>NHTK01006137.1:0-335722 GCA_002938355.1 Panaeolus cyanescens
GCGCAGAAGTGCGTGATTGAGCATTGTTGTTTATGAGAGTGGGATTTGCAATGACATGAGTAATTGTGGTTACAGAACCGTCTGGTCTTGTGGAGGCAGTGACAGAGGTGATAAGTGCAGGTGCTGATAGGGAGGGAGAACCTTGGCTATCGGTAGTTGTAATAAAGAAGGTGCTAGAGAAGGTGGAACTGGAGTGGGAATTTTAAAAAAATGACATATTGAATGACAAAATAAAAAACATACGAAGGAGTAATTGCAGGTTCAGTAAAAGTGGGAGTAGCAGTGTCTGATAGAATGGTGTTAGTCAAGGGAGGTGGAGACTGTGATACAGAGGTAGTACTAGGAGGAGGGACATCCTCTGTGGTTGTTGGTAAAGTAGTTGATGGTGGAGTTGTTGGATCAAGTGAAGTATCGGGAGGATCGGAAGAAGTTTGGGAAGTTGAAGTTGTAGTTGTTGGATCACTAGAGGGAGGTTGACTGGTAGGAGGTTGAGAAGTAGTTGTACTCGATGGAGGAGGCGTCAGAGTCGTAGAAGAAGAAGAAGAAAAAGTTGTTGAAGAAATAGAGGTTGAAGACGTTGAAGACGATGAGCTCGACGTTGAGCTAGACGACGACGTTGAGGAAGACATGTCGTCGTCTGTTGTTGTTGGACCAATTGAAGAAGAAGAAGAAGAAGAAGAAGAAGCCGGGGATCTGCAGCCGTTGAATGTCAAACGTGCGAATGAGATGAATTGAATGGACTCACTCGGTTGTTGTTGTAGTCGTCGTTGTAGACATTAAAGACGAGGACAATGTTAAAGAAATTGAAGAAAATGAGGAAATAATTAAAGTCGAGTTTGACATTAAAGTAGAGAAGAAAGAAGGAAATTAAATTTCTCACTGATTCTTTCTTATGATGAGCCATGTATCCATTGATCTAAACGAACAACCTCCTCCTTTTTCAACTTATAATGCTGATTTTTATACTTCAGACGATGGTGATATTATTACTCATGACCACCATTTAAATCAAGATGGTATATTATTTCTTTTATTTCATATAAAATACTTATATTTTCATAGGTGAAGCACTCTATCGTTTTCTTCTTGAACAATCCAAATCTCCACCAAACTACACCGTAGACATCAACGGAACTCATAAAGAAACACGTACACGCACAGTAACACGCACTGTCAATGGTCGTCGCGAAACCCGTGTAGAAACTTACACCGTCACAATCACCGACTTTAGCTTTTCCATCGACCTCACTCCCTATCTCGTAGTCGGTCCAGTCTTATACTCTTATCCAGACGATGCTCCAGTCTATAGAGGTCTCATGGTCAGGCAAGTCATGGCTGGTGCACAAGGCACGAAGAAAGTAAAGCGTAAAGCCACCAAAGAAGAAATACAACAATTCAAAGCCACCATCCACGCTCGTCAAGCACAAGGTTTACCTCCCTGGAAAGACCTCGACGGTACCATTCGTCTCCCAAAGTCTGCTTCATCCATGAATCTCAGACAATGGGCAGACGAATACGCTGCTAGCCCAAAACTACTCAAAGAATTCGTATATTACAAGGTACATCATCCACCCTCGCATACCAACAAACCACTAACATCATACAGACTGTCTACGGATGGAACACCTCCAAACTCAAAGACGCCATTCACACTCTTATACGCTCAACAAACTACTCGGGCACAGTACACACTGAATTCAACCTCTCAGCCACACGTATATGCATCCGCCCAGACAACCGCCTCTCCCGCGCCCTCTCTTCCACTCTCATTAAAGCCCTCCTTTGGGTCACACTCATATACCCCTTTATCTGGCTTTTCAAGCGCTTCAACAGAGCAGGCGGCGGTCGCTGGGAAATCTTCTCCGGCGCATTCGGTCTCGTACACATCGTCCCCATCGGCGAACAAGATACAGACGTCCAACTCATCACCCACTCCAAATCAGCCTCCGACGACCAAGAAGAATCCAACACAGACCTCATACTCGCTTCTTCTTCCTCACTTGCCATCACAAAACGGAGCGTCGTCGAAATACCACCAGGCAGCGACAACCTGCACGATGTCACAGGCTACCGCGAAGGCGAATGGTTCCGCGAATGGGAAAACACCATCCGAAACTGCGTCCTGAACCGCGTCCAAGAATCTGAACCCTTGACACTCGGTTTCCGTGGTCCTGTTCAACCAGCTGAAGAGCTCGACGGTTATAATAATTGATTTCTTTCTTTTCTTTTCGATTTGGGTTTTATTATTGTTCACTCATGATACCACATACACGTACTTATTATCTGTTATAAATTTTTATACCCCGAGCCAAGCCATCCGCACACAACTCTGTCAACTGAACGCGCCGAGCATAACAACCCTTCACCCCGTGCTCATCACACAAACGCGTCGCGTCGTCGCGTCAATTTGATCCTAATAAGGAAGTCATCCTAGCCACTCTTATAGCTTTTCTTTCATTCAACATCTTTTATACACGAATTATCAACACTTCACTATTTAATAAGTCGCAATCGCTTCCATCTCCACATCCACATCATTAGGAAGCTTAGCTGCCTGAATACACGTACGAGCAGGCTTGGGCGTAGGCAACAACTGTGAATCCATCTCAATACTAATCCCAATCTCAACAATCCCATTTCTTTGCACATACCTTTTCATAAACCTCATTCATCGCACCAAAATCATCCATATTCTTCAAATAAACATTCACTTTCACAACCTTGTCCCACGACGATCCAGCAGCTTCCAACACATTCCCCAAATTCGCAATACATTGCGCCTACAAATGACCCGTCAACATTCTCTCTCTCTTTCATATTGCGTATTGTCACAAACAGCATGCTCTTTGATTCCTCCTGGAACAATAGCACCAGTCTGATCAACAGGTACTTGTCCACTCAGAAAAATAAGTCCAGGGACCTTGGTAGCATGCGCTACATAACCATCAGAACACATAAAGCTCAGAAACATCTCATACTCACACAAAATATGACTAAAGTTGGGGTTCTTTTCGCTATTGATCTTTTGCACAGACATTGGAGATGAGGTGGTTTAGACAAGAACGTTATCACTGATCAGCTTATAAACCTCAAAAGTTTAAAATAGACATCATCCATTCTATTTTCTTCAGACGCTGCCATTTACAGAACATCAACTGTCACTGTCAGCAACGGCTCCCCAACGGCTGCAAATAGCCAAATTGCCTGAAAGATTGCTCGTCAGTTTATCAACTCTTCTTAAAATCCAATACTTTGCCCATCCTTGATCCATCCGTATGGTCATCTATTCACCAATCTGGTCCTGTGATTATGAACCGTGGCGGCATCTGTGGCATTTCAGTCCAATCAGCGCATCGCACAAGTATTGACAATGAACCAGCTTCAAACCATAAGCATCAAAAATTTTTCAAGTTCGCGACTGGTAAAATCTAATAGAAGAAAAAAAAAAGAACATTAAATTGAGCTATGACACTGGCCAAATCTGTCGAAAGACAATAAGTATCAACACCAGGGAACCTGCCTGTCACCTTCCGACGATACCAGGACGGGATGTTATAAAAATTATCGCACATCTGCGTATTGACAATAATTTGAGAGTGTGTAAGAACGGAAGAGAGAAAGTGAACTTCTTCAAACGGTGTTTTTATGTTAGGAGTGTCGTCTGTGCAAAAAAGAAAACAGAAATCATTCAGTGAAAACTGCATGAAGGTCCTGAAGCGGTCTAAAGCTTTATTGGTGCGCTTGCATGATTGCGTCCGAGATAAACGCTGCAGAGATTTGACGACCACCAAACCATCGCCCATTCAGCGATTGAATGGCTTGCTTTGCAGCATCTATCGTTTCGAATTTGACGTAAATCTCTCCCTAAAAGCAGGTTACTATATGCGCATCTGCTTCTCAACAATAAAACGCACCTGTGATTCTTTCTCCACTTTGATAGCAGTGACAGGTCCGTACTTGCTTTCACATTCACCCTTGACGTCGTCACCAAGGTCTTTATCCCAATCCCTCTCGGTTTCTCTATTCAAATAATATGTGAATAACACTATCCTTGAGAAAGCGGGAAACGACATACTCTTCTGGGTTAAACATGTTCTTCAACAGGACCGAACGTGATTGCATGGATACAGGGATATTAGGCCGGGCACTATGAGTGACATAAGAGACTATCGCATAACAATAGCACATATACTTACACAGGCTCCGGAAGTGTAGGTGCTGTTTGAGTCCTAGCAAGTTTCTGCATCAGCGCTTGACGAGAAGCAGCATTCAGGTTACCGCCTAAAAACGGGAATTAGATTATTTGACTCTGTAAAATAAAAGGGGGACATACCTCCTGCTTCATCCAATGAATCCTGGGGTGTGTACTTAACTGTGCCTTTCTCGTGAACGGTGTTGACGCGCAGCTGAGAAAATCAAAATCAGGACAGGTTGCGTTATAGAGTAAAGGCACTACACACTGTACGACCAGCCAACTCAAAACCTTCCATCTGCTCCAAAGCCATGCGTGCATCTTCTCCCCGTTTGTACCTAGACGCTCGGTTATAAGAGATGAAATATAATTGGGGGCAAACAAACGTACTGCACAAAGGCATATCCCTTACTACGTCCTGTCATCGGATCTCGGTGAAGATCAACAAACTCGAGCTCGCCAAATGGCTCAAACACCTGTTTGATATCGGACTCCGTGAGATTGAAATGCAACGACCCAACATATAATCTGTTAAATGTGTTCAGAGTCGAGAGACGGTAGTCACACGATGATTACATACTGCATGGATCCATGAGAAGACGTTACACCTGGTGGAAGATTCAAGCTCCTAAAATGGTTTGTCAGTTATTTCACCGCATACAATGCTGCTCTCAACTCACCCGTCGCCTGGATGTGTCTTGTTCCTTTCAGACTCTGTTAGTTGTACCATTATCGGTAAACCCATTACGACAGTGCCAGAAAGTGCAAGAGCTTTCTCAACTAAATCAATGGAACGGAACTCAACGTAACCAATTCTAAAAAGGAGTCAGAATCTGCCCCACTTGAATAAATCCTCCACTTACCCCTTTGACCTGCGGGACAATCTGTCTGTAACAATTCTGGAATCCATGACAGTGCCTTCGCCGAGTTTATCTTCAAAGAAATAACCCAAGTCTCTGGCAGTCAAGCGAGCAGCCAATTGGGAAACAAACACCGATCGAGCTTCAGAGTCATCCTCTTTGGGTTCATCGGGGTTGAAGGGTTCGTCCATAGTATTGTTGTAGGATGCATATGCGGGAGAAGCCCTTCTAAAATTTTTATAAGTAAATAAACTGGATAACGCATATCACAACTCACCGAGGAGGGGGACTACGGCGGGGACTACGGCGGTCATCATCGTCGCGTTGACGGCGGCCATCTCGTCGACGACGGCTCCTTGGGTCGTCCAATTCATCTCTGGGGTCCGGAGGCATACGATCACTTCGACGGTCAGATGAACGGATGGAACGAGGACTGTCCTTTGGATGCGGCGGTGGTGCACCAGGAGGTGGGGGTGGGACGTCATCAGGACCTTCAGAGCGCTTCCGCTTGCTACGCTCGTCATAATCGCGGTCAGATCCCTCGTAATCGTCCCGTTTGCGTCTGCGGTCACGATCATCTCTATCACGATGAGCATACCTGTCGCCTCCCTCATGTCTACTGCTGCGGTGCCGGTCGTCTCTGTCCCTCCTTCGTTCCCTGTCCCTGTCCCGCTCACGGTATTTGTCCCGAGAACGATCACGATATCCTCTGTCGCTTCCTCTATCCCTACTACGACTTCTTCGCCTGCGTTCTTCCTCCCTTCGTCTGTCTCGCCGCTCTCTGGAGGTAGAGCGATGAGAATGCTTGGTCCTGAGTGTATCAGTGGAAAGTGCACGAGAACTGTCGAGAAATGAACCTCATGCATTTCAGGTTAGAAAGAAAAGTACACTTACGAGTGTCGAGCAGGGGACCTGTCCAAGTCCATTTTCCCGTTGGGCGATGCCATTCTAGTTCAAAAATTAGAGTGTAGAATATTGCGCTTTTTGACGATGAAGGCGAAGTAAATGAGGCGAGGAAAAGTCATTCAAGGGAATCAGAGTATGTTTGTTTCTATTTGTTTGTAACCCTCCACTTGACGTCGTCCTGGTACAGTAAAAGTACTTTAAATCTTAGTTAAATCTCTGTAAATTTATTCAAAGGTATAAATTAAACGCTGGAGTCCTTCAAAAGGTTGGCAAGGTTTTGGCGAACACGCTTTTCAGCTTTAACCAGCTCTAAATCCTCTGCCTGGCGATACAGCTTGTTCAAAGGGTTTTCCTCGTTGTCTTCTTCAAGCTTGTCCTCGATGCCCGAAAGGTGTCGGGCAAATTTGCCATTAAGGATCTGAAATGAGTTAATTTACAGACCAGAACACAGCAGGTATGCTTATCTAGACAAACCTGGTTTTCCAAGATATCCTTAAAGTGGTTGCGGGCAGGTGTCCCGTCAAGAGCTAAAGCGCCGGACAATTGCCCATATTGCGAAACGATGGAATGGTGCTTCAACTAAAATATATTCAATATATGCCCGAGGAGGTTTGATATGCACACATACCTGACCAACAAATCCATCTTCCGCAGCGCGCTCAAATATCTCTGCTGGCTCCTTCGACATCCACCTTCACATTTCGCTCAGTTTTGGACAGGACGAATACAGTGGTTAATTAAGCTCACATCTCGTAGCACAGTGCCTCGTCTGAGCAGCCAGCTTCTTTCAGTACGTTGAATGCCTCACTGCCCTAATGGTGAGTTCGAGTGGTCATCTTAAACGGTTGCCAAAACATACCTAAAAAGCTTGATGATATTTGGCCACAATGCTTGTTCTGTAATGGGTTTTAGAGATGTCTGAGGGAAAATTCAGTGACATAGTTCCTGACCTGCCAACAAATCCATTGCCGTTTCTTCTCGAGCAGAAGAATGAATTGCGCCAGCTTTAGTGGCACCGATAACGTTCGCGAGCGCCAACGCAGTTTTCAGGCCGTTACCTGTTCCATCTTGCTCGACAGACACGAAGCAAGGGTAACCTTTCCCTTTCTGATAAAGAGAGCGCACGGAGCTACCAATCATCCTGAATTAATTAATGACGGGTTAGCGAATACTCTTCAAAGGATGTAAATTGGATACCTTGGTGCAACCATGACCACATCTTGCTCTGGTTTGAACGAAAGAAGCTTGAAGAACACATTATAACCACTGGCAATAACAATTGTCGCAGTGGGTTTTAAAAAGGGTGCAAAACCCTCATTAAAGACTCGAGGTTGGACTTGGTCAGGAATCAAGAGGAATAGCACTGAACAATAAACCAAGTTAGCACTTATGCCTTCAACAGAAAAGAAAACCTGACGTGCCATCTGCAACTGCTGCGGCCTTTGGGAAATCGTGCTCTACGATAAATCCCTTCGATTTGGCATCATCGGCATAAGAATCCTTGCGGTTCGCAATCAAAATCCTCTCATTGGGAATACCTGAATCCCGCAAATTTTGTGCTTGAGCGGCTCCTTGGTTACCAAACCTAGTAAAAATTATGCATCAGTGCAAAATTGTGAGGAGAAGACCTCCAACTCACCCTAAGAATACGATCTGCAACCCATTGAGAAGAGTAACGTCGGTCTCTGAATCGTAGTAGCTATCAAGAACGGCATTCAGTATTATAGACGTCGTCACGTAAACGGTGCATACACTTTGGCAGATGGCATGGCTGGAAGAGTGAACGTAGACGTCAGCCTCAGTCGACTGTGTCAGAAATATAGTTCTCTCGTCACCCGAAAGTTTGGAACTTGTGGTCCGTATGTCACTGTCCTCCTGACTAGAGAAGAAGCCAAAATGTGGACCGGTGTTTCCGAGACCTAATGAGTTATTCTTAACCTTCAACATACCGGTCCGTGCTCATATGGCACTTGAATCTCGTGGATTTGGATGAGTAACTCACAAGTAACACTGGGAAGCCGCAAACCCTTTTCATTTTCCATCATGGCACTTACACCCAACAAGATAGTGTGTATCACAGGATCATCGAGAGGGATTGGTCGTGCATGGTAAGTTTATGCGGAATCGTTTGATAGTCGATCTGAGCATGCAAGCAAGTGCATTGGAATTCGCGAAACAAGGGGCAGCGGGGTTGATTTTGCATTACTTGGGAGACCCTGTAACTGAAGAGGAAGTAAAAAGCCTTAAAAAGGAAGTAGAGGAACAAGGCGTTCAGGCAGTCATCATCCCAGGAGACATTGCAGAGCTAGAAACGACGAAAAAGGTAAGATAAAAACGACGTGGGCAGGATGACTTACCCATGCACACGACAAAATTTTGTAGATTGTGCGAAGTGGTGTACAAGCTTTTGGTCGCATCGACGTCCTGGTTTCCAACGTTGGAATATGTCCATTCTCGGACTTTTTAACGATGCCAATCGACATATGGGAACGAACCAGACAAGTTAACCTCGATGGCACATTTTACATCGTTCAAGGTCAATTCAATGTCTGTTTTCGATAGCTCTGCCGCAAAGCTGACAAGAAGATCCTGATTAGCCGTCGCGAATCAGATGAAGGAGCAAACCCCACAAGGTGGCTCAATTATTACGATTTCTTCTATATCAGGGCTTTTGGGTGGGGCGCAGCAATGGCAGGTAGCATATGTTCTGAAGCGGAAAGTTTCCACTCATATGTTCATCCATTCTAGCCACTACGGGCCAACGAAAGCTGCTATTACTAACCTGATGCAGAATGTGGCAGTAGCCTTGGGGAAATATGGAATTCGGGCGAATGCGGTGCTTCCTGGGACAATTGCAACTGACATCAACAAAGAAGACCTGAAAAACACGGAGAAGCGGGATTATATGGTCAACCGCACACTGTTAGGAAGACTGGGAGGTAAAAGCTCGCATTAAACTCACCAACTTTTGTCTCAAATCTAACGACTCTTCAGCGCCGGACGATATAGCTGGACCAGTGGTCTTCTTCGCGAGCGATCTTGCAAAATATGTTACAGGCACTTCGCTCATTGTAGATGGGGGTCTATTTGTGAACTTCCAATAAAGAGTAGGAGTATCATCACGAAGCCAATGTGTATGCCCTAGGTTCAACTCGCAATAGCAATGGAGAAAAGGCTAGGAATGTGAATCTGGCATAATAATAATTGGTTCCAATGCCGTTCCTTTAACTTCTGCAGGTTGTGCATCCAACAAAACAGAAATCCATCGGGTCCACTGGTTGGAAGGGTTTTTCCAAGCGTGTATCGTGCCTCTTTGAACAATGACATCACCAGGGTTTTTCAACGTCACCTCAGTACCGTCCTCGAGGATGAGGGTGAGTTCACCCGCGACTATGCAGAAATGAGCGAAGTTGTCCGATAACAGAAGTCAAAACTTACTCAAAATATTATAATCCACGGAAGAGGTTCGGTGCTAGATGATAACATGGGCTTTACTGCTCCCTCTGCCCGACGGCAATCTGACTCACCCACGTCGCGTAACCACCTGGCGGCAATTCGGTAGTTCTCAAGTTCGTCCCATTAGGTGAAACAAGGCCAAAGTTACTGGTGTCAGGGATAGTTCGAAGTCCTCCGTCATCCCTGATAGAACTGTGAATTAGATGGTCAGAGGAGCAGATAACGCACTCACTGATTGTTATTATCGTTGGTCGGCAACCCATCTGTAGTGGCCCAAAGCGCTGCTGTTTGACCTCCTGGAACCAGGGCTATAGGCTAAAATAATGAAGGAATTAGGCAAATAAAGACGCGTGCACAGGAGATCGATAGTCTACTTCTCCCTGTACATCTGTTATACTCTGAACAACGGCCTTACCATCCGCATTGTGTGTTGTAACAACCCGTCTAACAGGCGGCAATGGGCAGGGCGGAAATGTTTCCATCTGAACGTCAGGGGAAAGGCTGCTGTGGATGACTGGCAGTTATATACCATTTCTTTGCCAGTGGAGGCGTATGATGCACATGGTGCAATGGAAACCTCCCAGATTAACATTTCGTACCATTCCTTCTGATCGGACGCCACCAAATAGACGGATCCATGTGTACGCTTTTGGGAATTGAATAGAAGCAATAATACATTGCAAGAAGTACAAGTGTAGATAATTTAGGGTGCAGTATCTGCGAAAAAGTTAGCAATCTTGTGTCAATGATCAAAAGGTCAGAATGCGCCTACAATAATAATAGTCGTCGATCAATGGGATCCAATCCTTCACTAGAGCACCAAACAAGCCTATGATAGGTGTATGACTAGTCCTATCCACAAAGGACTCCAGTTTTGGTCTGGTAACAATTTGTCGGTTAGACTATGAATGTAAAAACACGCTGTAGGAGCAATAATAACTAGCCTTGTATATGAATCCCAGATATTTCCTCGGAGGAGATACCACAGCAAGTCCTTATCACGACGAGCATATTCGGATCTTTCAAGAGCTGCTGATGGTGGAGGAGTACGGCGAAGGCTACGTGACAGGAACTCCATGGCTAGAACAACTGTCAAGGCACGGTTGGTTGGCTTGAGAGATTTCCGGTCAGAGACCAGCAGACTAGCTAGGGCAAAGTTAGATTCCAAGGATCAGAAACAAAAATAAGAAAGTACCATAAACAAGAGGTCTAAGAATATAGATGGATTCTGCAATCCAGTCTCGTGGTCCAGAGAGCGTTCGAACCAAAGACAGTGATGGCTTGACGGAAGATGTTGTCAGGGCTTTCGGAAGGAGATAGTCCTCCGCAGAGGTATCGGAATGGGTCTCAGAGAGTAAAGGGTTCAAAGGTTGCTTTACACGATTATTATGAAGATGTTGAGGAGTATGAGAAGGAGATAAGTCAGGTGTAGAGGATGCTGAAGAGCTCTCGTTGCTCGGAGGAGGCAATGTTGTTGGGTCAAACTCGCGCTCCGGAATTGGTGGAGATACCAGGGGTTGGTGAGTGAGTCTCAGCAGGAAAAAGCGGAGGGATGCTCTGAAGAAATGGTCAATGGGAATCATATGAAGAGACAGACAAAGTTTACTTGATAGTTTCGAGGAGGATAATAGACCGCCATTTGGTCTTTTCGGAGACCTTTCTGCGGAGGGCCATCTCAATTACGAGTTCTGTAAAGCGTATAATCTCGAGAAAGCGTGCTGCCCATTTATACAACGAGTCCTTGTCTGACCATGCCTTGGTGAATCGCGTGTGGAGGGATGAGGGGATAAGGGGGCGGTATGAAGGATTTCCTTTGGCTACTCGCGCCAAAAGCGTATCATGGTACATACTCATCACATTGAGTAGTGTAGTCACTATAAATCCATAAATAAAGGTAAAAAAAAACATCATTTCGAATTGGAGAATACTGACAACTTTCGGAAGCAAGCTCTGCATCTTTGAAGCGCCCAGGCAAGAACCAAGTAATAGACCTTAGAGATGATTCCAAGGTTGAAATAGTTGAAACATTATCGATTAGAAAGGCTTCATATTTTGCTTTTGAAGAGGACATAGTGGTATAAGAGAAAGAGGCGTTGGGAATGGTTAAAGCATTTCTCTGGACTGTGATTGTGAGAGATGCCGACCCCGGTTTGTGACTAAGTAACATATGACATAATACTAGTCACAACAGTATGTGTCACAGTTGAATGGTGTTCCTGTGTTGTTGGTCTGAGATGGCTGCTTTGTGTGTTTGCCTCAAATAAACCTCGCAGGCTTCATTGCCTCCCTTGTTTCTCTTCCACCATCATGGCTCCTTCAGATCCACAGAGCCTTGATATACACCGTGTCAGCCCTATTCGTGGTCAATTGGAAAATTACGATCCTCGCACTCCGAAAGGCTGGAGATATATCCAAACCACAGATACCCCAAATGAACTCAAGGTAAAACCAAACTCGGGTCACCCACAATTCCCTAGGAATAACGTATTGTACAGGTCCTTTTGCCTCCGGGCACCGCATCTATGTATGAACAACTACTAAAGCTCGAAAACTATGAGCTTACCAAGAAGCCCACTATATCTTGGGAGCGTATCATGGAAATCCGACATTTGAAGGACCGAATGATTCGCAAATGCCACAAACTGGCAAAGACTTCAATGCCGATGTCCAGACAAGCATCTATAGGAGACACCTTCGTCTTCCAAACATTTGTTGCTCCACAAGATTTCCGATGTAAAGAGATGGAAAAGTGGTTCAAGGAACAACAAAAGCGCGCCTCATCTGTACCTCGCAAACCATCTATAGCAGGTCAAGGCCAACCATCCTCATCTATTACCATAATCAAACATGTGCCATCACCGTCATCCAAAGCTCTAATGCAGCGGTCTGTCACCAATCCGGAATCGTCCTCTAAACCCAAGCAGATTCTCTACCACAAACCTCTACCAATCCAACCAACTCGTCTGGTTCAAGCGGAGCGCACGTCCACTCTTCCTCCGAGCGATCCCACTGCCTTGTTCTCTCCGCCTCCGCTCCCGCTGATCATTCTCTCTCAGCGCGAAAGTTATGGTCTCGAGGCTTCACCAATTGATCAAGCCGTAGTAAGCGATCCTCCTTCACCCGAATCGCCGCCCATGGCTTCAGGGTCTGAAACTGCTCCCCAAGTGAGCCCACCAGAGGAACCACCCCTCCCAGAAGCCACTCCTAGACCCGTCGTATCCCGCAGGTCAAGTTTGAAGCGTGTTTCGTGGGCAGATAACCAGGAGATTGACACTCAACTGACAAAGTACGTCGCAGCAGCGCGCGAGGCACAAAGTTCAGGTTAGTGACCCTGGTCACAGTTGCTCGATTCTGTTATTCTAACGTTATCCTCTCTGTTCAGGTAAATGGGAAGAAGTGCGAGCTCTATATTTAGATCAGATTGCCGGCTTGGAGAACCTTCACTTGCAAGTTAAAGAAGGTTTGCAGCATTTACGTTCGGAAACGGATCATTTACAACGGATCGAGGAAACGATCCGCGTTCAGCGCGAAGCGCTCGACTCGACGTTCCAACAATTCGAGCACAAGCAGACGCTACTGCAAGAAAAAGGTACGATCTCATCCGTCGATGGGCCTGAGTAACTCCTGACATGCAATATTCCCCAGTTCAAGAAGTCTTGACAGAAGCAACGGATACATTGGCGCGACATGGCGTCCGAAGGGAATTAGAACCCATTAACGAATCTTAACGACCTCTTATGATTGCGATTTCTTTTTCTTGTGTCCCTTGTTATGTTTTAGAATAGGTAGTTAGCTGTGTGTTGTACATGTTTCCGGGGAGATATTACTCCTCTACTTGTATTTTATTGGTATTACAGATATCCGTATATGTTGATTGGTATCGTTCTAGTAAAGAGTGGCGTCTAGGAAAGAGTGGTGTTAAAGCAAGAAATACAGAAAGTCCAAGTCCATAAACGAAGGTAAAAATTATAAACGAGTGCGTCTTTTCTTTGCCTGAAGCCACCACGAGCGCACCAAGTAAACGTACGCACAAAAAATCACGATGGCAAGCGCTATTACAATGCCAAAGACGTTCAATGGTCCACCAGGCTCGCGGACGTTATGAGGAACGTTGATGTTGAGGGAAAACAATCCTGTTGACAGTTAATAAAGTGTGCGTGGCATGAACAGTGTGTGACATACCAGTTAAAGGTTGAAGACATAGTACCGCGATACTGACAACGGTAAGGTAGAGCAAATTCTTGTCTGTTCCGGATTTCGAACCTGCAAAGGTGGTGCGAAGTTGAGAGAGATACGTGGGGTGTGATTGACTTAGCATGCGCTCATAATGGCTAAGCGCATGTTGCAGCGTTAAAATGTGATCTGCAACGAAGCGCTCAGCAAACATTCCTTCAGCAACATGAAGCACTAACCTTGGACATCTCCCATATATATAGCAAGTTCAAAGTTTTCTGGGTTATGATCAGTTCTGCTTCGACCTGTGGTGATCAACCGCTTCTGAATCTGAGTAATCACATCAGATTTGGTCGCTAGCAATCGCCCTAGTACAGTGACAAGCTTGCGAACTTTGGCCATCCGACGCAAAACCTGCTGCCTGGCGCTTGGGGCCTGTTCCGGTTTCTTTCTCAGATGCTTCCATACAGCGCCAACACGACGCTTAAGTCGTCGTAAGACAAGAGGAAGAGTCAGCCTTGGGGAAACAAAGCGCGGCCTAAAAGAGTCCCGAATCCGTTGTGCTTCGGAATACTTTTCCTTCTCTCTTGATCCAGCGATTACTTTTGCTAGAGAGTAGTGTGGCCCGTATATTTTCTCCTTGTCAGAATGGTGGGTAGAATTCACGTTAGGTAACGGAAGGATGTTGTTGGATAGATTTGTCGTTTCAAGAACCTCTGGATCATCAGAATACACAAGGTTGTCAATGCCCACAACCTCTTTCTCTATCCGTTCCAAGTAAGGGAAGAACGAATCCACGATTGAATCAAGGATATTGTGGCAAATCCAATCTATAACTCTGTCTTCAATGGGAACTCGCAGGCAAATGAGATGTGTACTTACCTGACGACATGTTCACGACCTCTTCGAGTAGAACCATCCTATTTCGCACACGGTCCGTATGTTCTAAAAGTCACGTTTGCATTTGATTTACACTTGCGATAGAGAGGGCATACCTGACACATCCGTGTAATGAAACTACAACCCCGAAACTTAGTACAATTCCATGAAACAGAAGACGAAAGACGCACACAACAAATGCCCTCCTTGAAGACCACGAGGTATACATTTGCCTCTCCAGTAGAAAATTCATCCACTGCAATCGGATTTCCAGCCTCATCCAAAAGACCACCTTCTCGTCGAAGTTTCTCGCGGGTCTCGGAGCTCTCGATAGCACGAAAAGATATAAAATAGTAGCCTAATTTGGTGAACAATTCCAGCTTTTCTCTAGGATCTTGCTGCAATATATCTTCGAGTGTGAGAGGGTGGATATGCAAGAGCTTGAAGAGAGTTGAGTTATTTGTATTGGACGGTGATCATGGAGCGTACCTTGCCAATCGCACGCAAGTCGGCCCACGTCGGATTGGCGACATCCAGAAACCAAGCTTGTGCTTTAGGCTGAGGTTCTTCTTGAATAGTGGATGGCTTGATATGGCGATGCCCAGTCAACGACTCCTTGTCTTTGCCCTTCCTGCCGCGTCGTGAAAGAGATGTGGATCTTGCCTTGGAAGGACCTTGAAACACGAGGCTCTTCCCCGGAGAAGAGGAAATGCTTCGTGCTATAGGTGGTTGGCTTGTAGATATCCGATCACGGTGCCGCACCCGGCGCCGTCTTCCGGCTTTCTTCATAGCAAGATCAAGTTGGGCGAGAATGAGGGGTAGTGATGTGGACCAAGTCACACGCCGATCTGGCGAGTCTGTTTGTGGCTTGTCAAAAGTATTACTAGGTGCGTGCAGGGGTTTGGAAGCTGTCGCAATCGAAGGGGGTATATATAGTGCAAATTGACGGGGTATTTTCCTTGACTGCTCCAGAGCTTTCATGCGGGTAATATGAGCAGCAATGTCGCGTTCAGACTGAAGAGTCCGTAGAGAGGATATACTAGGGCGTCTGTTGCGTCGACGAGCCATTTGGGACTTGGTCAAGGTGACTACTGAAGACCGGGACGATGACGTTGTTGAACTAGAGTCGGAAGATGAAGAGTCGATTCCTCTGACATTCCTCGCCCATCTTGTAATGGCAAGTTCTAGTTTTGCGGCTATACCTCCAAAGCGCCCACCCAATGCTGAAGACGCGGAAGAAGAGCTTGAGGACGAGGATGAGTTTGTAGATATAGAGACAATATCATCATTGATGGGGGCCTGCTGAGGAGGATCTCCACGATAAATATCCTGAGTAGTTTGTTCTGAATCAGCGTGGAAGGACATTGTCAGAAGTCTTTGGCTGGGTAACAGCAATAGCGAGCTGTTTCCTATAAGGACCTGACATGAGAATGGGTGGATGTCTGCGGAGAAATGTCACGGTTGTGTGAAAGGCAAAGGACATTTGGGCCATATAATTATATTTTTAAATAATCACACGCCAAGTGCTAAAGTTAAGCTCTACGACGACGTTTATTACTGCTATCACCACCTTCTTTAGCAAATGGTCTTGACCTTTTCTCCTTCTGACCCTCCTTCTTTTGCTTCTTTTCAATGGCTTTCTTAACGGCTCGTTGTCCGCCTTCCTTGGCAAGTGCGTCATAACGAGCTTTGACTAAAAGTTCTTGTTTATCCTCTGATTTTTTGGTCAGATTTGTATAATCAATAGACAACTATATCACTCACTCTTTTTCATGAACCATTGCCCTTTACCCTGTTGCTGTTTCTCCGCCTCTGTCTTCTTGGCATGCCTTAATGCCTCTCTAGACACTCGATCCAAACGGTCCTTGTTGACCATACTTTCCGCGCGCTTGACAGCCTGTTCCAACCGGTAAACTTCATGCTCGCGTTCTGTCCGCTGATCTCGCGGAGAGTTGGCAAGTAACTTCCGAGCATGTTTTAATGTTTCTTTCAGCGTTGCCAGTTCTTTTTTGTGATTTTCAGCAAGAAACGCAAAGTTTTGATGGAATTTATCAGACGAAAACTCTCCAGCCGTAGGCAAAAACCTAGGATCCCGAGGAACCTAAAAAAAGATTCATCGCCAAGTCAAGAGACACCCTAGCCACACCATGCTCACCACTTTTGGAACGTCCACTACAATCCGTTTTCTACTTACGGGTCTCTTCGAAGTCACTTCCGTAGGTCTACAGATGTATAAGATGATTGAAATTCAAAAGAGCGATCGGAACTTACGCATGCTTGTTTGAACGCTTTGCGATATCTTTCCGGGGGGCAGTACTCCATTCCACTTTTTCTTTTGCTTTGCCTTTCCCAGTTATCTCTTCAGGTTCATCATCAGAGTCCGATTCAGATTCAGAGTCATCTGAATCTGGTTGTGCACGGCTGAGCACCTGCTGTGCCTTACGCAGTGCACCAAGGGGTATGTCTTGCAAGTCTGCCACATGGTACAACCGTGAGCGTTAATTTTGCCATATGCAATACATACGCAGTACCTTCATGGATGTTTTTCTATAATATCTCCATCAACAACGCAACAAACGCATGACTAAAAATTAACTCACCTCTTCGTCAGTCTCATCACCCGAATCATCGTCCAAAAATTCTTCTTCGTCATCTTCCCATTGTACTACCCGCGGAGCATCTGCATTTTCATCATCATCACTGCCATTATCCGATCCTTCATCAGGTATTGGTGAGTTATCCCGGCTTGAACCTTGCTCGAATTCAGAGTTGTGACCTTCATCTTCATCACTGCTTTCGCTATCCGCGTCGATTTGTTCGAAAGATCGCTTCGTCGCTTGGGGTTTCTCCGCTACATGAGATTTTGGTGTTGATTCAATTCCTTTAGACTTGGGATATGCCCTATTCGCAGGCCTTGGTCTTCGAGGCATTTTAGAATTAGCAGAGAGCAAAGTCAAGAAAGATTTGACTTCCGCATTTGGTCCAAAGCTATTATTCGACGCCATTAGTGCCAAACAATGACAACCTTTTCCCCTGTCTTCTCCTCCTCACCTCGTTACTCACATTGAGACGAGGGATTTAAAACGCGAATGTTTAACACGACATATTTATTTACTTCCATGTAATCAACGCACAGAATTACCCGCAACAGTAGTAGAATGGTCGTCATGCAGTTGGACATATCGTCCATTTTCCACCTTGACATCCAACGAAATCCCATACGATTGGAACCCAGCCCTCCACAAAGGCGTAATTCCAAACCATGCACCCATCTTCGTCAGCCATTTTCTCCGGCGCTCGTGACCACCATTTCCAGGCGGGTCACTCAATAGGCCCTCCCATCTGTATGTAGGACGGGGACGCATATTAGAAGCGTCGTGGTCAGTGCCACCCCCTGTACCCAGAGTGGACGACTGGGCTTGAGTTAAAATATCAATGTCTTCCATATCAAGTTCACGACCGTCATTTCCAAGATGAAATACGATAGCCTGGTTGACACATGAAATGAGCAACCAATCGACCCAAGGCTTTCCAAAAGACTCACCCGGCTCGAATCTCGGAATACGGCATCGTTTAAACGTAGATAGAGCTTGTTTAAAAAGCCTGCATGGAAGAAATCGCTCCACTTGGGCTTGCTGTGAAGCAGCCCCCGTTGAGTTAAAAAGCTTTCGAGGACTTGGCGAGGTAAGGGTGTATACGCAATCGACGTTCTATAGTGCGGATTAAAATCTTTGGCGTGTGTCTGAAGTCCAGAAATGGTGTCGTGATTCCGTCTCCAAAGATCATCCTGCCAATAAAGTAAGCGAAGCTGCAAAGAATGCGACATGAATATATATTTACCCAGAATATATACCACCATGTGGCAGCCGGACTGGTCGAAACAGCGGCCAATCTATCATAGGCAATTTTGAAAACGGCTTCACTCGAGCGCATAAGCTGTCGAACTCGTTTGTCGCGCTCGAATTCAATTGAGCTTTGTGCTAGTCCATGAGGATCCCTTGGCTGATCATATACAAAGGTCAAAAATCGATATGATAAGACTTTCGCTTTAGTTCGACACTGCTTCCTGTGGAATCTCCGGTAAAAAGATATTTTCTCCTCCAAAGATGGGAGCGATTTGTCAATGAGATTCTTGTTTAGGTCCAAAAATCGAGCAAGCGAAGGGGTAAGGTCATAATCTTCTGTCAGACCAAAAACTTCCGATGGGACTATTACGCTCCTTGAATAGCGCAGCGTGATCTGGAAGCCACTACCAAGATGCACCCCTGCCCAAAATAGGTGTCCTCGACGCTTGATTTTCAACAATGCAAACGTATACTGCTGTGTTGTTACTGCTTCGTATCGTCGCCGGCCACAGCACAGCAATGAAGGAGACCCAATGTGCTATAATAGCTTGATTTAGCAGAGGAGAAACCGGGCAGGCTTTGAAAAACCATACCTGGACGTGATCATATGGCCACCGTACCAATTTCCCTTCTAAGCATCTGAGCGCCATCCTTATCTGTCGCCTCATTTGCACATCTTTGCTTGAGTTCTGTGCAATATAAGCTTCCAAGGCTACAGAGTCGTTGAGAACAGCATAAGGGCCCTCGTCATATCGGATAACCTGATGTGAGATAAGTATTGTGCGATACTTGCAACGGTGAAGTGATTACGGACCAGTGTTGGAGGGAAAGGAATCCACCAGGCGTTCCCAAAGTAGGTCCTACAATTGACTTCGTTGTCGTCCAATGGCTTCCAGTAGCTATCAGGTCCTGTGTAGTTCTTCTGTATTTCATCTTGTAGATATCTGTACCAAGAAATGTCCGGTCCAGATAACAACGCGTTTGCCCTGCGGTAGGTCCCAGCGCCTACTTCACGAAGAATCTGCAATGATATCCCTCAGAAGTTGATCAAACATTCTGGGCAACTTGAAAATACCTTCAAATTTTCCACGTGTCTCTCAGCAGGCGTCCCTTGAAAATCGAGAAGGTATGGTGGAAAAATCGAGTCCCGAGCTTGGGCGAAAGCAATGTGCTGCCCATTTGGTATCTTGCAGCTTTCGTCAGTAAGTAATAAGGCGGTAACAGTTTCCTGCCAAATGCGGCGTTTGGTGTGTACAGAGCAGTTGGAGATGTCCAGCCTAAATATGTGATTAGATGACGCCCAGAAAATACCAAAGCACAATACATACCTCGGAGAAAATATATCGATACCTGCATGACAAAGGTAAAGTATATAGTGAGTGGGAAGTCTTTACATGGAGAATAAACATACTAAAGTCCATCCGCCTAGTTAGCTCTGAGAACATAAATCAGAAATACGAAGAAAATGAGAAGAGATAAGTAGCTTACTCTTGACAATCCGTTGCATCCATCCGAAGTTAATTAAAGAAAAATCTGTGCTTGTTGTTAGGCGTCGCGATCGAAAAGCTAGATGGGGACCCTTACAAAATCCAAGTCCATATGTTACAATGTAAATACTACAGATAGTAAATATGTTGAATTTTCTGGGAAGGTTGAAACCACGCACCAATACAATACATAAGATTCAAGTATCTCCTTGCCGGGTATATTGAGTGTCACCGCCAAAGCAGTGCTAGCCGTTGTTAGATAATTCAGTCGTGATGTCCATTCACTGGCATTATTAATGGGATCCAGAAATGGTGCAAAGATGCACTGAGCAATAAAAAATCCGATGGTGGTCAGTAGGAGTAGTATCTGACGAATGACCGAAATAGTTGTGCGCGAGTAGTTGCGAAATAGGCAGTTGTCGGGATCAAAGATTGCAATGATTAAAAGAGTGCTGAGTTTGGCGAAGAGATATGTCGATATGTAAGTGCCCCACCCTCTTCGGAATGCTAGCACTGCGTCAGGCAAACCTCCTAAGAACGCTATTGTTTATGTGACTAACCGGTATAGAGGAAAGCAAATGGATTTCGGTCGCGACCAAGTAGCCGTTGGTACTCTGCATCCTGATCAGCAGTGTTACGTGGGCGACCCAATGCAGTATACGAGTCGACTTTGGGGACGGATTGTCTAATGACCCGACGGAGAACAAATGGGAACCACAACGTGAACTACACATACCATCAGCAAGACGATACAGAACAAACCGAATTCCACTTACAAGTATAAAAACGAGGATGGAGGGTATCATCATTAGGGGTGCAAGATTCACTTCGTTTCGTTTCATGGTCGTTGTCCAGCAGAAGTCTAGAGGATCGCGAAATACGTTCGGTGGGCCCAACGGAGGCAAATCAGGCGGAAGAGTCGTCGCATTCCGATATGGATTTGGGATCGGCCAAAGTTCCTCTGACCAAACAACGACGTGTATAACCATGGTGCTGAGGGGAAGATATGCCACAGTGAGCAGGAAAGTTGTGATGACAAGTCCCCATTTGTTTCCTTTGGTTTCCATGTCTTGTAGGCCCTCAATAGAATTATAGCGATCACAACGAGTGGTGGAACGATAAAAGTACACGAGTAAAGCAGAAACCAAAACGATGAAGACCAAGAGGAAGACGAGCGACTGAACCAGTAATGGGGCAAAGTTCAAGGCCAGAACATTTGGGCTGTGGGGTATTAGAACCTCGGACAGAATACTTTTGAAGCATACTCACATCGTTCCCAGAAACAAGGCTCTCCATTTGTCTCCCAATTCATTTGAACCGACAGGAACTGTGGGATACCATGTGAATGCATTCAAGGGAAGAGTGCAAAGGAAGCTTGCCTATTGTGCTCAGAATCAATGCAAATATTTGAACTGTGTTGACGAGGCCCTGTAGACTGTAAAACGAGGCCAGAGCACTAGATCCCTGTTAAAGGTCAGGTCGTAGACATTATCTCTGTACCGTTTCTACTCACCAAAAACCCTATGAGGACATTGATCGACGTCCCTAGCAGACTTCTACGGTCTCTCCAGGAAGGAGTTGATGTCGCGTTGTTCTCCAAGTCATCAAGTGTCCACCCCAAACTGGCCAGCTTATCCATTGGAGGAAACATACGAGATTCATCACCTGACGGGAGATGTGGAATCTTGAGAAGCTCGAGGTACTTGTCAAGTTTGGGCAAGTGAAGGGGAAGGGCATTCCTTGCGAACACATCCTGGGCGGGAACAGGTGAATGAGGTGGATGCAGATCGTTCTTGTTTGATATTTGTGATCGTTGATGAGAATGACGACCTGTCGACCATTGCTCTGTGGGAGGGTAGGCGTGGAGAGTAGATGGACCGTCTTTTGGCGACAGGGGTTCCCTTAAATCAGAGGAACCGATTCCACGAAATGGGTATTCAGAAGTATCATTAACGAGCGTGGCATCGGCTCTAGAGGTAGGCTCATCATTTCTATGGATAAAACGGGCACGACGAGGAGGGGGTAAGGATAGAGCAGAGTTTCCGGTTCCTGTCCCAGCGTTAAGGCGGGAAGGCGACTCTGGGGATTGGTTTGTATCATTTGGCGATGAAGACTCGTACAGTTGAATGAGGTCTTTCACTGCCATGGAATACCTTGTCGCCAAAGCATGAAGCTAGTCAGAAGAAAAAAGAAAGAAACTCTGAGTGATTGCAAGAAACAAACATGCAACGAACAACTCGCGACGTCAGAGGAGCTCACTTAGCGCACGATACTATTTTAGGAAATCTTCCCTCCACTCCCTCTTGCTCCCTCAAAAGACGAATTCTTCGGATATAAAATATATACTGTTTAGTGACAAAAACATGGGTTTATATTCAGTTTCAAAGTAGACCATAAAAAGTTGTCACAGCTCATCGCTAAAAATTATTGACATGATAGTTTCAGGAAATGTCCGTAGCTGGAATCGAACCAGCGGCTCTTCGGAATTGGATTGACCACAACGAAGTGATTTAACCCCTAATCGATACGGACGATGTATAATGGGTCACTTTAGATATTCATAACCGCCTAACACGATTCAAATCATCAGACGGCATATGTATGTAAGGAAGGCACAATAGCATAGGCAGCAACGGCAGTAGTCGTACTGGCTACTTAGTGGCTTTTTAACGTTAAAATTGAATTTAAAGTTGGAAAGCGTTATAAGGAGGATCAAGACATTATTTGAGGAATAGATTAAAAAAAAATACTATGTGCTAACTAATTGTGCATTATCTTGACATTGTCAAAAGGATCATACAATAAAATGCGAAGAATAATTATGAATAATGTCGCTGAATGTCGAAACAGGTCGAAACCTAAGGAAACGCCACACGTATTTCTCAACGCGAGGTGTCTGTGACAAATACACTTGGTTGTGGATCACCAATATCCTCTGGCTCAACAATAACTGTCGTCGTTTCCTCGCTGCACCGCTCCGTGTATGTTATTTTTCTGGATTCAGTCCTGTCCTCCGCACGACGCTGCACCAAGCGGCCCCTCAGCATTGAGAGCAACCATGTAGTCGTGTTCACAAAAGTGTGAACACCAAATAAGCTCTGCCGTCGCAACTTTTTCGCGTATGCTTGGGCACGCTCCGAATTTGGATCATATGGCCACCTTGCTCTTGCTGCCTCTTCAAGCGTTTCAAGAGGACATACCAAATCTGGGTGCTCTTCCATAAGCTTTGAAAGGCGCGGATTGATCTTTGATTGTGATTTAACTGAAAGATGGATGGTTTCTCGTGTCACTGGGTCATTGGGCATAGAGGGGAGTTGACGGTCCATTGTGCTTGCCATTAAGAATATTCCTGTCGCAGAACTCGGGGCAAGTTAGCATGCTGAATTGGTGACCAGCAGAAGGTACTTACTCATGCGGCTGCTGAACACCCCAGGGTGCTACTGGCTGAAGACGGTGGTAAAGATATTCCATGTCTACCGAGAGCATGTGTTCGACTTGAGACTGCAGAACTAAACGTGAGCCCAACGAGCAAAGGAAGGAAGCCACACTTACGAGCATCCAAATCAGTGTTATATCCGATAGGTCATGGTTGTGATAGCCCCCTCCGATCTGCAAGGAGTTGGATTAAAGCCTGAAATGCGACACATAGACAAAGAAAGAGCTATTACATCGGTATGGCACCCAGCAAACCAACACTATAGATGATCACATTAGAAGCATGTATCTTAAAGGGACAGTAACGCTGAGACGTACCTGCTTGAGAGTCTGACCCTTTTTACGACCGTGCTCTGACTGTTCAAATTTGTTGCAGTTCTTCGATGAATGAGTTCCGAGCCCATTACTGAATATCAGGAAACCAACTCACGAAATCAACCCTCATCTCGTTTAGGGCCAACGCCTGGAAGGCATGCTCAATGTGCTCCCCTAATACGCAATCAGGAAATCCGAAAAGAGTGCTGGTCTTCTTCGACCTGATGGTGATCTCCTCGGGAAGGCCAATGGACCCAACAGTGTCCCATACGCCAATGCATCTATAAAATGTTCAGCACGAGCAGTTGTACAATAACTGACAACGAACTTGATGTTGAACTTGTCTCCGTCAATGTCAGCTCGCAATTTGCCTTTAGAATGGGGATCTCTCCACTCAGCCAGGCGCTCTGTCAAACGTTCACGTTCTGTGGACTGATCAATAACTGGAGAACGTTAACGGAAATATGATGAATCTACCTTCCTGATCTTTGCATTTGCCAAGTTTCTGGAAGTCGATGAAGATGCTAGCGAAGTGGTCCATATCCTTGCGGTCCAATACGCCAATCGCTCCCTAAAGGAACGCATTTTCAATTTCCAACTGTATATGCGACATGGCGCCAACAGTAACGTACCACAAACATTGCAACCATGCGAGCTGTATATGCGCCCTGTACACACCAGTTGAGACGACGGCAAAAGAGACAGCAATTAAGTGAACTCACTCGAGAGAAACCAAATAAAAATATCTATAGCATTACTTGTCAGTCAGACTTCTAAATGTATACCGTTTGCATAACGGACCTCGTCGCCCGGGTTGTAGTTACTAGAGATATTATTAGCATGTCGCTTCAAACTCAGGAACAATGGCACTCACTGGGCAATGAAAGCGTATGCTTCTTCAACCTTGTCCGCTGTACGACATGCGCATCAAAGGATGAGCCCAGCCCTGTACTCTTCAAGTCATAGTCTAACACACCTAATGATCCTCCTGTAGTACCTGCATACCCGTGCGGTTATTCAATCACCGAAAAGCATTCAACTCTACTAAAACATACCCTCGACGTATTCTGAATAGAAATTATTCTCTGTTCCGATACCGGACTGGTAAAACACAATCTGTGGGATCGGCTGAGGGTGCCGTGGATCCTCGTAGTTAATGCACCTCGCCATCCGCTAGAAAAAACGTCATTCAGAGACGCCCGAAGCCACTGAACACAGTTGTCCTCACCAATACATTTGTGTATGCGGAGCGGTGTTGTGAAAGCCCATCCTGCCATGTCCTGTGCCCGAATGTGAAGTGAACAGAGCGGCTTTAGTGACACATCAAACCACGATCAGGAAGAAGCGCTCACCCGTCGCAGCACACTATAAGTCTTTTGGGAGCTCTTTTCCGCAACGTATCTGAGCTATACTGCTCTGTTGGGTCGGTCTGGATGCGACGTGGTGATTTTGAGGGGCTCCTCTCAGGCTCGTCGACCTGAAAAAGCAAGGAGGGTTCGGATGGAGAGAATTTAATCTCGTTAACAAGGGTTTCCCGTACACAAGACTCCATGCGCGATGAAAAAAGAGGTGATTATAGGTGAGCTGAAAAGAAGAACTGAACAGTTATATATATATATATATCATGATCACACGAATGCTTGATTAATCTTGGAGCTTCGACGACCAGTACTAAACAAACCGTCCTGATAGCTCGGAACATTTGTTGAAATGCCCCGTGTGCAACGCATAGCCGAAGGTTTCTGTTTAGGGAACCAGTGACCCACAAAGCGAATGGCGAGTTGCTCCAAAGCGAATACGTTCGAATGCAGTTGACATCCATCCGCATCTGGCATTGCTTGATACGCTTTGGTATGCCCAAGTAGCAAGCGCCTCTTTTGCCCAAAGCGTCCAATTCGATTCACCCACAAATCACTTGCATGCGTGAAATTCTGTATGAAAATCCAGTGGGATCTTTTCAAGATTGAAGTGGAACCGGGTTGATGGAGACAAGCCCGACTTTTCGACTTGATCTCGCTGAAATTTCAGATCAGGTGCTGTGTTTTGATGTAATTATGACCACTTCCTTCGGGAAACGAGTCGAGCTTGACACGGAAATCAGACTTTTGGAACTGCTTGCTCGTCAGAAGTTAAGGATTATGACTAGGGAGCGAAATGGAACAAGTTACCGCCCTATTCCGCAGTGATCGCTACCACAAGGATTGTATTTGAAACGCTTGAATATTCGGTACCACTTGATAGAGAACTGCACGTTCTGTGGATTCGGGAATTATGTGATATTAAAAGTGGAGTATTACTTTCCGAACCGCATCTCTGCCGATGCGAATTCATCGAGAGCAGCTCTAAATTCTATCTCTTTTAAGGCCGTTGGGGTAACGGAGGTTGTCCAAGGCGTGAATAGGGATCTCGACCGGGTAACACTATTTTGACTAAATCGACATTAGATCAATGCACTGCTTTAATAAATGAATGAATACCTACCACATTTCTGTTAGTCTTATTTGCCATGGAGGAAATGCGTGTAATTCGGGAATAGTTGAGAATGTGGACGATACAATAGGGTGGATGATCATAAAGTCTGGAGAAGAAAGGCCGTCTTCATCTGAAATATTGTAAGCGACATGACATCATCCTCAAAACCTACACACACCTTCGAGGAAATGATCTAGTTGGTCGACGGACATTTGCGCGGGTTGTGTGGGTTTGCCTGATTTCTGGACTCGCTTAAGTCTTTGAGACTGGGCAAATACAGTGGCAACGTTGGCTATGGCACTCTTTGAAGCCTTGCTAGAAATGATACACAGAGTGAGTGACGATTTAATTGGCGTCTTTTGCTGAGCTGGAAAGGACATTAGATAGAAACATTGGCGAAAGGTTAAGGAGCATACCATGGAGGCGGTTTCTGATTGCAGGGGATACATCGCTGGCTTTTTCCGAGATAATGATTGTGGTGTGTGGAATGTGTTGAGCTGAAGGATGACTCGGCGACAGGGGGCGGGATTCGGAGTAGTCGGAAGGAGGTGGTGTCAAAGGGTACTCTGTCTCGGATTCGCTGCATGAATCAGCCTCGCATACGTTGGAACCCAGGCTTTCTCGTATGTTGGGCAAACAATCCGTTAATGCATCTGTGAAAACAGTCAGTGACATATGTGTACTGGATCAAAAACACGTACCGTTCTCCTCATACACGGTCAGTTTAGAGATACCAAGAAGTCTACACCATTCCACTGTACTCAAGATACTTTCAACCAGAAGATTCTTGGATGTTTCTTTCCGAGTCGCTGAATCGGTCACAAATAAAACAGCTAAGTGCTTCGGTACGCGTCGACGAACGGCCAGTAATGGTTGAGGTTCTTTAGTGTTGCGTTGTTGCCAGAACGATGATAGGAAGAGAATTACGGAATAAACATAGTGTAACGAGTGAAGTATTAGAATTAACAGGAAACGCATGAAGACCGATAAAAAGTTGGTTTAGCTTGTGACGATGATTATTCTAACTAAGGACGACGTGGACCCTAACAATGACATCGAGTTTCCATTTCCAGGAACACGTGGGCGCTTCAAATCCATTGACGACGACAATCCAATTAGATTACAATTGACCTTTCATTTACATTGATAATATCTCTTGATACTTGACAATTATTGTAATGAAACCTCTCCTAAACCTCTCTTGATCTTAAGCAGAATGTTGGTTTTCCAGTTGTCCAACTTGGTGACTTGGTCAAATTCCACGACAGCGCCAGTGAATTGTTCGGGATCACCGGCTTCGACAGCTTCAATAAGGACGTTCACAAACTTGGCTTCCCGCGTGGAAGGGAAAGCTGGATCTTGGCTTGCGTATCTATCCATGTTACGCTTTGCTGAAACAGAGTCCTAAAGTTCTGTTCAATATTGGACATAGATCCCAAGGGAATGCTGCTTACACCCATAGCAAGCGCACACAGAGAGGCACGGAGCCAATACTCTTTGACGCTGTATTTGGTCAAGGAGGATCCCAACGAGTGGTTAGCAACTTGTTCATATCGAGTTATGGCTTGAGAATATTCTTCTAGTTCTGCATGAAGATCTGCAGCGTCCTTGTAGCAGGCATTTGCGGTACTACGTTTATGGTTAATGTCAAGTAGATGAGGCAGTGCTATGGCCACTTACGCATTGGCATCCTCCTGAGCATACCAATCTGCTGCTCTCTCAAAGCTCTCACAGGCTTTCCGTAGATCACCAGACTCTTGGAGATAGATTTGACCAATCTCCTTTTCTCTGTCTGCAGCTTGTCTGAAGCGACCAGATGAAGCAAGATGAGTGATAGTCTGTGTTAGTGCTTGGATAGCAACTGGTAACTTGTTATCAGCAAGATTATCACCCTGGACTGTCCTTAAACTTACGATCAGGGAATCCACGTTTGTATGCTTTTGCTGCATTCCACCAAGCATTCGCAGCTTCATTGGATTCTTTGCACTTTTCTCTGCATTCAGCTTCTCTTGCAAATGAATCTCCAGCCTCTTTAAAGAGCTTCTCGAGTTTGAACGCATTTGCGGCCTGCTGGTACAAGTCTCCTGCTTCTTCGAACTTTGTACTGGATGAACCAAACCAGCCTGTTGATGAAGCAGCCTTCTTGTCTGCTTTTTCGAGAAGGACTTGAGCAGGTGATTTTGAAGGCATTATTTAGAGATGATGATGGGTTTAAAGAAAGAGTGTTATGTTCCAAGTCATGTTACTTACATGTCCTGAAATGGGATTTAACGACGTCAGCGGCCAACAATCACCTCTTAATCCAACCACAACCCATTTGACTTGACAACTCTTATGGCCCAATTACCAGTAGACGCTATTTTACATTTTTCAAACAATCATGCAAAGCCATCTCATCTTCATTTCCAATATGGCACAGCAGGATTCAGAACCCTGTAATTACCCCTTTTTCATTTATCGATGTCATACTCACCTTCTCCGATTCCAGTGCAAGTTCGCTTGATTCAGTTTTATATCGCGTAGGATTACTAGCAGGTCTCAGAAGCAAAAGATTGGATGGAAAAACCATTGGAGTCATGGTCACTGCATCTCACAATCCCGAGCAGGTATAACATCTCCAGCCCCCCCCCGTCAACAAATGTTGGCTGACTTCTTTTATTAATTTCAGGACAACGGCGTAAAGCTCGTTGACCCAAGAGGAGAGATGTTGGAGGCCTCATGGGAACAACACGCCACACTTGTTGCAAACGCGTCCAGTGCAGAGGAACTGATCCATGCGTTGAATGAAGTGGTCCGCGTAGCCAAGATCGACCTTTCAAAGCCATCCAGGGTCGTCTACGCACGCGATACACGTCCTTCTGGGCCTGCTCTGATCCGTGCCTTGGAGGATGGATTTAGGGCATTGGGCGTTGAAGCCAGAAATGCAGGAGTTACCAGTACCCCGATACTGCACTATCTTGTAAAGGCCATCAACACCAAAGGAACGGAGGAGAGTTATGGTGAAGATTCCGAGGAGGGATACTACCGAAAGCTGTCTACTGCTTTCAGAGCCTTAGTTGTGAGTCCAGCAATATCATCTAGCCGCGTAAATGACCCAGATCTTTTCGTCAGGCTGGCAAAAGGAAGTTGGAGCCTCTACTCGTCGATTGCGCCAATGGTGTGGGTGCCCAAGCAGCTGAAAAGCTCAGGGAACAAATTGGCGATAAGCTTCCTTTGATACTGGAGAACACCGATACCGATGCTCGTGGTGCTCTTAACTACAACTGTGGAGCCGATTTCGTCAAAACGCAACAGAAGCTACCTCCTTCTATCGCCCCGCTTCTGGAGAAAGGACAGCGAGCATGTAGCTTGGACGGGGACGCTGACCGTTTGATGTACTACTATGTCGATGAAAGGGGACACTTCCGAATGCTCGATGGAGACAAGATCGCAGCGCTTGTGGCAGCATTCATTGTCGAGTTGGTGAAGCTGGCGGGTCTCGATAACACGATCAAAGTGGGCGTTGTCCAGACTGCATATGCCAACGGCGCTTCGACCAAGTATCTTGCCGAGGTATGAGTCTATTTTGATTATACGCGAGTTCTGAACACTGATATCAGCGCAGAGGTTGCCAGTTAAATGTGTTCCCACCGGCGTTAAGCATCTTCACCATGCCGCAGAACATTATAACATTGGAGTTTATTTCGAAGCCAACGGGCATGGAACCGTGCTATTCTCTCCATCTACCCAGCAAACTCTCAAGACACACGAACCATCCACACCAGCTCAATCAACTGCATTGACTCACCTGATCAATTTGACGGAGTTGATCAACCAAACAGTCGGAGATGCACTGTCCGATATGCTCCTGGTGGAGGTAGTTCTTGCGCACAAGTCCTATTCAGGAGCTGAGTGGGATTCGCTTTATGAAGACCTTCCCAACCGACTAGTTAAGGTTGTGGTCGCCGATAGGAATGCTTTCAAAACAGAAGACGCCGAGCGCCGCCTTGTAAGCCCACCAAGGTTACAAGCACGCATCGACGAATTGGTTCGAAAGTACGAGGGCGGCCGTTCCTTTGTTCGCCCTAGTGGAACTGAAGATGTCGTGAGGGTTTATGCCGAGGCTGCTGTTAAATCTCAAGCTGATGGTAAGCACATAAGATGGTGCCTGGAGTTTTGCTAATGTTTTTTTTTTCAGAACTCGCCTTTAGAGTCGCAGGTCTCGTGTATGATGAGGCTGGAGGTGATAGTGCTCGTCGACCAAAAGAATTCCTTTGAGAAATGATGATGAAGTTTGAAATATCTGTCGTTGTACATGTATATACCTAGACAATCGTAGTTATGAATTTGAGTGGATGGATGTAAAATTCCGAATGGGTTTGATTTCGTGTAGCACTTTTCCGGGGTCTGTTCACGCGATCGCACGTAATTGCAACACTCGACAAGACAAATAATGTAATTCAGACTTGAGCTAATTCGGAGTCATGAAAGACCCTTGCTTGTTTTCCTTCTTGACCATTAACTACTATCTTAAGCCTTGTCGATAGGCTACAAATGTGTCGATTCGTAATTTACAAAGGGACTTCGCCTGTTTTGTTGTCGCATGTCTGTGTCCACCATCTCGTTTAGATTTTTTGTGGGGTTTTGCTCATTTTCAAGTTACAGCTCCTCACTCGCCCATGCCACTCGATCATTAATCAAGCTTTCGACTCGCGTCTTCGTCTCGACCGTAGGCGGCCTATTAATGGAGATGGTTTTGGCGTTGGTAAGCTATGTTGTCCATTGCCTTTGAGGTGGTGTCCGCTAACGCTTGGCTCCAGGATGGTACGACTCAGTGTACGACGAAGAGCTGGGAAGTCAGCCTTGCATTTTCACCTCAGTGACACCTGTCAGTTGAATCCCATCTTTCCCGCTGTCGCGTTTTTTTATTGAAGGACGGCGTCTTAGGCATGGAACAACATCAATCTTAGCCGACTGGCCGAAAAGATCAAGTCGCCCCTCGTGTTGTGAGTGCTCTCCTTTGGTGTTTTCTTTGCCCAACAAAATATTTAATAACCCCTGAAGTGCCCATGTTCGAGCATCTACTGCAGGCTCTTTATCGTTGGACAATTGTCATCCGTTCAATTATGGAAGGTTTATGGTGGGTGCTACTTGAATGACGTACATGCAATGGTCCTTTCCTTATGGACTATGTAGTGGATGCACAACGGCAACATAGCCGATTTCGAGAGAATCAAGCGAAGGTTGCAGCAAGACTTGCCTGACTTTGCTTTCAACAAGGTGCTGGGAAATACAGGTACGTCCTCGTTGCAGTTTACACAACCTTTTGCTCAGATTCGACCAGATTCGGAATGGGCATTTGCCCTGTTCTTATCGAAGGTATGAAAAGGATTATCTTTGTGGGATTTGTTCGATACATGCAATATATTTGCTAATTATATTCCCCCCTCTTAGATTCCTGACCACAGTGCCCGCTCGTTTTCTCCGCGAACTCTACAAAAGGCCATGGTGGACACAATTGCATCGTTAAACCAATATGCCGAAGAGTTTGGTATCACCGAGGTCATACCTTTTTCCCGCTCTATGTTTGCTGCCGTGCTCAATAATATTTATTATTACAGCCTAGTTTGATGAACTTCTGCGTAACAGATGGCGAAAGCATCATTGCCACACGTTATATTTCGTCAAAGAAGGATGAGGCTGCCTCACTGGTAGGTCAGATGATAATTGGTTTGATAAATACTCATATTCTTTATGCAGTGGTTTTCTTCGGGGACCGATTTTTCTGAAGACCCTGACGGTGGTCACTATCGAATGACCAAGGCAGACAAACGAGAGAACATCATTATGGTAAGGGCGTCATGTAGTTCTCATATGGTCGTATGCTCACTTTTCTACTCATAGATTGCTAGCGAACCTCTGACGTTCGAAAGAGGTGAAGTAAAATTTACAGCTTTGGATGTGCCGGCATTACTCATACAATTATAGCCGACTGGATGGAAATCAAGACCAACCATATGGCTGTCATCACTCGCAAGATGAATTTTTTGCAGATACCAATTGTTGACAAATTTTATGTCCCTCCTTCGGATCCTGAAGCGTTGACGAGGGCTACGGAATTCGCCCAAGAGAAGGGGCTGCTTAACCCACGGAGCAGTATGCAAGCAGATACTAAACCGTCACGTCGGCATAATCAGTCTCATTGCTGCTGAAATATTGTATTATATTGTATTTTGACTTTTCTCATATGTTACTCTTTTTTGTACAGGTTCTTATAATACTTAGACTTGTTTATTTATTTTCGAATAATAATGACATTGGCATTGAATTGTGTGACGTGTTATTTGAGTTTGTCACATTCTGTAGGAGCCCTTCCTCGTCGAAGTACGCTTGGCTCAGGACGACTACTAGCACCGACGGTCAACTGGTCGCTGACCATGTTCCATCTATGGTGGCTAGTTAAAACAGTTTTTAATCTTGCAAGGCGCGTATTTTTATTTTATAATAACTTGGTTTTTATTACTAAAATATTTAATTAGGCTGTCGACGGCCTTTCAGATTTTGATTTATCTACCTTTGACGCTTGCGACGATATCTAACCAAGCCTTTCTTTTGTTGTCGCTATTCCTCACCATACACTCTCTCATTCATGGCACAATGAGTCTAGTGTGGGGCTCCTCCGCACTATCTATTCTTCAAGTCCCAGTTCACCCGTTCTTGCTTCTAGTTTGTTTCAACATATTCTCAGAGTCCTCATTACACCCATGGCTTGGAACAGCCGCTAATGTTTGGGGCACTATTCTCACTTTCTCTGGACCTGTGTTCATCACAATGGAGGGCTTATCCAGTCTTCTCGTTGCTCAGAAACTAGGTCAAGAGGGTAGACGTCTGGCAGGTCGTGGAGAGGTATTTCAATTTGGTCTTTTGATCGCGACCGCATGCGCCTTCGTCGCTTCGGCGTGGTGGATTGTTGATGTACGTTCTTTCATGCCTGCTTGAAAGAAATTTTATTTCTGACACGAGTTTTAGTCCTATCCGACTGCTGCCTCATCACCCTTGTCCTCCACGTTGTTGGGTGTAGCGTTGACTGCGTTCCTGTTTCTCAGTATCATTGGTCTTGTGGTCCGCCGTACCAATATCATTGAGACAGCAGGTCTCGCACTCTTTATCGCATACAATGTATGGCTGTGTGGCTTCGATAAGGAGTCTTTCACCAACCCTGCTTCATCATAGTGCGTTATGTCGTCATTCTTACTTACAACGTGTTGATTTCTTTGCATAGTGCCCCGCTCCTGCCTAACATCCTACCCCACATCCAAACCCTGCAAAACTTTGTTATATACACACTTCCAAAGCCCGTCCTCATGGCTCTCCTGTATCGTTTAACCATCCTATACCTTGCATCTGGCATACTCCCTACCATAGGGGCCGACAGCTGGGAAACGGAAGACGGTTCTGAAAATGGTTGGAGCGACCGCCCGGTAATACATTTCTTTGCCTCGAAACGAAACTATATTCACATTTGCTTAGACATCAATGCTCACTCGCGTACTGTTGACTTACCGGCAATTCATCTTCATTACCGTCTACTCACATCTGCTACGTGCGTCAAATTTGGTTTGCAATCTTAAATGTACTCATTACTTCTATAGTTCTCGACCATTCCTCCCAAATTTGGTGGAGATGGATGAACATATTCTTCACGCTGGTCATTTGGTCTGTGGAGCTCATTGTGAGCTCTGAAGATGACGATATTGTCGAAAAGGACTGGAAAATCGATTGATCATCGTCAGTGACATCCCAATGTTGGACCATGAACACTGGGCTTCTATCAACATTTGTATCGTGCCTTTGGTTGGATATCAAGCATCTTATGTGCCTTTTAATTGTTACGCATTCGTTTTCCACTCGGCGTTCGCGTCGTCTTCACCTTCATAATATTCTCGCTTCCATATCTGTGCTTTCTTCTTGACCTGTTCAAGAATTTCCTCGCAAGCATCAAATGCTTCCTTTCGATGGGGTGAAGAGACTGCGATAACTGTGATAATACTCAGTTGTTGCTGTACAGAAGATGTTCATTCCTGCATACCTATAGATGGTTCCCCAACAGGTACCGTACCCAAACGATGGTGAATAGCGCACTTTATGATTGCTGGAGTACATTGACCCTCGGGTTGATGTTGCGATCGTGATGTGTTTTGCATAACCAAGTTAGCGATATCAGTCATGGTCTTGATTGCAAGTTTAGAGTAGGCCTGATACTCGAGTCGTGTCACCACCTTGGCTGATTGAGGAATGATCCTTCACATTATACAGGGGAGACTTTCTGAAGGACCTTACATTTAAACGAATTTCTAGTGGTACCTAATGTGAATTAGTTGTGTTGACCAGTGGAGGAGACAATACTAAGTCGTATTTCGTACCAATGAACACTGCCGTTGCACCAGCGCCATCGTCTTGCACTGACGCGATGATACTTTGCGAATCTAACGGTGTGTACGTGATTCGACAGACCACATTTGGGCTGTTATATTCAGCGTCTATCGAAGCTGGTGATGATGACATGAAGAGATTGACTATTTGCAAGTTGTTTATCTAGACGATAAATGCTAACTAAAGCGTGTGAATATATTCTTCAATAGAGTCTCTTCTTGTACTTAACCGACTACTTGAAAGTAGCGGTTTGTCGTGCATGTTCACTTTTTTATCTGTTCGAGTCAAATTGGGCACTTTCATACGAACACATGCGCGTCTTTCTTCAACAGCACCAGCAATATCTCTACGGCCGTACCAGGAGCACTGTCTAGAAGCCTGTATCGACGCACTTAAAGCGGGCTCTACGCGCATTGGCGTCTCTCTTCCGACTGGCTCGGGAAAAACAACTGTCTTTATATCTCTGTTGTCTCGTCTATCTGCGCCTTCTGAGAACCCCAATGCTACAAAGTCACTTATAGTTGTCAACACAATTGAACTGGCGCGCCAGTCGGCCTCTCAAATAAACAACTTGTTTCCAGATTGGTCAGTGGAGATTGAACAAGGCTCGAAATACAAGGCCTCTGGAACTTCAGACGTGTAAGGGCTAGTAAATTTAGTGTGCTCTATACCTTCTCATACATAAAATGACAGCACCGTCGCGACGTATCAAACGTTGATACGGGGCGACAGGCTCTCCAAATTCGATCCTACAACCTTAAAGGCTGTTATTATAGATGAAGCCCACCATGCTGCAGCACCATCGTGAGTCCAGTATGAGCTTGCCCTATTCTCTTTCTCAACTAATTTATCCGAACCTCGTGCATAGGTATCGAAAATTACTTGCCCACTTCGACCCCGCAATTCCACATCCCAGCAAGACTTTTATCCCTCCTAGACTACCTCATAAAATTCCTATAATTGGGTTCTCTGCAACATTTGGTCGTCATGATGGTTTATCCCTTGGCTCGGTTTTTGAACGGATTGTTTACCATCGAGACTTCTTGGAAATGATCAAGGAGCAGTGGTACGTGCCCGACATGTGTAATTGGTCGTTCGGAACTCCAATGCTGATACATTTACAGGCTCTGCGATGTCCGCTTCACCAGTGTCAATGCTGATATTGATCTTGGAAAGGTTGTTATCAACGGGCGGAATGGGGATTTCAATCCTACTAGTTTGGCCCATGTCATCAATACGGAGACGATGAACCATTTGGTTGTCAAAACATGGATGCATAGAGCAGGTAACAATTTACCCATATATCTACTCGCTCGTTCATTCATTGATTATGCTTGCAGAGACCCGCAAATCCACACTTGTCTTTTGCGTAAATGTCGAACACACACGGATGTTGACGCAAGTGTTTCGCCAATATGGAATTGACGCTCGATACGTTTATGCAGATACTCCGCCAATGGAAAGAAAAGCGCTGGTTGACGCCTTCAAAGCCGGAGAATTCCCTGTTCTGATCAACTGCGGTTCGTTCGTCGTTAAATCTCAAACTAAAGACTGACTAACGCATAAAAATCAGCTATCTTAACCGAAGGAGCTGATATCCCAAACATTGACTGTGTTGTTCTTGCTCGGCCTACACGCTCTCGCAATGTTTTTGCACAGATGGTAGGCATACGGTGCTCCCTATTCTATCAAAGTAACCCAACTTTTTTTATTCAGATAGGACGTGGCATGCGGCTGTCTCCAAACACAGGCAAAACAGACTGTAGAATCATCGACTTCGTGGATACAAATAGCCGTGTTAGCGGTGTAATTTCTCTCCCTACGCTGTTTGGACTAGAACCCAGTGAGATTGAAGTTGAAGGTAATACCTGCTCTGCTCTTAGTCGCCATGATGCTTACTTGGGCCTACCCAAGATGAAACGCTGGACTCGCTAGAAAAGCGAGCACAAAAAGCAATCGAGGGGGACAACAGTGAACTCAAACCTCGTGTTGACCTTGATCTTCCCCAGTCCGTCGAATATACAGATGTTGAAGATCCCTTCTACATTGCTCCAGCGGATGATAAACCCCGTCATATTGCAACACTCAGTTCATATGCTTGGGTCTCTTGTGGATTTCACCGCTATGTGCTACCGATTCCTGGCAGGGGTTTTATACGCGTTGAATTAGATGGTAAGCATGGCATGAAACCAACTTCGAACTTTGTGGCCCTCTAACAAACCCTTCAGAATCGCAAGAGTTTTTTGTCGGGACATTCACCTCAACACGACGTAGCGATGAGCCCGAAATTGAAATGATTAACGGACAGATAGTCGCTGAAAAAAGGACAGTCAGACCCCAATTCATGCCTGCTCGCCGGATTTTAAGTGCGGAACGTTTGTCAGAGGCAATTCGAGGCAGCGACACCTATGTTGAAACAAAGCTGTTTCACGGTCGATCGCCAACATCGTAGGAACGCATCTGTTTTTCTATGCACTTTCACTCATATGCTTGATAGCATACTCCGCACCGCAAAGTGGAGATCGGCACCAGCCACAGAAGCCCAAAAGAGCTTTTTATACAAGAGGATAACTAGACGGGAACCCGATTTGACAGACGAAGAAAGGAAGGCAAAGGTGCAAAATATTACGAAGGGCGACGCAGCGACAATTATCACGAGACTGCAACACGGGACACAGGTAATGTGGATTATTTTACGTTCAAGTTTTCGATGATATCTAAGAGCCCATAATAGGTTCGGTTTAAACGAAAGTTGCGACAAGCTGCCAAGGTGCTGGCGCTTAAAGAAAAGGAGCAGGCACGGATTGCTCGAGAAGTTGTGAAAGTGGGCCGCCTTTCTGTCTAATGGCCAAGGGTTGAGTGTCTACAAGGCATCAGCGGCGGACAAGAGGGGAGAAACGGCTGCATGGCTCTGCAGTGTCAAGCAGGCTGCCTTCTGCGCCATGTGAACGGCATCTCGCAAGAGGGCGGGTTCATACATGACCTTTTGGTTATGCGCAAGGCTGGCCAAGAAGGCTCCAACGAACGAGTCTCCCGCTCCAGTGACGTTGACCAAGTTGTCGACATGTAAAGACGGGAGGTGTTGTAGAACTAATATCTCTCCGGCGTTACCTCGAGATACCACAAATCGTTCTCTGATATTGCTGCGTTGTGTCCTCCAAATCGACTGTTCCGCATCGTTAGGGTTGAGAAGCATGGCTACCACAATGCCTCGATCGCCACACTTGATAATCAAATTCTGGAAGAAAGGCAAAAGATTAATAGCCTTTTGAACAACACCGTTTGTCATCAAAAACGCAAGTGAACCGTTGTTTGGGTTCAGCGGAGAAGCTGGTAACCTTGACAGTTGTTCAAGATCTACTCTGAATTCGCCTGCGAGGTTAAGGCTGTTGACAGTTGACCACCATCTTTGGTTGTTTGACAAGTCATACTCTTCTGATTGAAGGGTCTCGAACAACTGGTCAAGTTCCAAAAGGTTAGGCATGCAAATTGCAATGCGAGGATCAGATCCCATCCCATGTTGGAGAGACATGATCGCAGGAAGAATGGCGGTAGACTTAATCACTGAAGTAGGCTCACTGCTATTGGTTAGTACTTTGTAAACGGTCACTATCGTTGGGACGTACAAAACGACTGAAATATAGTCAGAGATGATGCGAAAAAATACAACAGTATAACCTACCTTGGATTTGGTTTTGATGACAGTAGGATACGGTGTCTCGAATGACGTTTGGCTCAGAATTTGCGTCCAGCGCAACAATTCGTGGTTGCAATCGTTGTAAGTGTTCAATAACCTGTAAGGCTGCGTCAGCAGAGTAAAGTATACGAAGAGTATAACCTTCTGACCGAAATACCATCCAACGTTTGCATGATGCTCATGTCGGCAATGCCTCCGATGAGTGTTCCCTTGCTATCCAAAACCATATTACAAACTGCGGACTGCTTCTCGCATCGGATGAGCCCATCTGTTCTCATGCCAAATTGTGACATCTGGTCCACCATGATATGGCCAAAGGCATCATAGCCTACAGGCGCTACTAATGCAGAGGAAAGTTTGGGATATTTTTGAGACATTACTCGATGAAGGGCTTCCGCTACGTTTCGGCCAACTCCACCTAAAGACAGTTTAACGTGTCCTGGGGCTGTCGAATGAACTGCCAGAGCAGAGTTTGTACCCAACAACTCCTGGGCGGTGATGTCTAGAGCTGTTGAACCAACGACGACCACGTCCACAGGTGCCTGTGGGCTGTTACTAGCTGCAGAGTTTGCAGAATAGCCTTCTCGTACCTGCGTTTGGCCGTCACTTTTGACGTGATCCGGAAATTTCATAGACCCATGTGCGGCCACCGGAGTCTTTTGAGGGGGGGCGTACGTTGTGCCTTGAGCTTTTTGTTCCAGGGTTGTATTTGCGAGGCGCTGATACTCAACTGCAATCTGACCCCCTGTTAATTCGAATAAATTATCAAAGTACAATCATTCATACGCATTGAATCATACATACCCACGAGAGCAGTATTTTCGAGAAGAGCAATGTTCGAGATCAACGAAGCTCCCTTGCTGATCTCTGCAATCCTGGCGAGGAGCCATGGCGTGGCGTCATTACCGCTCTTGCTGACCCCATTTTCTTCAGACTCCATGATTGCAAGGTCTACTATTTGCTGAATCTTCTGACCGGCAGCCTCGTAATTCTCTGGAATTGGCACTGCAAAGAGGATACCATTTTGCATACCGAACTGCCCTTGAACCACTGTCTAGACATGAAGAATTGTCATGGCCAATCAAAGACGGATCACACTTACACAACATTTCAGCGGCAGCAGACGGGGTGTTCACATTCCAGGGCACCTAGAGCAAAAGCTTTTTAATAGTGCGTTCAATACCACCGAGATAAAACCTACTTTGCAGCCACTATGCCTTGAGAAGAACGCGGGGAACTCGTTTGTGTCTCCATATGTCAAGACGGGGACACCCAGGGTTTCCTTTAGTCGACATGAATCGATGAGTGAAAGATGAAGCCTAAAAAAAGGTGTACCGCACCAGATACTCCAATGTTCTATAAACCAAAGATTAAACCCTGGTGTAAATGGAACAGTTGCTTAATGAGATTGTCTGTACACGCCTACCTGCGAATGTCAAGGATAGATTTTACGCCGGAAGAAACCAATCCAACGGGGCAGCGAGTAAGCTCATGCAAGTCGGCGGATATGTCGAAAGCTAAATGACGCATACACAATCAGCATCGGACCACACGGGAACGAGGGACCGGCAGCGCATACATTTCTCGCCGCCACGATGAACGCCCCCAAGTCTAAATGAATGCGAATTCGAGACCAATTATTCGAGCTGGTGAATAAGGAAGTTGACTGGCACACTTACCCGCCAGTCGAGAAAACCTGCAGGATATGTTATGTTTGGTTCGAACAATGCTTCAGGGACATACCTTGATGCCCGCTAATGCGGCGAAAATAAGTGTCGCGCTGCATGTTGTTCCTATAATCGAATCGCACAGTTATATATAGTAAAGGGTTATGCATAGTCCAACATACCTCCATCTCGTTTGCCAGCAATGGCGGCTGCTATGTCCCGACGCGATACCTTGGCTGGTCTATTACTCCGGTCGGCAAGTCGAGCCAGTTCACTCTCCTCCAGACCAATTTTGACTCTTCCATCAAGTATACCAATGGTTGCTGGAATGGCACCTGTGGACCTAACAATTTCTTCGAGGGCCTTCGGTACCTCTAAGCTGCTTGGAAAAGGCAGACCATGAGTGACAAGAGCAGTCTCAAGAGCAACCACCGGCTGATTGTTATTCAACGCATGTAGGACTTCTGGGTGGAAATCAAATGGAGCGCCTTTCAAGCTTAGAGGATGCTGGTAATTGCCAGTAGAAAAGGCTCGAAGACAAGGACGGCTCGAACCTCTCAAACGCCAGAACATAGACATCACAAGCAAGATGAAGTTCGGGAGTAATGTTCGGTTGGTCTCATGAAATCTCATTACATATGCTTTCAGCATTCACACGCAAAATAGTCAAGCACATTATGTATTGGTTCTGCTCTACTAAAGAAATTGGCGAGGTACCAAGGGTATAGTGTAGCATCGCCATACCCGATGTAAGACAAAAGAAAAATGAGAGTCTATGAGTAATAAATGTATATAAGTAGGCATCAAGGTAATCTATAAGCCTTTTTAACCGGATCCTCCAGAGTAGACCTTGCCGAACATGATCTGTTGCAGCTTGTCATAGAGGGACAACACACCAGCACCAGCAACACCACGGAGAATGTTGGCACCAGCACCCTTGAAGAGGGACTTGACACCCTCCTTGGCAATGATCTGGGAACCAGCATCGAACATGGACTTGTAGTTAACACCGGAACCAGAGGTCATCATCATGCGACGACTGTAAATCGGATAATTAGCAAGAGGCTGACAATTTTACGCTTCTGAACTTACCGGATGGTATCAAGAGGGTAGGAAGCGAGACCAGCACCGATGGTAACACCCCATCCGAGAGCGAAAGAGGCGAGGAAAGATCCCTGGAGAGCACCAACGAGGACGACGGGCTCTACAGAAAAAAAATGGTTCAAAAAATAATTCCCAGACAAAGTTAAATTTTTGTAACATACTGAGGGAATCGTAGACACCGAAGTAGAGACCACGGTAGACAATGATACCGACGACGGAGGGGACGAAACCACGGTAGAGACCGGCAATACCATCAGAGGCAAGGGTCTTCCTGTAGACGTCAACAAGACCGTTGAATTGACGGGCTCCTCCACCCTTGGCGGACTTGGCGTCGTTGGCAAGACGGGTACGAGCATAGTCGAGGGAGTAGACGAAGAGGAGGGAGGAAGCACCAGCAGCACCACCGGAGGCAACGTTGCCAGCGAACCACTTCCAGTAACCCTCGTTTTTCTTGAAACCGAACAGGGATTTGAAGTAATCCTCTGCAAAAAATATTCAATACTCGAAAATGTTCGAAGAAGGGAAGTTTACGCACTGAAGGCAAAGTTAAGAGCTTGGGTGGGGAAGTAACGAATGACGTTGGCGGTGTTTCCTCTCCAGAGGGAAACGAGACCCTCCTCGCGGTAGGTGCGGCTGAAGGCATCACCAATACCCTTGTAGGGGGTGGCAAGACGGCCTTGCTTGATCTATTGTGCCGTGACGTGTCAACCAACATTGAAAGCTGCTGCCACGACGAATGAACCCACCATCTCATCCTGGTTCTGGACCAAGAGCTTGATACGCTCAATGGGAGCAGCGGAGGTCTTAGCAATAGCCTGTAGAACATGGGTAAGAAACTGAACAACGACCACATGCAGTAAATACATACAGCAGAGACACCACCCATCAGGAAATCGACTGAAAAACGAGCATAAGACGACAATTCTTGCAACTAGAACATAGACGATACATACCGACGAAGTCCTGTGGGGATTTGACCTTCTTAGTTTCGGCCATTTTTCTAAAAGAACCGGTGGAGGGATGAGTGGAGGTGGAGGAGAAAGAGGATGGTGAAAGAGTTGTTGAAAAAACTTCGCGTCAAAAAGCATTTCGGAAAGCACCGGATCACTTCTAACTCCGCTCTTTTCCTATCGGCAACTAGTTCGCTCAATAAAACCTCGTGAAATATCACCACGATCTGCCAGCAAAACACTTTTTAGTTATCCCTGCATTCCGTTTATTACGCTTGGCTCAAATTTTACTGACTTTTGTACATAATCGGTCGGTATTGCGCGAATAACCTCCTATATTACATGTATACCTAATTACACACTGAAAACTAGAGTATTTATCGACACGGCAATTACTGGTAGTGTATTAAGTTTCTCCCTCATGCTCTCTGTTAAAAATATGGGTTCCCTATCCTGGCCATCGTGAATTTTGTGATGTTGATCGAGGACTGCCATATGTACCATTCGATGGCACAGGTAATGGTGGCAGGCTCAGGTTGCCGTTACTTGCTGTCCTCGCCCCGAGGCCCCCAATACCATTCTGTATAGGTGGAAGAGTATTATTATGGAACGCTGACGCAAATCGACCACGAGGAGAGGTAGGTGTGTGGCTGAGGGATAATGGAAGCGCCGGCCCGGCAGCATTCATACCTGAAGGCCGTGGAGGAGGCAGAGGAGGTAAAAAGCGAGAGGGATCCAATCGCCCCTTTTTCCAGATTTGATCCGCGGCAGTTGTCTTGTCTAATTCCGCATCCCCGACTTTCCGCTTCCCATTTGTCGTAGAACCCGTAGCCGGCGCGGAAGGAGGTGGGGGAGGGGGCGGTGCGGTACGACGGGGAGCCTCTTCTTCATCGTCCGAGTCCAGTGTCAAATCAATGACATTCGTCTGAGGGGTATGTGGTGGTGGCTGGGATTGCGACCCTCGAGATATGGACCCGTCAAACGACTGGTTTGTGGATGATGCATACGAAGGAGAGAGTTCACGTTTAACGCGACCTTCTTCTTCTGTGTCGTCGTCATCCGACAGGACAAACACTTCCACGTCCGGGGCTTTCCCTTTCCCATTCTGTTGATTTGCATTCTGCAGTATGCTTGGAGCTCTCGCTATTGGTTTGGGGGCCGCTGAAGGAGGTGGGTGCTTCGCTCTCCAATTTGGTGATCCATACTTGTTATCTACTGTATGCCATTCGCCATCTGCTTCGACCATCACCTCTTCAACGGCCTCTGGAACGTCTTTCAAAATCTCATCAATGTATCTGTGAGTGCAAACTGTCAGTTGTGAGTTGTATAATGAATGAAGCAAAACATACCCATCAACAATCAGATCGTTGTAATCCAAAACCCTTTCACAAACTGGACATAGCCATGTTGTCGTCTGTTCCATCATTGAAAACCACGACGTAGCATCAAAACACTGTGCATGGACGCATTTTGATGAACGAGATGGTGTATTGAGGCGTGCATATGTCAGCTATAACGAAGGTCAATGCTAGGCAATTTTGATTGTATGAGAAAACATACTGGGCATCGCAATGACATTTTCTGCGGACCTGCAACAATGTCGTCATCTTCATCAAGCGCTTTTTGCACTATAAGCAACTCTGAGTCAACTGTCCGCGCTTGTTTAAAGCCTCAACTTACTATGCTGACGAGTCGTGTGCGCACTCTGGTATTTACTCGTCTTGAGGTTCTCCACCAAGTTGTCAACAGTTTTTCCTTCAACAAGCATAACCATCATATAGTACTGTAGAAATGCGTGATCAGAATTTTTGTTCCTTTTACTGCATACACACTACATACCTTCGCAACGACGGGTTGCTGGCTATTGACGTAGACCATCTCTAACCGGTTTGGACTGCCCAGTCGACAATACGAAGTGATGTCAGGCGGTGGTGCAGTGCCTGGTTTTTTCTTCAGGCCTTTCAAATTGGCAGAAATTTGTACGTTGTTCACGCGCACTTCACATGTGGGGGGGAACTCCATCGGACAAGCGATCGGATTTGAACGATAGGCATGGGGGCTTGTATAAAAGGCAGACGATGTGCAAAATAATCTAAGCTGAAATCTCTTTCTGTTCAAGGAGATAAGGACAGTAGGCAAAACAAGAAACGAAAACGCTCACCCAGGCGTCTTCATTTTAGCGAGTTGATCAGGAGTCAAAGTAAATGATAAATGCTGTTGCTTTCGATCTTGATGATGAAGAGTTTCTGTGGCCAAAGTACATCAGCGTCGTTGCAGAGAATGGAGGGAAACGAAAATACCTGGGCATTCAACAAGGGCAGATACTGATTGTTCCAGAGTCCAAAAGCATGATTCTTTGAATCGTATTGCTGCAAAAGAAGGGTTAGAATGATTTTGGCATAGGAAAAGTACAGCACTTTACTTGGTAATTTGGATGCAGATGAAGTTGAAGCCATTGGGACAGTACCGGTTGTCTTCCGAGGCGGCGCAAAAGGGTCGTAAATAACACTGCTGGTACTCGCACTGGCTGTCCCTGGGTAAAAAGGTTTTGCTGGCTCATAACCAGAATGGCCACTGCTAAAGCTGGAGTTGCGATTGAAAGTTGAAGTATATCTAAACAATATAAAAGACGTTGTCCGGCAGCAGTTAGCAAATTTGGTTAAAAACTGAAAGACATAGCCATCGCTAGAACAATGCTGACTGAAAGAAAAGTGTTTACTTACGCGCCATTGCTGCGCACCTTCTCAACGATAGCTTTTGCCTTGACCCATTTGTCTTCGCAATTAGCTGCTCGCCATGTTTCCAGGACAGTAATTATCCTATCTATGAGCTCCTGCTTTTTTCCTGTTTTTGATAAATGACTAGCACATTCTTCATTAAAACCCGTCATGATTTGTTTCAGTTTGTCGACGGTGTTCTGCTTGACGTTGTGACGCACGGTCTTGCAGTGGCAAAAACGGCTAAATTAGCAAGATTGTACTATGTGAACAACCGCATAAACTCACCTCAAAATCTGACCAGGGGTCTGAGCTTGCCATCTGGACAGATGAATATGGCGCAAAGGCGCTCCTCGTGAAGATCTCCTATACGCAAGAAAGTAAGTTTCCGACAAGCAGGAGGTCAAGTCGGTCATTGGTGTGCTGCACCCTTGAGAACCAAGCAACAACAAGCATCGATTATGTCAGCTAACGCCCATTTCATCTATAGCACAATCACTGCTTTACAGTGGAAGACAAAATTCTTTGTACACCTGAAGCCTTTTCTTTCTGTCTTTGAATCTTTAACGGTTGCCAATGGATCCTGAATACGATAACCTTCCCCAAGAAGAACGTGAGCGTCGCGATAAAGAAGATCGTGAACGCGAAAAGCAAGAACAGGCTGGTATGCTCGTACTGCATCCCACACGCGCTCGTCTCATTAATACGTCATTCCTCAAGCTCTTCCTTATCGATGGACGCAAGAGCTGGGGGAGGTAGACGTTACCATTCCAGTTCCACAAGGAACTCGTGGAAAAGATTTGGTCGTTGTGATGCAGAAGAAGCGGCTCAGCGTGGCTATTAAAGGACAAGAGCCCATTCTGGCTGGAGAGCTCTGCAAAGAAATCAAGGTCGAGGACAGTACATGGAGTGTTCGTGAGTAACTCTTCTGCTTCAAATATCTCAGGAAATCGTAACTCCCATCATTTCTCAGAGGATAATAAAGTCGTCATCGTGCATCTTGAGAAGCTAAACAATCAAACTTGGTGGGAGAACGTACTCACTCATCATCCCAAGATAAACACTAGGCGAATCGAGCCTGAGAATAGCAAGCTAAGTGATTTGGACGGTGAAACGAGGTACGTCGCACTTCATAAAAATAGACGCCGTAACTAACGCCCTACTTTGCAGGAGCATGGTTGAGAAAATGATGGTATGTGCCTATATTACGTTCATTTATTTTTTGATTCAAACACCCCACTTCTAGTTTGACAATCAACAAAAAGTAAGTACCCCCAGTTCTATTTTGCGGTGTCGATTCTAACATAAGCACAGCAACTGGGACGTCCAACTTCTGACGAATTGAAGAAGATGGAGGCAAGTTCGACAGATGTATCACAACGAACTTTTCTGACACCCTGATCAGGCTCTCAAGAAATTCCAGGAAGCGCATCCTGAACTTGATTTCTCAAATGCAAAAATCTCATAAACTATACAATATCATGTATCATCACGCGCGATTGGGTCAGAGTCAATGCCATCTATTTCTACCGTAGGCTCGAAGGAAGTCATCGCACTGTTCTGAGTACCAACAAAAGTTTTTAGAACTTCCGCCGTTTTCCCTGCCCCTGATGCTCCATAGCCTGGCTCTTGCGCTTGACACTTTCCACCAGACTCTGCAGGTTCTTTTCTTTGGAAGGCCCCTTGCTCTCTGTTCGAACAGAGTTGCTCTCAACCCGCTCCCCCCTAAGGCTTTGTTGCCGCTTTTGCCTTTCCTCCAACAAGGCAGCCATACTCTTGGTCTTTTTGAAACTAGAAAAGACACTGTCAGGACGCATTCATCAAAAAGCCTGAAAAACTTACTGAGGATTTGTAGGGTCAATGGCGAATTCATGGTCTTCATGAAGAGCCTTGAAACGTTCATCCTTGACATCCATAACGAAATCTTCCTGTGCCTCGTCATGGTCGTCTCCCTTTTTATTCTTTTTACCCTTCAACTTCTTGCCCTTCTCAGCCTTAATGACCGACTTCAGGCTGAAATGCTTAGGCTCGGCATTCGTATTATCAGAAGCGACGAGCAATGCAAGTTCCTCTGCCGTCGCCTCTTTTCTACTCGTGGGCTCGCCTTCTGTCGCAGCATCCTTGTCTTTCTTTCGCTTGTCGCCCTTGGTCTTGGTCTTGGGCTCCTTCTTCGTCTCCTCTTCACCACCACTTGAACCCTCAAAGAACTCGTCTTTTTCCTCTTCCTTGTTTCCTGCTTTCTCCTTAACCTCTTCTTTCCTCTTTTTCCGCTTCTCCCTCATCTTCCTCTGGTACTTCTCCAGCGTCGTCTCATCCTCCTCTCCCTTCTTCCCACTCAGTGCAGAGGAGAACGTAATTTCCATATCAACATCTCCATCGTCATCATTTCCAAACGCATTACCACCCTCCCCAGCACCCCATCCCTCCGGCATATCCTCACCTCCACCTCCCAATAACAACGCACGCAGCCTCTCCCTCTCCTCCTTTTTCCTCTCCTTCTTACTCTTCTTTTTATCCTTCTGCGCCGGCTCCTCTTCTTCCTCACTGCTACTATCTGAAGAATTGGCAATATAATTTCGGAAATCCTGCTCATCGATTTCTTTCTGCGTCATGGCACGACGTGTTACCATATTCCGTTCCGGGTCGTCGTCGTCCCATGTTAGTTTCACTTTGGAATGCCGCAATGCCTGCCGTAGCCCCAAGTTCATTAATAGCAAGGTAACCCGCCACATACCAACGCATTTCCACGTGCAGGCATGAGCGCAGTCGGAGGGACGATGTCATGCATGCCGAATGCGCAATCGAAGGCAGCAAGAACAGCATCGTAACCACGTAGAGAGAATGGAGAAATATTAAAATGAAGTCGTCAGTAAAAAGCAAGCCAAACCTATGACGAATACGCCAGCAAAGACTAGAATTCTACTTACATCTGTCACAAACTCGACAGCCTTGTATTCAGTATTGAGCTCGTCAGTGGCTTCATCTCTACGTCATAGAAAGAAAAAAAAAGTTGCTTCAGTGATCATTCCTCACTCCGAAAAATCGAAAAAAGAAAAGGGTAGCCCGACTGCGGAAACCATTTGTACCAAACAGAAACCTGTGTCAGCAGCCTGAATAACGGGCTACGGCAAAAGATGGGGACGGGGTGGTAAAATTAGAACAGCAAGTTCGATCTATAGCACGCCTTGTAACCATGGAGGTTGCGTTTGTGGGTAGACACGGACATGCAAAATAAACGAAGAACAGGAGAATGTGGCTGTCCCGGCCGACAGAAAATGGATAAGAAAAGACCAAACGTGCGTGTCCGACTGCCACCGTAGTCGGACGACGGCGAGGTGCTAGTCGACACTTGTGCTCCGAAACAAATAGATCGACACGAAATAACTCACCGAGGTTCCGAATCAAACTCCATGCCGTCTGGCACAAAACTCATGTCAAACACATTCGCAGAGCGCTCGAGTTCCGTGCCTTGTAGCTCGTTGTAGATGTGAGATGCCGCATCTACGGTATCACATTCCACAATAGCATAGTAATATCTGTCCACGATAAGATTTCAGCTGAGTTGAGATTGGATGTACACTCACCTAAGGCGTTCGATTTGATATCTTCTCAAGGCGTCCTCGTCGTATTCTTCTTCACCCTCGGCACCGACCTCATAGATATCTTTCACGGTGATATCATCCGCGCTGAGCAGGCCCTTTTCGATTGCCTTTTCTCTCTGGTATTTTTTGAAAATTTCAGGCGGTGGACCTTCTTTTTCTTCCCTCTCCATCCTCTTTTTCCCAAACTCGCTGGGGTATATCCGGACGCTCCGAATCTTGCCTCGGGCAATCGTAACCTGAGACGCAAGAGCCATTTTCCCTTTACCTTTCTTGCCCTTTTCAGTGACGGGCAATACAGGCGTTTTAGAAGACGAAGCTTTGACGACAGGCGCGGTTGGAGAGACCAGCGAGGCGCAAATCTTGTACAAATGGTGAGCCCGAATATGGTCCCAGTCGAGATTGACAATAGCTAGCCGACAAGTCCGTTCCGCCTCTTCGACGGACTGCTCGTCTTCATCTTCAGCTTCGCGCTGAGCCTTTGCAGCCTGGGCATCAAGGGCCGCGTACCGGCGTTTAAGCTCCTTGGAGTTGATTTCGGAATCACTGAGTTCATCTTCGTTGAGATCAATTTCGAGAGCTTCTTCGTCTGTCTCCTCGTCCAATGATGGTTTGTAAAGGTTTGATGAACCCTCGTCTGGGCCCAGGATTACGGGACCCTCGTCGATATCCGATTCGTCCTCTTCCTCTGATGATGATTCGACAAGACCCTCCCCACGCGCGTAATCAGGGCGACTCGGGCCTGATTCCTCGTTGTCCTCTTGTTGTTCATCCTCGTTTTCGAGACGGTAATATCTCCTCAGGTTTTCCTGGTCCTGTTTTGATGACACGCGTCGGCCATATTTGTCTACTTTTTTACCTGAAAGTCGGAATGTAGGGCATCAGCTTATCAATCGAAACAGGGTGCGGGGATGGCGGTTAAGACAGATGTTGATGAAAGTTTTTTACTTTTTCCCTTGTCCTTGTTGGACATGTCAAACACGGATTTGAAGCGTTCATCTACAACGACCTTTGTCTGCTTTGTTCGCGGACGACGAAACCTTGGATCTGTTTTTAACCTTGCAAAGCGAGGGTCCGACATGGTGTGGAGAGCAAAGAATAAAAAAAAAGTCGAGAAAAAAGGTCCTGGTAAAGTTCAAGTTGACAGGTCAGTCTAGACCAGCGAATGCGGTGCGGATGAAGGTTTTGTGTGATGGCTCCTCAGTCGATATGATACTGTGGAAAGATGGGAAGTGCCAAACTTTCAAGGGATGATACCGTAGTTGATGAGATGAAGTGGTCATAAAAATGGGATTGAATGGGAGTTTAAGATCACGTGATAGGATATTACAGGGATCCAAGAGTTTGGTATTGGAGATGTAGCAACGGAGGGTATATATAAACTGAAAACCATTGCAACCCTTTCAGTTTCCCTTTCTTTCGCCACTTTCGATTCCCTTTTCCCTCTTGTAAGTCCTCTTCACCTCAAATTACCATGATCGCAGTCTTTTAATTTTTTAAACTAGTTCGTTCAAGTCCCTTCGGCCGCAGGCGCGCCATATCAGTCTCGAGTTCATTTAGGTCAACTGCAATTGAATTGTAGTTTCTGTTATCGTCGCCGCCAACGCAGACCATTTTTATTCCTTTTTTTAAATCCCCATTTTTTTTTATTTTTTCTCTCTTTCTTTCGCCAAAATGTTTATTCGAGCATCTTTGTTGGCCATCGTCCCTCTCTTCCTCATCAGCCAAGTTTCGATCGTCGTTGCGGCACCCGTGCCAATGCCATATAGGGTTAGTGAACGGCGTGGATTTTATACTTTATGTGCAGGATACTAATTTATTTCATTTAGATTGCACGCAACCTAGAGAAGCGTGGACTGGCACCGTTGGACACGATTGCTGGTTACGTGAGGCAGATCCCTGAAGAAGAGGCGGTCAAGGCTCCCAACGGTGTCATCACCAAGTACAGGCGACAGATCCCTGAGGAAGAGGCGACGAAGGCACCTAACGGCGTCATCACGAAATACGACGCACGGCAGATTCCGGAGGAAGAGGCAGTTAAAGCGCCAAACGGAGTGATCACCAAGTACAGGAGACAGATTCCGGAAGAAGAGGCGGTCAAGGCACCCAATGGTGTTATCACCAAGTACAGGCGACAGATTCCAGAGGAAGAAGCAGTCAAGGCGCCTAATGGTGTAATTACCAAGTACAGGAGGCAGATTCCGGAGGAAGAGGCCGTCAAAGCGCCTAACGGTGTCATTACCAAGTACGACGCTCGTCAGATCCCCGAAGAAGAGGCAGTCAAGGCGCCTAATGGTGTAATCACCAAGTACAGGAGACAAATTCCCGAGGAAGAGGCAGTCAAAGCACCAAACGGAGTAATCACCAAGTACAGACGACAGATTCCAGAGGAGGAGGCGGTCAAGGCTCCCAACGGGGTGATCACGAAATATCGCAGACAGATTCCCGAGGAAGAAGCGACCAAGGCTCCCAACGGCGTCATTACCAAGTACGATGCTCGACAGATTCCAGAGGAGGAAGCGGTCAAAGCGCCCAATGGAGTGATCACGAAATACTAGGCGTAAAGGACCGGTGAAGAAATAACTGCGGTCAAAGCGATCAATTCACCGAAAAGGGATTTTATTTATAAAAAAAAAGGAGTCGGAGGCTGATATTAATATTTTGGGCGACTTGACCGGTTGTAGACGTAGACCGTCTTTCTTTCATGTTTACTATGGGAAATTTAATTGAATCAAGTGGCAACTCATGTAAAGAATGAGGCAGTTAAAGTGACGACGCACTCCGACGCACTGCTTTTTTTAAAAGTCTGATTATAAAAGGTCTTTCTCAATTTGATCTTTCAAACAACACTCATCCTTCTCCTCCTTCGACGACCATGACAGAGTACGACTTTTCTCCAGAAGCATACGAACGATACATTGCCACTCAAAATCGTATTGCTAACTGGGTTCAAAAGACAGAAAGGCATCGTTCAGAGTTTCAGCACGCCGTTCCAACTGGCCAAACTCAACAACCACAACAGCAGCAACAACATCATAGTCATCATCAACCTCATTCATCGTCTCATCACCAGAGAACTCCTTTATACATTACTCCTCCTGCTCATGATGATAACCTTTCAGACTATTCAGACGATGACTCTTATGATAGGCACCATGGTGGTCCAGGTCCAATGCCTTTGAGGAGTGCTCCTCCTGTTCTCTACCAGCATCAGCAGCAGTTGCCCCATAACATCTACCAGCCTCATCCTGTTCATGCTGTTCAACCAATGATGTCTCCACCTGCCCCTTTGATGCTACCTCAGCCATATCTTGGGTCTCCTCACAGGTCATCGTCTTCATCTCGTAAACACAAGTCGTCTCGTTCTCGTTCCCATCAGCCAACGAGCACAGGTTATTATGCTGTAGCCTCACCTCCTGTATCTCCTGGTTACCAGTATGCCTACCCTCAAATGACTGGCGGTCATCCTGGTTACATCATGATCCAGCCTCAAAGTCAACAGCAATCAAGGGCTATGCCAATGATGGTGAGTTCCCATCATCATCCTTCCCAACCCCCATTCCCATTCGCATCTTTCAAATCTTAAATAATTAATTGTATTTTTTCTTACATTTCTTTCTATTTCTTTTTCCTTTTTCTTAGTACCTTCGCCCGTGCTGAAATCTTCCTATCCGCCTTTTCTTTTTATCACAAAAAAGCCGGAAGATATTCCTTTGCCGCCTCGTTCAGCTCCTCCAAACGTACCAACCTTTACAACTACTCCCGCAACACCTCAAACTCCCTCATCACAGGGTTACTTTCATATTCCCGTTCCAGGTACAGGAGGATACCTCGTGCCCGCAACCTCGCCGCTCTACAGCGCCGCCTCAGGAACTCCTGCTTCAGCTCCCGCTTGGTCAATCTATGGTTCTCCCGCTTCCACTCCAGCTGCCTCATTTACCGCCTTTTCTCCTCCACAGTCACCTTACTACCTAGTTTCATCAATACCTGCGTATCAGGGATTACCTCAAACAGCGTCACCTGCACCTTCAGGTTACTTAGTCCCTGCGCAGCCTCAGCCCTACGTAGTAAATCAACCAGCGGCCCAGCCGTCCACCACTTCCAAATCCTCAGGTTTGAGGCACTGGTTCCGCCGAAGCGTCGGTTAGATTCATCAACAATCATCCATGAAATGATTTTGCCTCGTTTTCTTCTTTCATTATTTCTCTCTTTCTCTTCTATGGGATTCTTTGGTTATTCTCCTGTTTATTTGGACTTTGTAGCTGTCCTGCGCTGCTCCACCCCACTTTTCCCTTTCCACAACACAGCGTAGCTCAACAAAAATGACGAGACCCGAGGGTCCACTGATCATACCAAACAAAACACCACAGCCTTCTTTCATCTCGGCCATTATTTTATCTACAAATACACAATCCACAATAATACACACAGGCCCTTCTCAGGTTCCGTAGCCGATCCCTAGAGCCCATCTCGACAGTCTTCATCAGTCCGGACCTCTCGCTTTGCAGGGTGGTCTGTGCTGCCTCGTGCCATCCTTCCTGCTCATCCCAAACCTCTCAAGTCTCCCTTTCACCCTTCCGATTATCGCTTTTCCGTCCGACGACCCACGTCTGTCTGACAGGAACATCGGATATCACCATTCCTTCTCGGAGCCATAGGGTCATTGTTTTCAATGTGGGTTCCACAGAAACGCGTTTATCGGACATCGATTACCTCCAGCACAATAGGACCCTATTGATCTGGGTGGATTGATCACCACACGGCATGACATTCGCCACGACTTTCCTTTCTGCTCTTTCCCCCGTGATCATTTGTATCATCTCCCCCAACATCTCAATGGACTTTGAGTCTTTGTATATCCTTCATTCATCAATGTCACAATTCCACTACCCCTAGAAATTTTACTTTGCTGCACATTCTAATCCCCTTTGATCGCTTTTGTTTTTGTTTCATTCGTTCTCTTTTTGAAAACTTTGTCCTTTCATGCATCGTTTTCTTTTTTACCTTTCTTCTTCTTCTTCTTTCACTTTGTCCGACTTTTCATCGGAGAAGAGTTATGTATACACCCCATTTATTTTTACTACATTCAACCAAACAACTATGCATACCCTTTTTTTTGCTTTTTTTCTACTTTTGATTCAATCAACCTTTACAAAGTACATTTCGGGGAGGAATTGGATATTCCTCGGCCTTGCATAGAAGTGACATTCAAGATCGGTCAATCGTGCTTTTTATCCCCTTGTATACATACATACGTTTTATCCTGTTGTACACCACCGTTTGTTGTTGTAAAGCTACCTTGTACAATGGCACGAATAGACGTGCGACAATTGCGCCGTCGTTGGATGTTGCATTCATCCAATCCTCCATCCTCATATTAACGTGTGTTCTCGTGTCAAACTATATTAGACGATCTATAACCCTGTTACTTTACTGCACTGTCATAATAACGCTTTTTTCGGCGCTTACCAGATCATGATTCAATTGTTATCAGTAGACTTGCAGCGAAATTTGGAGGAACTCTTCATCCCGTCAATGTAATTTTACGTCTAGTTTATTCACTCGAATAGGAGTAGAAGTTATAGAATTTTAGCTCCACCCTCGTGCGCAGTGTGGGCTTGCTGTGATCGTGCTTGTCATGTACTTTTTTTTACCTTGCACACGACCGTTTTTGAGTACTACTCAAGTACATTCAGTGATCGATGTATTCAACAGCATGCCATATAATGATACAGATATGCAGGGATCACGTCAAGTATCCTCATACAATTGGTCATTTATCTTGACACAGAGTCAGACGTCCGCTTATGGGCACAGGAGGCCTGCTACTGTCTGCACTACGATTCCACTAAACACACCGCAAGTGTATGCAAGTGCGATGCCAGCAGTGGGCACTGGGTTGCAGTGGGGCTGTGTGGAAAGACGGCGCGATGAAACCGAACGACTCGGAATCCAGCGCCGATACCATGGGTGATTGAGGGCGTCAATTGCATGTAAAACATCCTACACCCACTGGCCGGACCATTGCTGTGAAGTGTAAAACGCATACCATCATGGTCAGTGAATCATATTATTATCAAACGTGCACCTTTTTTTTATTGACAGATGCTCTCATACTACATAGAGTCATAAAACGTCACTGCGGTGCCGGATTTAAGTACTCCGAGCCACCTCCTCTGCAACACGATGCAGTGCCATGTGTGTCCATGCACCTGCTTGTCCTGGTATGCCTCCTTCCATCTAAATCCCATAACCCACCCTTGTAACCGAAATGTCCATATGCATAACACAATGGCACTTCGGTCGAAGTTTCTATGTGTAGGTTCGCTGGCTTTTCGGTGCACATAATGGAACGCATATGTGAATGAGACTCGAGTACGGATGCCTGGCTTCACTGACACAAGTGATATTACGAGTGCGACTTGTTTGGAGTGAATGATTCGAATACTCGAATCGTAGATGGATGAATTGGGGAGATATGATATACCAAAACGGATTATGCGTCCGCATACCAGCATTAGTGTTTTCAACGACTTCTTAATACGACCCAATTTCGACCAAATGATGCAAAACTAGAAACGTCTCAAATAAGTCATGGTTGCCCCAATGAGAGGCTGACCCGATATCCCCGGCAGGCCAACCAATTTGATATTAAGATTACGGAGCTGATGATGTTGTTTGGAAAATCGAAGCCATCCAACGTTGCTTTCATGCTCGATACACATTATCTCTATAGTCATTCTCCTCTCCTCCGCGGACAAAACCAGCTGTGGCTCTTGAACGTGCATTTCATTTTTATCTCCCTTGACTTTAGGCGCATCCCATTCTGGAAAGAGGCTCAAATCTTCTCACTCCATGAAATCATCGTATGGGAGAAGCGGCGCTGTTACATATGCAATCGTACCCTGCGTATGACCCTGTACTTGGTGCCCGTGTCATGTAGTCGATGCGTAATGCGATCACCGGATACTACATTGCTGGCCCGACGCAGCAACTGGAAATACCGAAACAAACACACGGGCGCTTAAGTGATCGAGCTGATCGAATCCAGTATGAATTTCCAAAGGTGGCTCTTTAGGCAGCGACAGCAATCACACACCCTACTGTTATGAGATAAGAAATAATTAATTGTATCCTGACAAATGTTGACGCTGATAAATGGTAAACCATACTACTGGTTATCTCGTTACTTCTAGAGATGCGTCATACGTCCATACCCAAAGATTCCCCTTTGTCCCAACACCAACAAGCATCTGTCCATCAACACCCATCGAACAGCTCAAGAGCTTAGGATTGCGGTTTTGCGGCGGAACATTATCACCCTCGTCATCAGAGCAATCAGGGAGCATGACAGGGTTCCTCCCATCACTTTGCTCCATCGTCATAGGGCGTAAGGGCTTGTTCCTACTTCCCATGGGCTGACCATAATCAGGCGGTGGTAAGCGCAATCTCCATCCTTGAAGATGAGGAGGAACCATCCCGTTTCGTGGGTTGAAAGCGGGCCCTGAACCGTCATCTTCCTCCTGGTCTTCTGCAAACTCTGCATCGCCATCCTTTCCGGGAATATAGTGAGGAACGGCCCGAGGTTTTAAAAGGGCAATGTTGACAATGTCGATGTGTTGTGAATTTGGATAGAGTATAAGACCCAAGGGGTCATGACCATATGGTTTATTTGTAGCATCGTCGCGTTCGGGTAATTCGTATTGGAACACAGACATAGATGGTGCAACGTATTGGCTGTCAGGATTAGGAAACGCATACGTGGCCATGACCTTGAAAGAAGCTGACAAACGTTCAAGACAAGCTCAAAAAATAAGCAGGCAAGGACCAATCTTACAACTCTCTTGATAGTCCTGCGTCAGAATTGCAAGTGAGCTTTGTACAATCTTACTATAGCACTTGAACTGACCGAAGCACATCCCCTGAGCATTTGCTGGCGTACATGCTGGAACTTGGCAGGGAAGAATCGATCGAATCCCAGCCATTGCCAGACCGTCAGTTCGCCCGCCTCGTGGTATGTTGGTTGATTTTCTCCCGAACGCTCCTTCATGATGGCTGGGGCACTATGGGTCACCAACACGTCCTGCAACAGCCTGTGTGGTCGACAATAGGATGTCAAATGATAACCAAGAAACGGTATCTACTTACCAGGTGATTGAGAGGACTCTGGCTTTGTGAATACGCTGCGTTGAAAAAAGAGGCTTGTCCTCGCAAACAAGTTGTTCTGCCTCATTTCGGCTTTGAGGAAAACGAACGAACCATATTTTCACGGCTCGATCCATCTGCACATAGTCATTATAATACAGGAAGAAGTTGCAGGACGAGACCACATACTCCGCATGTCGCTATCAATGGATGGGTAGGATGAAATGCCTATAATTGGAGTGGCCTGTTGATTGAATTCCACAGGTATTGGAATTCTACTTACTGCAGACATAACTGCAGCCTGATGCCCTCCAGATCTGCCTCCAAAAAGCACACCAATGCATCGACCTACGCCGACACCTTCGATTTCACGAGGTGATAGACGCAATCCATGGGGAGCACCTGCCAAGCTAGGTGTTGTATTTGGAGGCCAATGTGGGTTTGTTGAAGGTTTCTTAGCTCGTTTTTTGGGATCCTCGTCTTGTAGCATCAAGTTGTACACTCGCGTTGTAAAATCGCGCGAAGTGGAGCAGAAGATTTCAGGGACCGTAGGATGTACTGCGATGCTGGTTACTGCCTAAATTTCAAGTTCGAAGGCTATCAGCATCAGGGCACAGTTCGCAATGAAATGCTACTTGCACCTCCATGGCCTCGTATACTTCCTGTGACAGACTGAGAAACAATGTTGTATACGTAAATGTTACTTGCATGATTGAAAATGACGACAGGTTCGAGATTATTCCGGTCCATTGCCCAAGCAGTGTTCATTTTATCTGTTTTTATCAGTTTAATTGTATTTTGTGGTTTCTAGTGCCAGTGGGGGGCAGATCAGTGTACTTTCTTTGGCAACATAACAGATAGAACTCACGAGCTGAACTACGACAGGTGGAAGTGGTTTATGTGTATGGAATATAAACAGGGCATCTTGAGAGCCTACTGCAACCATGTCCCAGTACTTGTCCACAATTTCTTTCCACTTCCCTGGCGGATGGAGTTCACTGGCAAGCACATCACCATTCCACAACACTTTCAAAGATTCCTCCTTCCACGGAAAGATAGCTGACGACTGAAATGAAAACTTTGCAGATTTCTGACATGTATCACAATCTGAATACGGTAAAGGTAGATGAAATATAAACTGAGAGCGCACGTTACTTATGTGTCGAACGAGCTTGAATGGGTGTGGTTTTTCTGGGGTTTTGAACCAACTTGAAAGATATTCAGACTCTGTGTCAATATCCATAATGAAAAGTTAAATGGATACTGAAGGACTAGTTATTTTGAAAAATACGAGATGAACAAAGCAGCAAATCAGTGTCTCCCGCGCGATTTCGGTTTACGGTCTCCTAAAAAGGCAATACACTCTACAACTTTCCTGTTGTCCAATCCGCCCACGGCCGTTTGTCCACCTCCCTTTTACTTGCTTCAACAAAAGCCATGTCAGACTCAGAAGAACAAGTCCAAATTAAAGACTATTCACCACAGTCAGCAGTCCATTACGCTTCCCAGATTGCTCTTCAGGGAGCTGCTGTTGGTCTCGTCGTCAGCACTATCCAGAATGCCTTGGGCAAGCATTCACATGGCGCTCTCGGTGTCTTCACAAGGACGGGAGGCACAATTGGATTCTTTGGTGCGTGTTCTGGACTTGATATTTTGCTAAAAACAGCGGTATATTAACCAACACTCAATCCACGCGATGTAGCTGCTATGGGAGCAACCTTCGCGTTCACAGAGGCTGCTGTGGCAAACCAACGGCGGAAAAACGACGCTTTGAATGGAGCAGCTGGAGGTTGTGCAGCTGGATTTTTAACTGGAATTAAAAGTGTGTTTGAATTGATTGAATGCCTGGATATTTGTCGCTCATAACTATTTACCCAGACCGTTCTCTCCCAATGGCGCTGGGAGGCTGCGTTCTGTTAGGTGGTGCTATCGGTGCATTTGATTATGGTGGCCAACTAGGCGGAAATTCACAGTTGTCCAAGGAGGAAAAGAGACAGAGATTCTTCAAAACACCACCTAAACCACTTGTCGAGCAAGGCACATCGGAGTAAATAGGCAAACAACCATCAACTCCCCTTACACTCATAATTAGAGCCTCATCATATTTTCGATGCTTATAGCATGTCAGAGAGTATATTATATGCAGATTGCAGGTGCGTATAGGTGATTATGGCACATGTCAAGAATCAAGAACAAGCAAAGTTGGGCAGGACGGAACCCCCGAGTAACAAGCGACAACTCATCAACTCTCAAGTAATGCATTATATCGATCTGTAATGACTTCATGATTTTGGTTGTAAAAGTCTTCCCAGCCAGCACCAGTCCGTTCAGGAAACTGACGAAACCAATGAGTAGAAAACTAAAACCAGAGAAAATATACCCACCTGCCCCGCGAGACGCTCCCAAAGAACGGATGGTGGAAGGTTTTGGTCGTCGTCATTTCCATCCGCAAAAAATTTTGCGATTATGTTCATGTGTCGGTCCAAATCAGCTGCGGAAAATTCGGGTTTGTTGGTGGTCACAGGAGAGAATCCTGGTGCTTCTGACATGGGCATTGGAGAGTCAACGAGTGTTTGCGGTTCGACAGAACCCTTATCCAAAGAGCGATTTGATGCCTCTGCGATACTTTGTGCTTTGCGATATGCAATGGCAGAACTTTTCCTCCATTTTTCAACAAGTTCAGGTTGAAGAGTTGAAAAATGTGTCCTCCAGGATTTGAGGGTATGGTGAGGAAGCTATGAAAGGGATGAACACAGAATTATAACCAACCGAACATCAACATCAATTTTAACTCACCTGCTTGTATATGTAGGTGCAAATCGCAGATGTCGAAGTTGTATGATCATGGTCAAGCAGTAGTTTTGCACATTGCAAAGCGTATCTGTCTTCTTCCTCAGAGAACTTAAAGCCCCGTGCCAGTTCAATCTTTGTATGCAGACCAGGACGGGGAGGCGGGGAGGGATAGGGCTTTGACGAAGCTTTGGCAGCGCTGACCGCACTTGCTTTGGGCTGAGCATGCCGCACCTGCTCAGGAGACGCCTGACAGTTGAATGGAGATATGTTTGGCGGTGTTTCGTGCCGTTCACTCTCTTCGCGTTGCTTGCGCTCCATTCGTCGCTTATGTCTAGCTGCCTTTTGTTCTTCTCGTTTGCGTTCACGTTCAGCTTCACTGTCAACGTCTTCTTCATCCTCGCTTTCCGGTTCCTCTTCCTCGACTTTCTTCCTGGCCACGCTGGAACTGACTCTTCTCCTCTTCTTAATATGCGGGTTTTCGATCTCATAGTCAGCATGGTCGAGCAGGGTGTTTTTCTCAATGCAGTCGCGCACAAAGCGGGATGACAACGGAGTTTTTCCAGCCGCATGAATTGCCTGTATCAAGGTTTTACTGGATTTGGTAGCTGCGATACGCTTGTGCAACAAGACGTAGTCAGCCAGCTCGTGGTTTTTTTCAAGCTTGCCGCCGTTTTTCTATCCAGGCCGATGGTCAGATGGTGAAAATAATAGAGATGGATTGGCACCATACCTTGATATTGTTGACTAAATCCTGCCGTTGAGGGATCTCAATCTGAACGTAAAAAGTGTATGGCTCTCCAGATGCACTCATAAACAGCTGCTGTTTCTCCTGCGCGACTGGTGAAACAGCTCTTTGTTTGCCCTTACGACTTTTGCTCGATTCAGGCGGCGGTGAGGGTGACCCCCCTATGTTCCTTGGTCTTTTGGTCGATTTACGACGTTCCGTTGAGCGTTCAGGCATGGGGTTTGGAGATGGCGGGATGATATTGCTGTCCATTGATGCGTTTGGCGCACCCGTGAAGTGATTGGGATCGGTAGATGATCGACTGAGAACGTCCTGAAGGGCAAGAGTAAAGTTTTGGGCCATTGCTGCGCCAAACGGAGTACTAAGTAGTTGAAGCATCATGGCCTGTTGAGCTTGCTGGGGCAATATAGTATTCGGAAAGTTCATGCCCATGTTAAATTGAGGCGGAATAAATGGCATTGCAGTCGGTAGTGAAGCAGCTGGCTGTCCCTGTGTTCCAGAATTAACATCGGTAGGCATGGTTAGTGGATGAGGCAAAACAGATGCTTGAGACATTGGATCGAAGGATCCTTGTAGACTGGACTGCAAGTTCGGAGTGCTTTCTGCGGTTTGTGGTCGTGCATGCGCTGTGATGGACGATGTTGCATTTTGCGGGTCAACAGGTGTTGTCCTCGGAGTAGGCAACGAACTTCTTGGGATATGTCATTGAGCATTGCAAAGGTATACCATAAAAACCATAACTGACTTGGGTACGTTGTCTTCTTCATCGTCATCTGTACCAATCGGCATGCCATCGTCTATGGCTACGCAGTTTCCCCATTGCTCATTTTCCAAAAGAGGGTAACCCGCTTCGATTGACCTCCTAACCCACGTCGAGGTCAGAACAACCTTGTTCGAATCTTGACCCCAATCGCGAATAAAACGACGACCAGAGTTTGTGGATTGGTCAACCAGAATAATTTGCGCTTCTCTGGGCTCATGGCAGATATGTGCGCCATATTTCTTTAGAGGAAAAAAAAAAGAAAAAAAAGTTTAAAAATGTTGAAATATTAAACAAAATATTGAACCGACTTTAAGTCGACGCATTAACATTGGCCGATCCTGTATTTCTCCTGCCTCGGCAAATACGCGCATAGGAGAGCCATCAGGGTTGGTAAATTTGAGAGTCTCAGACGTAAGTAATTGGCTTGTTGGAGGAAAACTCATAATCGAGGTAGTCAAAGCACATTAAAAGGGGTTTCTGCAACTTATTCGCGTGTTCTGACGTACATAACAAACGCGTCACGTCACGCATATGAGTTTTTGCTACTTTTGAATTCTCATTGGCCAACACCATTATTACAGTAGGACCAATCTGATAGGCCTCCATTCATATGCGCGCGGTTTTTATATAGATCATGCAAAAAGTCTTGTTAAAGTCTCCTTCATAATATTCCCCTCTGAATACAACATGCATATGCATAATATTGGCATGAGAGACTGACAAGCATGATATCGAATGCATAAAAGAAAGGAAACACCATCTAACGGTAACTGTACAAGGGTTGAGTATTTGTTCGGATTAGATTTCAAACAAGTTGCAACAACATACCTCTTCTGCCTGCGAGCACGAGCACCATGACCACCGAACTTCTTGGGCTCCATCCGTCTTGGGTCAGCAATGAGGAGTGTTCGGTCGTATGCCACCAACTTCTTCTTCAATTCCATTGCGCTGTAGGCGTCAATGTATTTGGCGTAGTACGCGACAATAGCCTTGGCGATGGCCTGGCGGATGGCATAAATTTGGGAAGTGTGTCCTCCTCCCTTGACTCGCACACGGATATCAAGGACACCGAAAGCCTCCTCTCCAGCAACCAAAACGGGCTCGTAAACCTTGAGGCGGAGGATTTCAGGTCGGACGAGGTTGATTGGGGAACCGTTGATACGGATGAGACCACGACCCTCCTTAGCGTGGGCTACTGCAGTTGCAGTCTAGATAATGCCACATTTAACATCCTGATACGAGACCATTTGAATAATTTCAGTAAAACAAACCTTCTTCTTGCCGAAGGTTTGCACGGCCTTTGCTGATGAAGCCATTTTTTAGGGATCCCGACGAAATTGACGGGGGTGTTGTCTAGGGCGTGTATAAGCATCGAAAATCATGAATGTATAACATTTTGGCAGGGGCTCACCTTGTTCTTGAGGTCGTTGGACACAGTGGCGATGATGCTGAGGACGAAGTCCGAGTGTGGCTGAGATGAGCTACACAGTTTCAACCGGCATTTACCGGCGTGCCGCTGACTAAGCACAATTTTCCTTCCGAGCGCTCACGTTGGTCTTCGCGTTCATTTCCAAAACCGAAGCAATGCTGGGGAAAGCTGTTGCAGGTCGCGTATGTGATTCAGTTAAATTCTTTCTGTTACTTATAAATAATATTAATTGTCTTTTGCTACAGACTTCGCGGCTATCCGAGCGTATAGGTCGACTTGGTCCTTTACTTTTCAAGCCTGTCGTCAATGTTAAACCACGAATCACACCCGTGACGAGGGGTATGTTCTCGTCGCTGCTCAACTTTACTCAACGGTTGATTGACTTGTTGTCTAGTCAAGCCCGTCCTTGAGCCTGCTTACCTTTCTTTAACTCCTGCCCTCAAACGTGGTCGTTGGGATCCTCCTGCTGAGAAGACTGTGGCCGCTCTTGACCCGACGGTATTCAGACACCCGATTCGTCGCGACATCCTTCACTTGTGCGTCGTGCATCACTTGGACTCTCTCAGACAGGGCTCAGCAAATACAAAAACACGTGGTGAAGTGCGAGGCTCAGGACGCAAAATTAGACGACAGAAGGGTACAGGCAAAGCGCGTCTCGGTGACGCACAGAGCCCCATGTTGAGGGGAGGAGGTGTTGCTTTTGGTCCTAAACCAAGGGACTTTAGCACGAAGCTACCGAGGAAGGTAGTTCAGATGGGGATGCGAGTCGCTTTGAGTGCCAAACTGCGTGAGCAGCGCCTCGGTGTCATGACCCGTCTATACTGGCCGAACGGAAAGACGAAACATCTTGCTCAAAAGATTGATATGCTTGGTCTTCGAAAGACCCTCTTCGTTACTGGAGAGTCTTCTGTTCACCAGGGACTGCAAAGGGCCATTGCTAACGTCCCTATGGTTCAACTTTCTATTGCTTCCGAGGTCAACGTCTACGAGCTCATGAAGTGGCAGCGAGTCGTTCTTGACATGAAAGCCGTCCAATACTTTGAGGAGACCCTCAAAAAAGAGAACGTACCTGTCCTTGACTTGCCTGTCCAGGAGTCCGCTCCCTCCGCTACCCCATCTCAGTCCCCGTCATAGATAATGTTGTCAACTGCGCTGATAATTATTGATATCCCTTGTACATATAGCCGCTCTTAATCGCATGCATCGACTTTAATTCATTTGACAACCTCGGCCAGAGCCCTCCTTGCCAGGATTGCAGCGCTCATTTCCCTTACACCAGGTTTTGTTACATTGTTCTATGATTTGCTCGACTTCTCGCATTCTGGCTATGAAGATAGATGCATTGGTGAATTAAGAAGGCAATGTAAAGACGACGAGTTCAAGTGCCTGCACGAGTACATATCCAAGATACACAAAATTCATTCAAGTTTTGACATTTCAACTTCAAGAAGAAATTCTAAAGATGTCGTGGGAGTTTTGATCACGGACATGTGACCCGACGCGTCTTGACTCAAATTCGCGTGGGAATAGAAACATACCTCGTGTACACCTCGCGCCATCACCGTTTTCTGCTTACCACTCCATAGCTGCTATTGAACATGTCGCAAGAACCTCAACAATCCCAAGATTTTGAGAACGATGACGAAGGATATCAAATTGCTGGCCCTCTTCTTGTCAACAAGCTCCAAGAATCTGGCATCCATCCCAACGATATCAAGAAGCTAGTTGAAGCAGGACTGAACACTGTCGAGGCTGTGGCCTTCACCCCAAAGAAGAACCTGCTCACTATTAAGGGTATATCTGAACAAAAGGCGGATAAAATTCTCTCAGAAGGTGAATAAGCCTCTTATATGCGTGGTGTCTCGGATCCTGAACTCGACCAGCCCAGAAGATCGTGCCCTTGGGTTTCCAAAGTGCAACAGAAGTACACGCAAGACGCTCAGAACTCGTTCACATTACTACTGGGTCGAAGCAACTTGATGCTCTTCTTGGCGGTATGCGTTTGATTTCGCGTTTTTATTGTGGTTTATTGACGCGTCTGTGATTAGGTGGAATCGAAACGGGGGCCATTACGGAACTTTTTGGAGAGTTCAGAACGGGTAAATCCCAACTGTGTCATACACTTGCAGTTACTTGCCAGCTACCGGTCAGTATGGGCGGCGGAGAAGGCAAATGTCTTTACATCGACACAGAGGGGACCTTCCGTCCTGTCCGATTACTTGCCGTTGCCGAACGCTTTGGGCTTAATGGTGAAGAGGTTCTTGACAACGTCGCATATGCAAGAGCATATAATGCGGATCATCAACAAGCCCTTTTGACGAATGCCAGTGCTCTAATGTCTGAATCAAGGTTAGATTTTCGCGTTGGGGGATTGGTCTACGTGGGCTAACAGACTTGCATTCAGATTTTGCCTCATGATTGTGGATTCCTGTACGGCCTTGTATCGCACGGACTTTAGTGGTCGTGGAGAGTTATCGTCCCGCCAAAATCATCTGGGCAAGTTTTTACGAACACTTCAGAGGCTGGCAGATGAAGTGAGTGCCTTCTCATTCGTTATAGTCGCGTGCTCATATGTTTGCTGCTCATTATTAGTTTGGCATTGCTGTTGTTGTGACCAATCAAGTAATGTCCAATCCTGACGCATCTGCCGGGCCATATGCAGGCAATGAGAAGAAGCCTATCGGCGGTAACATCATGGCCCATGCATCCACAACACGGTAAGTATTCTGTGAACACTCTACATTTTCTGCAATTGATTTCTCACCACCACGTTCAGGCTTCAACTGAAGAAAGCACGCGGCAACACCCGCTCTTGCAAAATTTATGACTCACCGTGTTTACCTGAATCAGAAACGCATTTCGCCATCCTCGCAAGTGGAATTGGGGACCCAGAGGAAGAAACCTAAGAACTGTCCAACCCATCACCACATTGTCTTGCCTTGTTATCGATACCCTCACAACATCATGTATAAACTAATGGAAAGCATTCCAAAGACACTAGAAATAGTACACATAATCTTTCTAAAACCAATGGATCTCTTTTGAGCTTACAGATGGGATCGAAGATCAGATAAGATGATATTCAGTTGAATGAATATAGCGAAAAATACAAATTATAAGTTGAAGCATCTATGAGGAAGTAAATAATGAAACACATGTACAGAAAAATCAGGTCAAAAGACGAGTAATGATGTTGGCATCGGTTGAGACAATTCTGTCCCTGAGGTGAGGAAGATCTTTGAAACTGATATCCGAGATATCAGCCATAAGGTAGGCGATGGCGCCCTTGGAATCGGTGTACTGCTTCTCGACGTTGTATGGGGAAAGGGCCTCGTTAACCTGCTTGAGCACACCGGGCTGGTTCCTGTGAACGTGGCAGATACGAATGGAACCACCCTGATCCGCTGGAATGGCACGTAGGTCCACCTCTGGGAAGTTGACAGCACCGATGGTGGAACCGTAACCGAGGTATCGTGACAATGCCTGAGCAACTTCCTCGCCAATCATCTTCTGAGCTTCTTCTGTTGAACCACCAATGTGGGGTGTGAGAATGACGTTGGGCAGGGCACACAGAGCGCTGGCCCAAGGGTTCAACTGATCATCAAAAGGATCGCCGTTTGCACCGGGCTCGGCAGGGAAAACGTCCATGGCAGCTCCTGCCAAATGTTTTGATTTGAGAGCATTGATGAGTTCGGGGATATCGACGACCTTGCCACGAGCATTGTTGATGAGGTAGGAGCCTTTCTTCATTTGGGCCAATTGGTCTCGGGAGATCATGTTGATGGTTTCTGGGATCTCTGGAACGTGGAGAGTGACAAAGTCGGATTGGGACAACAAGGCAGAAAGGCTCTCGACCTGGCGAGCAGAACCCAGGGGCATGATGTTGACAACGTCGTGGAAAAGGACTTTCATTCCAAATGCTTCTGCGAGGACTGAAAGCTGGGAACCGATGTGACCGTATCCCACAATTCCAAGAGTCTTGCCACGAATCTCCCAGCAGCCCTTCGACTGCTTGTTCCAGAGACCGTTTCGCATCTCGAACGATCGCTCGAATAGCTGACGCGAGAGAGCAATAAGCTCAGACATGACGAGCTCTGCCACGGAACGAGAGTTCGAAAATGGAGAGTTGAAGACGGGGATACCTGCCCTTGCAGCTGCATTTAGGTCGACTTGATTGGTACCGATGCAGAAGCATCCGATGACGAGTAACTGTGCAAAAATAAGAAAGTTTAGTACTGTTGAATGTGGGGTTCGATCGAGACAAAAATACAAACCTTGGAAGCAGCTTCAAGGACACGTTGTGTGATTTTGGTCTTGCTACGAATACCAATAGCGTGGTATTGACCGATCTTCTCGACGAGCTCGTCCTCGCTGAAAGCCTTGGTGTAATGATCGACATACCAACCCTGAGCGCGGAAGGCGGCTACGGCGTCTTGACTGATGTTCTCCAAGATGAGGAGCTTGAGACCTTCATTGTCGAGAGGATGAAGAATCTTTGGTTGACGAATGTCGGACAAAGAATTTTTGCGACGAGCAGCTCTGAAACGGTCGTGGAGAGATGTGCCAGATGGTGAGGCAGATGTGCCAACGGATTGTTGGTTGGATGGCACGTTAATTGACATTTTTGAGTGAATGGTGGAGGTGTAAAGGAAAGAAAGAAAGGGGGATGAAGAAAAGAAAAGGAAAAGAAAGAAAGGGTTTATATATCAAGAAGAAAAAAAAAAAGAGAAATTCGGAATATATGTTCACATAGGAGACTGAACCATAAGCACGACAACTTTAATCAATTTGTTATCAGCGGCCCGCTTTTCCGAATGACTGACTCGATCTTAATAATTTAAATTAAATTCTCTTTCTCAATCTTTCATTGTCTTTGTTCAATGGGTCTGTATCTTCTGGACTATGGAGCTGGAAATGTTCAGAGTCTAGCAAACTCTTTGGCCTCTCTCGGTCATTCTTTCGAATGGATTCAAGATCCATCAGATTTCCAAAAAGCAACAGTTAGTTTACCTTTCATCTTCCCATTGCTCTGTCAATCAAACTCAGGTCTACTATAGAGCCTGGTATTTCCAGGTGTTGGTGCTTTTCAAACAGCCATTGAGCATCTTACAGCTCGTAATCTTCTCCAGCCTTTGCGAGATTATATTCTTTCAGGAAAACCTTATTTTGGCATCTGTATTGGAATGCAAGTCCTTTTTCAATCCTCGGCCGAAGCTCAATCTCGTGGTCTAGCGATAATCCCTTGTCCCATCGAACAATTTCATGACGACGACAAGACTGTACCGCATATGGGATGGAACGCTGCAGATTTAATTACCTCTCAACATCCAGAGGGCGTCAATCCTACATCTCACTATTACTTCGTCCACTCATATTGCGCCAAGTATAATCCTGATGTCTACCCGGAAGCCATGCAATGGGCTTATACAACAACACAGTATGGTCAAGAACTATTCGTATCATCTGTACGAAAGGCAAACGTCTTCGCTACCCAGTTCCATCCTGAAAAATCTGGGGAAGCAGGCCTCAAACTCATCGACGAATGGCTTCGAAAACCCGAGTCGGAGCACACCTCAGCACCTGCCGCACCTTTAATTACCCGCGTCCCCGCACCGATGCACAAATTAACAAAGCGTATCGTTGCCTGTATGGATGTCCGAGCCAATGACCAGGGAGACTTGGTTGTAACGAAAGGCGATCAGTACGACGTACGCGAAAAGGCCGAGTCTGGGGTGGTAGCCAATACCGCAGGTGCGGTACGCAACCTCGGTAAACCTGTCGCACTCGCCTCTCGATATTACCAGGCAGGAGCAGATGAGCTGTGCCTGCTCAATATCACATCATTTCGTCACTCTCCTCTGCAAGATCAACCTATGCTGGCAGTGGTCCGGGCAGCAGCCGAAACCATCTTCGTACCTTTGACAATTGGCGGGGGTATCAAAGATACTGTTGATCCAGATGGCACGAAGCGCACTGCTCTAGAGGTTGCCGGAGCATACTTCCGAGCCGGTGCTGACAAGGTCAGTATTGGATCGGAGGCTGTATTTGCTGTTGAGCGCCTGCTAAGTGCTGGCAAACCTGACGGGACAAGTGCTATCGAAACTATTGCCCGGGTATATGGCAAGCAAGCGGTTGTGGTTTCCATTGATCCCAGGCGAGCATACGTGGACCCTACCACGTATGATGGCCCATACGCCAACGAACTGGTTTATGGTAAAGAGGACGGTCCCGAAGAGGAGCGAGGGAAGGCCTGGTGGTATCAATGTACGGTTTCGGGTGGCCGAGAGACACGGCCTCTTTCTGCCTTGCAGTTGGCGCAAGGGGTCGAGAGGCTCGGCGCAGGGGAGGTTCTCATCAACAGCATTGACAGGGATGGAACTGGTAAAGGGTTTGACCATGAACTCTTGAACCTCATTCGCAAAAATGTCAAGATCCCGATTGTTGCCAGTAGCGGTGCTGGTACAGCGCAACACTTTGTCGATGTATTTGAGAGAACAGACGCAGAGGCCGCCCTGGCAGCAGGTATATTCCACCGGGGAGAAGTCGGAATACAGGAAGTAAAAATAGCCCTGAAAAATGCGAATATAAATGTTAGAGATTAGATCTAGTAGATTTAGCACACGTATGACAACATATGAGAAGAGAGAGAATAAGAAATGTATTTTGGCTTATTAAAATACAACTCAACGCAAGGAGAAGACGAGAGAGATACAGACCAAGCAACAGCTGGTAACTACTTAATATCAAAGAAACAGATGACGAAAAGGGAAAAAAAAAAGTAAACTGAAAAAGAAGGACGACAAGGAGTGTGATTATTACAGTACAAGGCATTTCGAGGTACATATCGTCGTGCTACATTCTAACCTCGCCCCTCGCAATTACCGTAAAAGTGGAACAAGAGAAGTCGGGGTCATAAAAATGGAGTTGTGACATTAGGCAAGAAAACAAAGCGTTTAGAAATGAAAATAAAAAGTAAAAAAGACGGGGAGAACGGTGCAGAGGGTACGGTCTTGGTCACGATAAATAGTGATTGGAATCTTTCCAAAGCTGAGGGTGGGAACGAGGTGAAACCAACGCTCGTCGGTAAGTGCCTAGGATAAATATAAACAAGAAAGGCGTTGATGGCGGAAAGAAGCCATCATGAGACTCAGCAAGTGCTGAGGAGCCGATGGGAAAGCAGATTTCATCTATATTTCGCCGGAAGAGAGTGGGGGAAAGTCGGTGTGATGTGGGGGTATGAAAAGAAGGACAGTGCAACGAGGTTGCCGGCCGATTGATTGCAGGCATAGGCAAGGACAGGGAAGTGTGCTCGTTTGAAGATAAATCACTTTGAGCCTCGCACAACTTTGCCAACCTTCTTCATGAGACTGGTTTTGCGACCAAGACCAGGGGAGGAGCTGAGATTGGCATTGTAGGCTTCCTCGCCGCTTTCTGCCTGACCAGAATTATTTTCGGCGATCGGAGGAGGGAGCGGAAGATCCTTGTTATTTTGAGCATCAATGAAGACATATGGCTCAGGTTTGTCACCACCGTTATCAGCTGGTGGTTGATTAGCTCGGGATCCCCCTCCGAAACGGCCTAAAAAAGAATTTTGGGTCCTATGGGTGGGCCTGGCAGCGTTTGGCCTGGTGGGGTCAACAGGGGAAGATGGTGATGGGGGTTGTTCGTAGTCTGCTCCAACAGGAACATTAGGGCTATCCCTCATTTTGCGAATACGATGCATGAGGGATTTAGAGCGTTTGGGGAATCCTGGAGAAGGAGGTGGAGGCGAGCCCTGCACTGCGGAATCAGCATCGAGAGCTTCAGCAGAGAAAATGGGTTGAGGTGGAGGGACAAGTGAGCGTCGAGTTGTTCGGGTTTGTTGTGCTGGACGATCGTCCTTGGGATCTTTGGGCCTCCTAGCACGGACAGGATCTTTGCCATTGTAGATAGAACTTGCTGGGGTGTCTCCTTCAGCTCGGCCAGACCCGCCTCCTGCAAAAAATTCTTCGAATGGTTCCGGTTCATGGATTCCCCAAGCTTCAGCAATGGCATCTACCTTCTTCTTTGGAGGCTCTTGATAATCGTTGGAGAATGCTGTATAAGCACTCGGTGCGGGATAGGCGCTGTCTCCGTAAGCAACATTGTTGGGATCGTCGGCCCAAGCATACATAGGAGCCTTGTTACGATGTTTATTGCGAGAAGGGGCACATGCGTCGAAAGGACCGTCATGGTGGAACACTATAAAATAGAAGAGATTAATGATAACAAGTCGAATGTTATGATCAATGTGGAGTACACACTAGGTCCCACGCCAGTAAAGTCGAGCCTATCGATAACATCTGCGTGCTGTGAGCCTTTCTTTGAACGAGGTTTAGCAGAAGAACGAGGTTTCTCTGTGATATTAGCAGAATCCTCTGTCTGTGTACGCCTAGCAGATGGGCGTGATGCTGTTGGTGGTGAAGCGGGTGGACTAATAGAAGACATGATAGTGGACGATAAGAAATAAAGACCAAGTAGAGATGAAAATATAAAATTACTTACACAGCAGTATGACTACGATTCATCTTGGTTGAAGTACGGGTGGAATGATCTTGCTGACTGCGGAGTAGCACGGTATCACGAACTGCCTCTGTGATATCGTTACTACCTGACTTTGACATTTGTGACTGAGACTTTGTATTAGTCTTTAAAGAACTCTTTATAGCTGTTGATGATGATGGTGGTGGTGGTGGTGGTCTATGTGACTTTGAAGATTTAGAAGGATCCACAAAAGGATCTTTAGAAATGACAGCAGCCATCGAGCAAAAAGCAGCTGTTTCTCACTTTCAAGATGGTTGACCACCAACCTTCAAATACTTTCTCACGCCAAGATAATTCATCAGGGGTTTCTCCGAGTTCTCTGTTCTCGGCCTAGTCAAGGCTTTCTCTCTTCCTCTGTTCAAGAAAAAAAAATATCCATGGGCGCCACAACACCTGTCTGGTCAAGAGAACAGATTGCCGCCCGAATCCTTCAAGGGGAATGTCTTATAATTTTTAATGGCCATCTCCTTTCGATTCCACAAAAGTGGCTCGATGCACATCCAGGTGGTTCGCTCTCACTTTTGCATTTCGTTGGCAGGGACGCTTCCGATGAAATAGAGGCAAACCATTCCAATGAAACCTTTCAGCTCGTACGGAGGTACTCGATAGGACGCGTAGAACTCACAGACGGTGTATGGGTTCCTTTTACACCACCCATCGCAACTGGCTGGGTACGTAAACCCAACTCAGGAGGCAAAATGGAATGGTTCAAAGAGGCGACTGAAGTATACTCAAATGAAGACTCAAAATTCTTCCCCTCGTCATCCATTCTTTTGGCCGAGAACAATGCCACCTCACAACCATCATCTCCCACATTGGCATCCCTCAAAGTCCCTCCTTCAAGTCTTTCTCTGAAAATCCAGGCAAGACATTCGAAAGCTTGGCGAGAGCTCCATAAACGTATCACTGCTGCTGGTCTATACCAAACACCATACCTGACCGGGTATGGTCCTGAAATCGCCCGTTATACACTCTTGGCGGCTGCTTCCGCTGTTGCATATTTTCACGATTGGCTCATCCTCAGCGCAATTCTCCTTGGATTGTTCTGGCACCAACTGGTTTTCACTGCCCATGACCTAGGCCATATGGGTGTCACCCATGACTGGACTATGGACCGTATTATCGCTACAATAATCGCAGACTTCATTGGTGGGCTCAGTATAGGGTGGTGGGTTAATGTGAGTCCATCAGATCAACGTATTGTTCACTCGCTCAAACGTTTCACAGAATCACAACGTCCATCATCGTACGAGTATTTCAACTGAATCTTATTGTCCTGGTTACTAACAAAAATATCACAGTCGTCACAAACCACCCAGCACAGTGAGCTTTTTATTACATTTCATGTTCAAGCACCATCTGACCCTGTTTCAAGTGACCCAGATATCCAACACATGCCCTTTTTTGCTATATCACCTGCATTTTTAGATTCCATATGGTCTTCCTATTACAAAAAGACGCTCAAGTTTGACACTTTCGCCAAGTTATTTTTATCTATTCAACACAAGCTTTTCTATATTGTTATGGCGTTTGGACGTTTCAACCTTTATCGCAACTCCTACGTCTATTTATACCAGAAAGCATTTGATACCAAACGCGCCAGAGGGGGAACTTGGGCATGGAAGCTTGAAGTTGCTGGCATCATTTTCTTTTGGTCTTGGTATGGATCTCTCCTCTATGGATGCGGATCGTGGCAGAAAGCTCTTGCCTATCTCGTGGTGAGCCATGTCGTGACCAGCCCACTGCACGTTCAGGTAGCTCCTTCCTTCATTGTGCTCCGGTGTACAACGTTCCTATCTCACGCAAATCTCCCTCATCTTTTCAGATCGTCCTTTCGCACTTCAGCATGCCCTCGGGGGACATGGGTCCGATCGAGTCCTTCCCTCACAGGCAGATGCGCACGACGAGCGACGTCATCTGCTCGGAATCCGTCGAATTCATACATGGAGGCCTCCATTTGCAGGTCACTCATCATCTCTTCCCGCGTTTACCCCGCCACAATCTGCGTCGCGCCAGTGAACTCGTCAAGCAGTTTGCAAAGGAAGAAGGCCTCACCTACGCCGAGTTTGGCTTCGTTGACGGAAATGAAGAAGTCATTGGTACTCTTAGACACGTTGCAGAACAGGTCAAGATTATGGGCAAGGTCGCTAAAGTCGAGGTCCAAGAAGCCTTCGACAAGAAGATTGCAGATTCAGACGCAAAATTCAAAAGAACCATGAAGAAGGGCGCGCATTCAAAATATTTATGATTAGAATTTTAGATTAGATATCCTACATACCCTTGTTGCTTTTTATGTCGTTCACAGCTCACCGTGTTGGTGCTGATAGACTAAAACTTAACCTTAATCATTCTGCTTTATCTGGTCCTCGAAAAATATTCGACCGTTGTCTGGGCGAAATGTTCATATTGAATGGTGCATGAGGCATAAGCGTTACAATAGGACCAGCGTCCCCGAGGTGTTTTGAGAGGCGCCAAAGGCAGGCATATATGAACATAAAACAAAATGAATAAACCACAGTAAAAAGAACATCTACTTCTTCTTTGCGGCCTCCTCCTCCTCTTTCTGTTAGATAACGTGTCAATAAACGATATCGACTGTGTTTTTTGAATCTTACCTTGGCAGCGCGAGCCTTGCGAACACCCTCGTACCGGGCGTTGGCACGGGCAACGCGAAGGGTTTTGAATGCCTCGAATTTGCGCTCCTCGTCTGTGATTTTGCGGGGGGCTTCGGCGACGTAGGTTGAGGGGAGGGCAATGGCGGCACGGGTGGTAGCAGCCTTGAGGTCTTCGGCCTGTTCATAAGATGTCAGCAAAAAATAACTATCAAGTGAATTAAATCACTCACAGATGAATCGCCCTTCTTTGGCTTGCCGGCCTTGCGGGGGAAGACGATCAGGCGGGCCTTGTAAGCCTGCAGTCTCTCAACATTGAGTTTTTTGCCCTCCTCGCTCAAGTTTCTCCTCCTGTGGTCAACAACAATGCCAATACCACGAGCCTCCTTCTTTCCAACACCGGCCTCCTTGAGCTCAGCAAGGGTGAAACCACGTCCCTCACGGATTTTGCGGTTGTATCGAACGGTTTGGCCACGAACGGCAGGTCGGAGGAGGGTGAGGGGACGAACGCCTAGAGAAGCGGCCTTGGCCTTGCGAGCATTACGTCTGCGGAGTTTACGACCTGGCTGATCAAACCAGGTGCGGACACGGCGCTGCCAGTCCTTGCGGAAGTGGTTGCCGGGGAGGACTACGATAGTTGTTGAGATTTTGAAAAAACGCAAAAATTGGGGTCAAATTACCGTTGTTGTGAGCGAAACCCATGTCCTAGTCTGTAAAAGCACAAAAAGCTATTAGATCATAATTTAATGGTTCAGCAGAGCGACATACCTTGTGTCTTGAAGTCGTCGAGGAGGCCGATGCCAATACTTTGATCACACTGTCGGGAATCCGAAGTGTGGCTTGAACAAACTATGTAGCACCACCGGTAAATGCCGGTAGCCCTAACCTCAGGTCGCCCTTAAGAAATATATTTTCCCACGATAGCTTATTTGTGACCGCGCTCAAACCGTGCTTTTAACGTTCCAAGTGGCTTTTCCAGCTTGACTCTGATCATTTTTCGTCAACGGCGAATGACTCTCGATAGACATTACGATACATTTTAACTGCTTATTGCGTGTTCTATTAAAATGGTTCCATTTCAGCTTGAAACCGGTGCATCGTCGTCATTTGTCGGTGCTAGTCTAAGAGTCACAGCAATCTAAGTTCTCTCTGTAAGGGGATCACCAACGGACCAACGAACACGGTCCTGGGCTCAGTACTTCCAGGACCCGTCTTTTTTAGGCTTTTTACTTGCCAGAACCCTTTCTCGCCCCTGTTTGGGAGGATATGAACTCGCTTCTTACATCCCGCTTCGAAAGGAGGCTGCAAGAGGATCGATCAGTTCTCTTTCTCCACACGCTCGTTCTATTCCTTTCATTCATAGAGCTAGTAAGTGTCACTCCCGCCAAGATTCTTGTCATGCAAAAGGATAGCTTTTTTTACCCCATGGCCAACTTAAAAGTTTTTTTTGTAAGGTGTACCACCATTTCTGACCACTAGTTTATGCACAAACGGTCAAAGTGTGTCAAAAAGATGTTATTTGGCAGTTACGAAAATGCGATCTTATCGTCACTTTCCGGTTTTCTTTCCCTGCAACTCCAGGAAAGCTCTTCGTACCGACGTCTGCTTTTGGTTTGCTTTTACCGTATAAGAAGCTCCCGAGTCGACCATGCTACACTGCGATTCTTCCCCGTGGTTTCTGACCCATTATCTGCAGCTCGACGCCCGCTATAGCTCATATGTATCGTAAACCACATTGTAAGGCTGATCATGTTGGTTCTCTTCTCCGCCCACGGGAGCTATATGACCTGCGACGACAGTATGATACAGCTCAATGCTCCCCTGCGCTGAAGACGGCAGAGGACGAGGCTATCAAGCAAGCAGTCGTACTACAACAAGAACTGGGTCTGAAAACCATTACGGACGGAGAGATGAGACGGTAGGTCGGACAAATAGCCCATAATTTGCCTCATGATTCACATTCCATGATAGGGCGTGCTTTTTTGACGGAGTCTTTGAAAAACTTGAAGGAATGATATATATCCCTGAACGTATGTTCACCACACATATGCAATATCCTTCATTGACGAGGTTGTTTCAATCATGCATCAGAACCAATTTATATGTTCAAGGTACGGGCGTCTATACGCACACTTCTCACCATACAAGCTATTAATCAACTGCACACCACAGTCTTACATTCCCCATATAGCTATGATGTACGCCATGGGAATCGAGCACTCCCCGACATTTTTCTGTAACGTTAGTCTCCAATATCACTGCCGCTTATCTGGAGTCATTTTAAGTGTCTGGATCAGGGAAAAATTAAACGAAAACAACCATTTTACGTCCAAGAATTCCAATATCTGAAGCGCCTTGTTCCGTGCCAGGTGCGTTGAACCACGCATATTGATTTGAAGTGCGGACGACGGTCATTATTATAGGATGTCTCCTCATTGAAAGTGACAATGTGTTCCCCCACTTGGTTCCATCAACGACACGGTTCTGACCTGACATACGACACTTCAGTATACAAGTGTGACGGTAAATCGAATTCTATGCATATTTGGGAGGTCCATTGACTGACGACCTTTCAGATGAATACTTTTACGACCTAGGCATAGCCTATAGGGAAGAAATCAAGGAACTCTACGAAAAAGGATGCCGTAGGTGATGCAAATTTGAATATATGCTCATTTTAACCACTTCTGTAGGAAATATTCAGATTGACGACCCCACCTTCTGTTACTTCTGCAGTGAAGCTATGCTTGAAGGTATGGAGAAGGCTGGAGTTGATCACGAATCCTTGCTTGATACCTACATCCGAGCAATAAACTACTGTACCAGAGACCGCCCCGCAGATATGACGATTAGTCTTCACATGTGCAGAGGAAACTTCAAGGTACGTGACCTCTCTACCACTGTCGTATTTTCGAACTCGCGGTGTGATAACATGTCTCGTTTAGGGCGCCCATTTTTCCGAGGGCGGCTATGAGAGGATAGCTTTCAAAGTCTTTAATATGCTGGATGTGGATGCTTTCTATGTACGTTCTCCGAGTTAACTTGGTCCATGTCAACAGTGAGATGTGCTAATGAGCAAACAACGTTGTATAGCTCGAGTATGACACAGAACGCGCTGGTGATTTTATGCCACTGCGTCACCTTCCCTCGAACAAGACGATTGTGCTGGGCATAATGACAACAAAGTCTGGAAAGGTAAGCCTTTGTGCAGAAATCAATGTTATGCCGTTGCTTACAGAGTATTAGCTGGAATCAGTGGAATATTTGAAGGGTAGGGTAGAAGAGGCTGTAGATGTTTTATGTTGTACAAATCCTTTCCGATCCAGAGAAGATGCACTTGATCAGTGAGACCGCTTTTTGTTTCTTGTCCCGTTTTACCACTAACGCTACCTCGCAGAATTTGCATTAGTCCACAATGCGGGTTTGCCTCTGTATGGGAAGGAAACCCGATTAATCAATATGTAAGTCTTCATGTATATTTACGCCACAAACGCTCACCTTCTGTAATTGATACCAGGAGCAAAGGCTGAAGCTTGGCCGTCTGGTTGAAGCCGCTAGAGAGATTTGGCCTTCCGAGGCCTAAGTCGTTGCATTTTCATGATTTTTATTGATCTATATACCAGCTTCAAGGACCTTTTTAGCTATCGTACATCTCTTGGAATTTTAGCGATATTTCACTCTTAATGCATTTCTTGAGTGTGACTGTACACAGACAATTATTTCGTTAGCAAATGAGCGTCTACGCTGATCGAAGAGTGCCAAGAGTTCCTTAGGTCATCACTATGGAACAACCTACGGCGCTTGCTTGATTTCAAATTTCAATTCGGGTTCCACCTGGATCGAGAAACGTTATTAGTATAGTACATAGATATACTGTACTCTGGCTATACAGCATACCCATTCGAATCACGAAGACGGATTTACCGGTTGCTGGGGCTACCCCTGTCTTGATAGCTGCCTTGACATGTGGCCCAATTCAAGTTCTCGTCGCTTCTTGTGGCTATTACTATTAAGAGTGCATTGACAGAGTGTTAGGGGCTCATAAATGGTGTTCTATCGACGCAGTCTAGCTCGTCTTACCAGACGATTCTTAGCGAGATGTAACAAGAATACCAGAATTCCAATGCCACCCACTCTAGATTACCAGACGACTGGGAGGGAGAGCTGGGTGTCTATACATAGCTACCATGTAGGTCAACATATGCATAATTTTATCTACTTGCTTTCAAGTGATAATTAGACTTTTAGAGCACGTCACCTTTATTCCCTGAGTGTCGCCTATGCTATGCTTGTCAAGTGGGTTAATTCCGTCCAACCTTGGTAACGACGTCGACCCGCGGAAATGTTTATCGAGTGCGCAATGAAAATATCCGCTGCTTCGAGGATAGCGGCGTTGCCAGTTGAGCATATTTCTTTCCGTGTATTCTGCCGAAATGTTCAGGTTCTTTGCTGTTCTGCCGTCGTGGAATTAAGTCCTCGGTTATTTATTCCAGAATGACCGACAAATTCCACTCGATGAGCCTTGAGGCCATTCTCAGGTGCAGGGCTTATTATATTATGGGTGCTAACCGTTGCTCTGTCTTGATGAAACCAGGGTCGTGTTTATACCAGGCACGCCCGCAATTGAATGATTCACCAAGACTCAAAAGAAATAGATGCATGTGGAAAAAAGTAAGTAAACATGTGAATGCTAAGTGGAGCGTGTGATGGTTACCCTGGCTTGAGATTACATAATCGGATAGTTGACTGGGGAAAGCAGGAGATGTCAAGGCTTGCCTAAGTACTTGCACACTCACACCCTCTGTTCTATTATTTTTTTTACTTTCTTTTCTTTTCTTTTTTCTGTCTTTTTGTCGTCGCTCTTTAATTCTGATGCTCGTCCACTCATTTATTCTGACTTTTTTATCCTTGATTTATCTTGCAAATGCTTTCACATTCAGTCTAGCTGCTGAGCCATCAGAATGCGACAGTATACCAATTTCTTGGACCGGTAATTTATTTTTCTCCCTACCAGATCATCTACTAAACTACTTGAATCTTTAGGTGGATCACCACCCTTTCAGATTTTGTTAATTCCTGTATGCAATCCAGCTTTCTTGTTAACGCAAACGCCTTTAATCCAAGTCGACAGGTTTTTGGCACACCACGCAATATCTCAGTTCCTGCTACAGCATTCTCAAATGGCAGAGGGTCTTACTCACTGCAGATTCCCTTGAAAAAAGACGACGAAATGCTTATTACCATGTCAGACGCGACTGGGTTCAATACTGGTGGAACAACCACTGTTCTGACCGTCCAAGCGTCCAAGGGAGGGAAGTGTGATACAACTGATCCTGGTTAGCTTTTTGAATGAATTGGTCGATCATACCTTCTCATACATCATTAGGAATCGGTTTTCCCTTTCAGCTAAACACTGCACTGCAACAGTGTCGGTTAGTTAATCCCTGGATCATACCAAATTTCACCTCTAACATCAATTTCAGGCCATTCGTTTTCAGTGGCTACAACAGCGCTACTCAACCTGTGACCATCACGGTAAGTTTGATTTTATGGCTGTTTAAATTCCTCGTCATTCAACAATTATAGGGCATCATTCCTGGGGGCAACTCCTTCATTTTAAACCCCCCAGTAGGACCAACATCGTTTTCCTGGACCGCAAATGTAGCCCGTGGCACCTCATTAATCTTTTTCATGACCGATGCCAGAGGTCGTCAAGGCGGGAGCTCTGATGTTCGCATCGTTAGCACTTCCGACGACGCTTCGTGCCTTAGTGGCTCTTCACCCGTCACTACCACAGGTGCGCCATCGGTATCACTGACATCGACCAAATCATCACCTACTGGACCATCAACAACGTCGACCGCATCTTCAACGCCAACCCCATCACCACAAGCGGGTGGTGTATCCATCGCTGCAATCGCAGGCACTGTTATTGGCTCACTTCTTTTTCTGGCGGTCATCGTGACACTTGGTTTATTCTTCCTGAGGAGAAAGCGAGATGCTGCCTGGCAAGGTTCCCAAAGTAATATTCGCAGACAGTCTCACAGGACCGAAATCGACTTTGAGCATGGCCCATCAGGTTACAACATGCCCCACAATGCGACCGCTCCTCCCAGTCAATATCCATATTCCCCCAACTCTAGTCGGCCTTATGACTCTAATCCCTTCCTGGATTCGCCTCTTCCCACATCACAGTACGCGGAATCTCGATATCAGGATTCTCAAGCCGACTTGCAATCACAATATGGGGGCACGCATGGTGCTCCATATTCTGAATCCGTGTTTTCTTATCAAAATTCACAGCAAGCCCCTTCGCAGCTTTATCCTCCGCGACCTAATTATCCACCAGCGGGCTATCCTCCAATCCGTCTTGATCCACCTGTTGATCCATTTAATCCTACAGGTCCTCCAATGGTACCCGAGTCAGATGATGGGACCACAAACCTTCCTTATGCCTCGAACTCAGCACCACCACCAGCGTCCACCTCTGGTGGTGCATCTACTGCTGCAGCCCGGAAAGCTGCAATGGCGGGGACTTCAACATATGTACCATCCAGATTTATTGTGCATACTGACGCGGAGGATGATCTTCCTCCTCCCAACGAGGATGGGGTAGTTGAACTTCCTCCGCAATACAGTGAGCGCCGGGAGAGGCGCCCTGATACAGATTTACATTCACCAACACTACCACCAGGCGCAGGACGCCCTACGGGATACTCATAACGGGCATTGACCCACGTTGACAGTTTTCTTTATCTATCGTCGTTTTATTTGTATATATTATTACATGGAAGTTACAGCCAGAATCCTCTCCACTCTGTTTGAACCTTGAAACTAAAAATTCTATCCATTCGTCGTGAGTGAAAGTTCTGTAACACAATATGCCATTTTAAAACTTGACACAGAAATGTGAATTATGGGAAGATTTTGATGAAATGGCGGTGTCTTTAGGTTTGTTAGTGAACGACTCGGATTGTGGGCAATTGCCGGTAAGCAAGGACTTGAACATTTCGTGCGCCAAGCCACCCTGCACCTTCTGAAACGGTTACTTATACTTATGGGTCTGTGCCATCACCTCTCTCTCTCTCTCTTTGGCACGTTCTCCGCTTTTCGTCCTTCTCCTCGACGAGCCTCAGGATCTCATAGGCCTCATCTAGGTCTATCACTCGATTCTCCGCTAATAAACTATCTTGGAACCACTGACAAGGCTGGTCCTCCTCATGGCCAAGATGACTTACTTTTTTTCTCCACTCTACTGCGGATTGCGACTCGTCGTCTTTGCTCTCATTTTTTGTAGAGCCCTAGCTTTTACATTCGTCCACTCCGACCCAGCACATTGTAGCAATATATCCTTCCATTGGACAGGTACTTGACGCCCTATTATCTAGTCGTCCACGTTGCTTAGCCGACCAACGACTTTTTAGGTGGTTCTCCTCCGTTTCGATTGTTGATCATCTCGGTACGGGCCTCTTACTATATCCATAACTCACCACTGAGTTTCTACAATCAGCCTCTCCAACCAATCCGAAATATCAGCATACCAGATTCTGCCTTCAACTCGGACACAAAAGAGGGAAGCTTTACTACTCAACTACTTTTCGCAGTGCACAATCGTGTTATGTTCACAATATCCGATGCAACTGGAATCGCGGCTGGAGGGCTTACAAAATTATTGACCGTTGCAGACTCGAAAAACCTCGGTTGCAACACGACAAGTCCTGGTACGAACCCAGTCTGTTCTGTTCCAGACACCAATGCTCAATCCATCTACCGCTAGTGCCCGACTTCTTCTTTTCCTTAAACAAGGATTTATTGGAATGCCAGTAAGTAATACACAGCCTAGTTTTTCAATGGGACCAGATTAAAGTGTCATATAGGCCTTACGAGTTTAGTCTATATCCCAATGCCACGCAACCCATAACCGTCCAGGTAGGTCATCCGCACAATCACCCGTAGTGATTATAATCTCATAATGTTTTCTATTCAGTACTTCGTTCCTGGAGGTGAATACTTCCAAATAACTGCTCCCATTGGGGACACATTCAGTTGGCGAAACAACTTGACTGCAGGGACCGAGGTCATCTTTGGCGTCAAGGATGCACAAGGCCGGGATGGGGGCACGTCGGGCTCCAAAGTCGTTATCACGTCGAACGATACTTCGTGCTTGACCCGAAAAAAAGGAGTGTCGGCTAGCAACACGGCCGCCATTATTGGAGGGGCCGTTGGCGGTATCGTCGGTCTGCTTCTAATCGCCATTCTCTTATGGTTCTTCTTGAGACGACGGAGACGTGCCCGCCGTGCACTTGAAAAAGGAAAGTTCGACATCACATACGACCCTATCGGCGGAACTTTGACAGAAGACAATGCATTGATCCCTCATCCCTACATCATCGAGCCTCTACCAGTACCTGTTGGGCCGAGCGAAAACTCTTTCTCCTCAAAATCACGGTTGACGGTGCAGACTTCATCCCAACAGCTAGTAGCAACAAGTCCACGATACTCCGAATTTTCGCACACGACGGGCAATTCGTCCATGTACACAGATCCAAGGGCCTCTGTCACGCCATCACAGCGTGTAATTGTCCATACAGACATCTCCGAGACGGAGGGGCCCGTTGAACTGCCGCCACAATACTCAGACAGAAGAGCGCCGATTCCAGGGTTGCCGTCTAATATGGAGCAGTCTTCATCGACCGCGTCCAGCTCGGAACCCACTTCACCACGGCCCCGAAAGTCATGATCTATCCTTGGCCGTATTTGATGAGCATTATGCCCCGTAGAATGCTTATTTCGCTTTGTCTTTCCTTCATCGTTGGCTCGTAGGCTATCTACCCCTGCTTTTAATATAGTATACCACACCACTGTACACTGTCATGAATTTGGACTTATGATTTGGAAACAAGGCACGTAAGGACAGAAACTAAAACATAGAAAATGAACAAGAATAGGCGGAGGGAAAACTAAAAATCTAAAGATATACAGCCAACCTGATACAAGCACAAAGGCACATGGGGGTTCATAAAGCTTGATGTTGGAAACGAAAACTGAACTATTTCACGAGTCACCAGGAGGACCTGCGTCTTGGGCCTGTTCACTGCTAAGATTTTGCTTAGCAAACGCGTCAATCATGGCCTCTTGATCCTTTCGGCGACGATGTCGCTTTCTCCTGTCATCCTTGATAAGGCGCTCAATGCGACGTCGTGATTTGTTGTGCAAGCGGGGATCCATCAGCGCTTGGTTGCACTTATAGCAAGCAAGCTCAATGCTCGCAAGCAACCGTAAAGTTTCAGAGTTGCTCAAAGCCTAGTAAATATTGTGAGCAATAAATATTAAAGATGAGAACTGTACCCACATTTAATGACCATGATACAACACGGGATCCATCAACGCAGCCAATTACGACAAAATTGCCTCTCTTCTCTGCCTGAAGATCGGAGGCCTGCAATTCTTTGAGTAAATTTTACCATGTCCAAATGGAAAAGAAGGTACCTCGCTGAAAGTGGCCATGGTTTTGCCAGTTGCTGGATTGCGAACCACTTCGGGATTACAGGGTGTGTCAGGCGCTTCGACCAACACCAGGCGCAAGTTGACTCACCGACGCGAGAAGAGTGTCCTGAGACCTCCTGTGTGACTACGCCTCTGCCCAGATAGAGCCATGCATCTCTCTCGGGCTTCCTAATATGAACTTTGACTTGGATCTCGCGGAAGTTATCACGAGTAGCATTAGTGGCTGTTACAGAGGTCAACAAAATGAGATAAGCGGAAGCAAGGGTAAGAAGCAGATAAAGTATAGCTGACTTGATGGAGGGTAATTCTCCGTAAATGCGTTGGAAGCGACCATATTTGTCGCGCCATTATCGACCTCCATGGACTCGTCTTCCAGTTTCATCTTTGTAGTAAAATGCTGTAAAGATCGCAACAGTGGGTCAGGGGTGCAAACTGACTATCTATAAGGTAAATATAAGACCTTGGCTGAATAAATGAAGCAGAATAAAGGACTTTAGAGGGATGTAAGGGTGGTGGTCGAGGTCAAGGGTGTGTGCAAGTGCAGAGTTGGGTTTCAAGTCACGCCCACCTCGCGAACCTCAATTAGCTATCACGTGCACAAATTACCCTCTACCTCATTGTTCTGCTCATTGATCAAGGCGCTTTCCAAGGGCTTTCTATGCCAAAATGTTGGAAAATGGGCCCAGCTTTTTATCCGTATTGCAGGTTGATTCAATGAATAAAAGCTCTCATTGTGAGTGATTTATCGGCGCCGTTGTTTCAACGGCTGCTTTCACTCTTTTATTATAACACATCGTAGAGAATTGAGCCTTTCAAAGTTAAATATATCCATTATCATACTACAATGTAGACAAACAGACAGTAGGCTACATGTACGCGTCTGCGACATATAAATTTGAAGGGCGCATGCAGTATCAAACCAATTAACCATGCCTAAACGTGCCTACAGCCACTGGGACGATGCTGCCCAACTTGCTTACTCCGACGAGCTGGAACCTCAGGCCTGTGCAATAGCAGAAGACGACGAGAAAATTCTCGAACAATACGAAAAGGTAATAAAAACCCCTGCATGTTCCTTGTCGATGTTATTTAAAGCCAATTTACTAGGAGGAAGAAGGAGATGGAGAGTACACCTTTTCAAGTTCCCAAGGTTCTGAATCATCACAGGATGATAGTTCCAGTGAATCCGAGTCTTCACAGTCATCCCAGGACGAGAGCTCCTCGCAAGACGACGAAACGGAATCTGAATCCGATGATAGCTCAACCGATGTTGATACAAATCGCGAACTTGAAGCAGACGAGCCCGCTGAGGATGATCCTGAAGATTCTCTGCTATCCCTCCAAGCGCCGAAAGAAATTTTGATATCTCTGCCCTTATAATCGTCTGAAGATTGCTGCATTCCAAGTTACAATATAAAATATTTATTGGTTAGATTCTAAAAGTACACAGAAGCAAGGGAAGGGTCATCAATACCAAGAAATGTACAACCAGAATCACCGTGAATCCGGAGAAAGGTATACTCCTCCAACCAAGCAAAGATTACGAGGAGTAAACTGAACATTCGTAATGGGAGTGCGTTTGGTAGGAAATGTCGCCAACAAATCGGTGCTATGAAGGGGATTAGATATGACCGCTACTTCTGAGAAAATATCACTTACGTTTCTGCGTGCTCATCCTCTGGGTAGTGTCTACTTCCATTGGGAAGTGTCCCATTTTTTTGCGCCTTTGCACGCGGCCCTCCCGCGCCTTTCACATCCCAACAACGAACCGTCCAATCTGCACCTCCACTGACCAATAGAGACGACTCAGCACTGAATGCGAGTGTGTATATCGATGAAGTATGGCCTGTCATTTTCTTGATGCGCTTTCCAGAACCAAGATCCCAAAGATTGATAGCAAGATCCTCACCTAGATGGATATTGTGAACAAAATACATCAAAGGGTTAGCGCATCACTTACCCCCAGTTGCAAGATACCTTCCATCAGGACTGAGTGCGAGTGAAGATACGGCCCCTTGATGTCCAATAAAAACACGAAGACATGTACCCCTCTGGACATCCCAGAGACGGGCTGTCCAATCACTAGACCCAGTTGCTAGGTACAGCGAGTTTGGATGGAATTGTACGCACTTTGCAGTATTCAGCATCACGCAATAACGAAATGGGAAAAAAATCACATACATCGACATCACTCAAATGTCCGGCATACACACGGAGACATGAAACTCTATCAGTGGACCATAGCCGTGCTGTCCTATCTCGACTGCCAGTCGCAAAATAGATGCCCATCGGGTTCCACTTGACATCCCATATGGGGTTTTCGTGACCGCGGTAAGCCACGACGTTTGTCAGTGTGTCCATTGACCAGAGGCGCGCAGTTGCGTCGGCGGATGCGGAAAGCAAATACTTGGGAGGCGCAGCTGACCCACTGACTGGGTCAAAGGCAACTGAATAGACAGGCCCGCTATGCCCGATGAGCTTACGCGTTGAACTACCTTTTTTCTCCCGAATTTTGTGAATGGATGACGCTATGAAGTTTCAGGGTCATGCCAAATAGATTATGAACTGCGACGACTTACAGTCCTTAATGGAATTCGTCGAAAAGTCGCTCCGTAGCCCACGCAGCTTCTCCCCCTTCAAATTCCACAGCCGAATATAACTCTCTGCAAAGCCTGCAGCCATTAAAGTTGAATCTGGAGAAAATGTGCAGCATGGGGATCTTGTAATGTGTGAGCAGCTAGACCCAACGTTATGTCAAAATATATGTGCTCACCCTTCAGCCACATCATGTAGAGTGTATGCACAGATGCTGGGAAGCGCCCGTGCACGTGCAGCGTTGATTTGGGGTGAATTGGCGTCAACATTATTCAACGCCGAAGGATCCAAACGTATTCTCTTGCGTGCGTCACGCACGGCACTAACTTCTCGTTCTACATCTTGTGTTGTGAATGTCGTGGGTCGTGGAAGAAGATCAGTCTCCGTTGGAGGAGTAACACCAGGAATAGCAGGGCGAGCAAATGGTGATTCATATTGAACAGTAACATCTCTTTCCACCATTGCTTGTTCTCTGAATACCCGCTCCGTTTCTGTGCGCAGGTCCTCACGGAGAGGAGCAGGCCCTAATTTGAGCGGTCCTTTGCTGATATTAAACGTCTGAGGGTTTGTTAAAGGAATTTTGGCGCCTGGGGGTTGTGGTAGGAGAGACTCCAGAAGACCCGTTGACTCCTCCCATGCATACGGAGAAACAGAAGAAGGATTAGTATCTGTAACTAAAGGAATAATTCAGTTACGAAGTAGACGACGAGGGTCTCTTGACACTTACCATCCACCCGCAAATGATTGTTAACCACACGCATAACAGCTGCTCTTCCCCGCTTCCCTTTGTCGCCTGAAAAACCTTCCCCAGCACCCGTTGCTTCGCCTCCAAAGCCTTCCGTAAGCCATCCCACCAAGAGATTGAATCCAGAACGACTCATTTTTACGAGATACTTGTGCTTCCTGAAAGATTTTGCGAGGTCGTCATTCTGAACATGGATTGGTAGAAGAATATTGGATAGACGTTGCAATGTGGCATTATGAGATGGTGATAGGGACGAAGAATATGTGGTGTAAAAGCGGTTGGCTGCAAAGAAAAGCTAAGATTAAGGTCATAAATGAGCAACAGAACACTTACCAGCATCTTTGAATCCGTGCTGAATCAAGTCAAGATAAAAGTGAACGAATATAGGAAAGAGAATTGGCCTAAACTCAGGCTAGAAGGGGTTTGAGCAAGAAGATAGCCGATGAGCATAACATAACGCACCCTATACATATCTAAAGAGCCATCCACCCAGGCTTCCAATTCACGAAACCCTTCCTGCTTGTCGGTAGGATCAAGAGTTAGGAGCTCTTCTGCGCCTACAGAGCTTATACTGGCAATCAAATTCTGAATATTAACAGGATTGCCCATTGCCGTAAGTTCTTGAAGGACATTGGTGGAATCCTTGAGGATGTTCTCTCCTGGCCTCGAGGGTTTCTGAGCGAAAACGGAGACAATCTTGACCAGCTCTTCAGTAAGAAGGGTCTCTGCAGATTTGCTTGCGCCTTCATCTGGCGAAGACGTCTCTAGTTCTTCGAGGAAAGCTTTCTCGGCAGCACCATGACCACGGGCGCGCAAGTATTCCAGAATTAGGCGATCTGATGCAGACATGTTTTGGCCTGCATCTTGTGTTTGATTGGCTGGAGAAGGGGCAACAGGAGATTGTGATGATCCTGTAGGAGTAGCAACTGACATATCGTGAAATATAGACAAAGACAAGAGTCACTGACACCGACCACCGTTCAATGGGAGCTTCATCACCACGTGACAACAGTTCAATTGACGCGCCTCGAGGACGCGACCATTCAGTTTCTTCTTTCCTTTTACCACCAACTTGGATTTAATATGGCATCTAAACAAGCCAAACGACAAGCTATCACGCTAAAGGGCTCTACAGCTCTCGTTACAGAATTTTTCAAATATGCTGTTAACACGTAGGTATCCTTGAAAGGTTACTCAGTGGCATAGCATTCTGATGTACTTTGATCAGTATCTTGTTCCAACGCGAAGTTTACCCTTCTGACGACTTTCATATGGTAAAAAAGTATGGACAAACTGTGCTCGTAACCCAAGACCCCGCCTTGGAGAATTATCTGGAAAGGTGTGCAGACACAACTGTGCTTTGATGATTAGAATGATATCCTAACCGTGCGCATAACAGAATTCTTTCTCAAGTGCAAAGTAGGTATTAAATTGATTGGATCTCATCAATTCAGTATTGGCGAACCATACTTACGGATGTCTTCACAGAGTGGCTGCTGACAGGTTCAGTGACGCAGTTGGTGCTGGCTATCATTTCCAAGGATACCAGGACACCCCTTGAACGTTGGGTCTTTGATGTCAAACTGGTTGAGCAACCTGCGGAAGGTTCAGAAACGACGTGTGTTCTGTTTTGATTGTCGAGGAGAAGAATTGTTGTGACTGATGGAGTTACACTTATAGCAGGGCACCGAAACCTGAAGCGGAAATACAATCAGAAATTCGGGCTATTTTAAAGCAAATTATTTCGATGGTGACATATCTGCCAGTTATCCACGAGCCGACAGTATTCAATATTCTGGCTTACACATCTGAATCTGCGGATGTTCCTGCTGGGGAATGGGTGGATACTGATCCACTAGCTATCGAGGCAAGTAAGAGCCAACAGGTGAAGATGAGAAGTTTTAGCACGGATGTGCATCGAATCGAGGCAATGGTTGCTTACCGTTACGATGATGAATAGTTTCTTATGATAAAGATAGAAAAGTACGGGATCAATATTTGTTTTCAGAGGAGTGGAAAAATAATTGTTATGACAACTCAATCGGACCCATTATTTTGGTACAGAGAACATTTTCTTCTATATAGGGCCACTCGAAACAATCAGACACAGCTTGGCTCACCACCCCCTTTCATTCTCTCTTTTATTTCTTTCCTTACCTATTATTACTAAACTCACTCCCTTCCCTCATCATCTCTTCTGGCAGGTACAGGAGTTATCACTACTACTCACTCACCACCACCACCGTAAATCTCTGTAATAATGGGTGAAAGCTGGTTCAAGCGCGAGTTCCTGACTCCTCGTCGTCTCGCATTTAACGTTATCTTCTACGGTCTCCATTTCTTTTTCTTTGGCTATGGATGGTACAGTCAGGTATGCTTAAATGTATTTTTTATATTTTTTTTTCTCAATATTCTACTTGATAGGCAACAAATGCACGGCTAGCTGGATTGAATACTCTAAAATTCTCCGTCTGGACATCTCGTGGTGCTGGTCTTGTTTTGGCTTTCGATGGCGGTCTTATCCTCGTACCCATGTTGCGCAACATCATTCGTGTTGTCCGACCCAAGCTGGCCTGGCTCTTCCCAGCCGATGAGAATATTTGGTTCCACAGACAAGTCGCTTACTCGATGGCATTCTGGGCTATGGTTCACACAACCGCCCACTATGTCAACTTCATCAATGTCGAACGTACCCGTAAGTAAATCACATCAAGTTCCAATCGATCCTTAATCATCTTCTTCCAGAAATTCGAAAGCAAACAGCCCTTCAAATCCACTACACCCAACCCGGTGGTGTCACTGGTCACTTCATGCTCCTCATCATGTTGCTCATGTACACCACCGCCCACCACAAGATTCGCAAACAGTGCTTTGAGGCCTTCTGGTACACTCACCACCTCGCCTTTTTCTTCATGCTTGGTCTCTATACCCATGCTACTGGATGCTTCGTCCGTGATTCCGTAGATCCCGACCTTATCCCGACCTTCCCATTCTACTCAACGAGGCACTGCATTGGATACCTCAGTTGGCGCTTTACAATTTGGCCTGGCATCATTTACTTTGGTGAACGCGTCTACCGAGAGATCCGAGCTCGTCGCGCCACCCGTCTATCCAAAGTCTTGGTTCATCCCAGTGGTATGTTGACATTTCCGGCTGATGTACCACTATTTCGGTTTGATGATCTGATCCCAAATAGGTGCCATGGAACTTCGTATCGTCAAGCCAAGCTTCAAGTATGTTGCTGGCCAATGGCTGTTCATCCAAATTCCAGAGATTTCTCGCTTCCAATGGCATCCTGTAACTACACTTTTTTGCCGATACTCTTGTTGCTCTTTCTGAATTCGTCGCCTTTTTAGTTCACCATTACATCTGCCCCTGAAGATTCGTATGTGTCTGTCCATATCCGCCAAGTTGGAGACTTCACCCGCGCTCTTGGTGAACGCCTTGGAGTGGGCCCATCTGTTGTCGCTCAAATGACACAGGCCGCCATGAAAGGTACCGAGAGAGATGCTAAGGGCGGACTTCGTGGTGACTTCGTCGAGTTGGACCCTGCTGTTTCTTCCATCACTCTTCCTCAAGTTCGCATCGACGGTCCCTACGGTGCACCTGCTGAAGACGTCTTCGGTGCTGAGGTTGCTGTCCTTGTCGGCGCTGGTATTGGTAAGCATTCTGGCGTCCTATTGTGTCAGCTATCAATAACATTCTCTTTCTCAGGTGTTACCCCATTCGCTTCCATTCTTAAGCACATCTGGTACAGGCAAAAGCGCGGAAAGATTGGTTCCCTCCGCCGTGTCGAGTTCTTCTGGGTTTGTCGTGACGCTCCATCTTTCGGATGGTTCCAAAGTCTGCTTCAAGAGGTCGAAGCTGCACAAGCGGATCGTAAGTCGTAATCTTTGGGAACTTATGTTATGTCTAACGTCTATTTTCATAGCCAACTTTTTGCGCATCAACATCTACCTCACCCAGAAGATTGGTGAAGACATGCTCTGGAATATTGCCGTTAATGACGCTGGTGCTGAATACGACCCTCTGACGCTGCTCCGCTCTCGTACTATGTTCGGTCGCCCCGACTGGAAGGCAATTTATGGACAAATGAAGCAGGCCATCGAGTCTGGCCAATACCTACCTGGTTCAAAGTCTCAACTTAAAACCAAGGTCGCCGTAAGTGTAACCTCTATATTCCTCTATCCACGTCCTAAACTATCTCCTAGACTTACTTCTGCGGTCCCGGCGTCCTTGCTAAAGCAATCAAGGAAGCCTGCGACAACAACTCTGGTGCAACTGTCGAGTTTACCTTTGCTAAAGTAGGCCTCTTCCACTCCTCTTTTTGCTCTATTGCTTACGATCCTCTTTCAGGAACATTTCTAAGGGTGCTTGCGTTCTAGTTTGCGTTGGATATCATGATCTGTCTGTTGGGTATATCTAGCCTGTCCGTTTAATGCATATTCGTTGATGTGTAGATAACCTATGGGAGGTGTAAGACTCGTCACAAAAATGTTATAGTTCTGAGAATACTTTACGACGATGGGACATTACCAAAAGCATAAGGGAATGCTGAGAATACATTGTCTATGGTTACAGAGATTATTTAATCTCCTCGAGTGGCGCATCCCAGATTGGTGACTGAGGGTAGTAGGACCGACGAATCGACTTCCCCTTTCTCGACCGTTCCGCTTGTTCATGGGCAATAGTGCGGATGCTCTTCATCGTGTACCTGCGCCCTACAATGCTTTCTGCGTTGGGGCCGTGTTGCGGGTCGATGGGACTTTCAACAAGCTTGTCGAGGTCATGACCAGGAAACAATGTGCCCATATGCTGATAAACTTCCACTACATCAGGTCTCTCGTCACTCATGCCAGCGATATGATCCCCAGACGAGTTACGTTGCTCTCTGTCATTCGAAGGAAGACCAGGCGTAGATACCCGTTCGGGTGCTTTCCCCTTGGTCAGACCCACTGGTGGACGTTTCCACATCGACGAGTTGGTGCTAGATGCGGTCCCTGTATCGGTGGAGTACGATGTTTGCATCGGTGAGACTGTAGATTGCGGATTAGGTTGCGCAAAACGCAGCTTTGCCAAATTCGGCCTTTTCTCCCTTTCCTGCGTATCGGGAACATGATTCGAAGAAGGGCCTCCTCCTGAAGACGAAAGCCCTGAATAAAACGTCTTAGCTGCGTTCAAAAATCCGCTGGCCTTGGATGCGGGCGCCAAGTGTTGAGAATAAGGTGTTTTTTCTGGTAGTGGAGGGGGTTGATATACGAAAGGAGACGCGCTTTTGGTATCGACGCCTCTACTGGAGGTGTCATTGGTATCTGGGTTGTAAATCATAAGCTTTCGGGGAGGCTTTGTTGGCTGAGTGCTGGAATAATCGGGAGTCAATGATGAAATTCGATTCAACGCTAGCAAGTCGTCCATTGGATCTTCCGAAATCGACCTTTTTCGAGGAGGGGGCGGTTCAATAAACACAATGGGTGGGCTTTGTCCACGAGGCGGTGGTTGTTGATGTTCAGGCGTGACATTTGAAGGCAAAGGATGAGCAGACGTTACTGTTCTCTCCGAAATTCTAAGATCTCCGACTTTCAGCGTTTGGGATATGATTTGTATGTGCTCCTCTGAAGCAGGGTCGACGGCGCTTCCGCTCATTGATGACTTTTGCCGCAATTGGTCATTCGCGTTGATGTCTCGCTGTTTTCTTGACCCCATATGGTTCATGCCGGGAAATGACCACTGGGGAGAAAGTTCAAGGTAGGGATGTGCAAGTAGTATACTAGCTCCAGGTCGGTGGTTTGGATCACTGTGCGTTGAAAGAGACATGTCAGCCATAGAAAAGAAGGATGCAAGTCTGTATTTACGGTTGAAAACATAGGTTCATGAAGTCCCTAGCGAGTGGTGAGAGGACGATGTCGTTGGATAAAGGTGGAGCCCGTTTGTCGAGGAGCTGAGGATAAAATTAGACAAAATGCCCTAACGACGGAATAACTTTCGAAGCAATTCGAACCTGTTCAAATACTTTAGCAAGTACTTCGTTGGCCCATGGGCGACTTGCGGTCCACATTTCATGCATCATACAACCCAGACTCCAAATGTCGACCTTTTCGGTATAACCTTTTCGGTCACTGTCTTCTATCACTTCAGGTGACATCCAATAGATTGTGCCCTTCATCAGCGTGAATGCCCTCCTTCGTTCGTTTTCGAGAATGTTTTTTGAGATACCGAAATCTGAAATCTTGCAAACCCCATGTGGTTCCACTAAAACGTTTTCCGATTTTAGGTCCTGCAGTTCGAGTCAGTTTCACTGTTAGAATTTTTAAATCAAGGTACTCGTAACTCGGTGAATAATACCCTTGGAGTGCAAATATCGCAAACCGTCCAGGACCTGCGTTGCGAAACTCTTTGTCACCTCCTCATGAAAGATGCCATGCTTCTCGAGACAGGAGTGAATTGTGCCACCAGGTACGTATTCCAGAAATCTAAAAGTGGTACGGTATCAGTCAATGACGCCCGGAAATGGCCCTTACATCGAAAACTGACATGTTGACGGTGTCTGGATTCTCCTCATAGCCTAGATACAGAACAATATTGGGGTGATTTAGTCGCTTTAGCGTCTGATTTTCCTCCTTGAGCGCTTGTACCATCTTTTTAATAGGTTCTTTCATATGGTCACTAGGTGTTTGTGGTTGTTCAACTTGTTTAACTGCCATTGTTTCCCCAGTGGTTGCGTTGAAAGCGATATAAACCTTTCCATAACTGCCTTTACCTATTAGACTACCTTTCATCCATTTCATTGTAGCTGAAATGAAGCATTTAAGTAGGTTAACACAGCGCTTGAGGATCAAACGTACTGCTTCTTAGGTTATGAGTTGTCGACTTCCGTTCATAAGATCGGGATCGATTCTGAATTGGCACTGCAGAACTCTCGCGAATACGTGATGACGATGAAAGCCTGGATGAGGCTACATTAGATGCCGGAGGTGTCCGCGACAAGATACCCTGTTGACCATAGCGAATGTATGCATCCACGCTACGACTTGTGCTGTGTGGCTGTTGTGTTGAGGACCGGTTGGACTGACGGTTGGTATGCCTTTTGTTGGATGAGTTAGGGGTTTCACCGTCGAGCGAATCCATAAGTGATAGGCGATTCAGTCCAGGAGAGGTGTGAGCTCAGTTGGAGGTGACAGAAGACTCTTCGGTCTCAAGATGGGAAATATTGATGTGATTGCCTGTCAAAAACAAATTCAGTTATCACCAATCCAGCGCTTTCTTCGCACAGATAAACCACGGTGCATACACATCTTGTACTTGACGCGTTGACGGGCGAATGCACAATAATGCAGTTAAGTATTCGTCAAGAATTGTATCACTTTCTGCGTTAAACACTCACAAATATGTATTACCAAAAAATAGATTGGATTATATATGTTCGACACAGACATTTACAGTACAAGGGTTTAAATATATAGTACACAGGATGAGCTCAACAGTACGAACAGCCATAAATCGGTCAATCCAGGCATATAGGGTCATGGCGTGTGCCCGACTGGGCCTTTGCGCGCTGATTTTCAACTGTAAGTTCCGGTGCTACAAGCCTTGTCACCACTGAACCGGAAGGAGTACCCTGGTTTTGAGACCTTGAGGCCCGGAGCAAAATTTCGCGACTGGTTATTTTGACTGGAATACGCTGCGTATAGGTAGGGGGTATAGGAAACTGCCTCTCTGTCAGCGAAACGTTAGACGAGGAGACTAGGTTGTGCAATTACATGGACGATGTCATTCAAATAATGTCTTGATGGTACTCTTGAGGTTGAGGAGGCCTAAAAAAAGAGAGGTAGCATTAAAGGCAATCGTTTTGGAAAACATAATACAGTAATACTTGTGAGGTTTGTGGTCCCTGAACATGGGCATCGTCGTCGTCGTCCAATGTTAAATCGATGATAACAGGTAAACTGTCTCTGCGCCTTGTAGAGGGACTCATATAACGAGGTTTTGGATCTTGCGCTTGATTTAGCCCATAATATCAAGGAAACGATTTTAGCTGAGGAAGGGACTCACGGGCCTTGCTTTTTGTCCAGGATCTGGAAACGAGCGGGTGGTTGTTTGTTTTCTTATTACCAATAGTGTGTAGCGCTCTAGGAGTAAGTATGAGTATCAATAAAATTTTCGTGTGCAACGTTTACAACCGTAAAGGGTGCGAACCTTGCTTTATCATAGCTCCTGCATACTATCCAGATGAGGGGACGAAATGAATCCCTGACATAGGTTTCAAAAGCTTCCTGGCCAGATTCTTGTTTATATGCCGCCATGATCGTTTCAAAGGCGTCTCCTGCGGGTTTTATGCCCGTCATGATGTTATAATGACCCAGCCTATGCATGATATGGGCGAATGTCGCGTTGCAAACGAGAACAGCCAAGGCATTCTGGCATAAGACCGGTCAGAAGCTCATCCACGCTGCGATTAATTAAGCAGCTAGAGTAACCGTATAGAATCCTGGCCCTTGCTTAGGTTTAAGTTTGTATAGCTCTTGGGCCACAATTGCGCCGATAATCCTGTCACCGACAAATTCTAGGCGTTCTCTTTCATCTGGATTTGACAGAATGAGACTCCATTTATCTGTAGATAAAGAAGGTAGAATAAGGGCAAAATGAGAAGAGTGAACATGAGTTAAAAGGCTGTGATGAACATTTTTAAGTCTTGAATCTTTATGAAATGGATAGGCAGACATGATTCAAGTCTTGTTCAAAGGATTCCTTGTCTATATTTGGCTAACCGTTTTGAACACGTGCCCTTAGTTTTGAACGCGATCGCGCCAACCTGCGAGTTGCTCTTGTCTCCTCAAGACCACGATTATAACTCGTATTGTCTAAAGGACAATTCATTTTATCTTTTTTACAATCTTTTGTCTGTCTATATGGCCTCATATTATGCCCAATCTCGCTCCCTGGCTCCAGAACAATCTTCAAGTTCGAAAAACAATATCTCGACTCGACAGCTGCCTCCTCCAAAACCCGCACCTGTGGACCTCCCTGCATTGCAAAATGCAAGCAGAGTACTCGTTGAACAGTTAGGGAAGGATGCCCAAACTATTCCTGATCTTGGAGAGACTTTGACTGCTGGTATGTTTACAACAGCATGGCGTTATGCAGTCCATTGACCCATTGTAGCTGGTACTCAAGCTTCGGCGTCATACAGCATTTTTCCAGAGGATTTTAGAGTCCCATTTCAAAAGCGGAAGTTTGTCGGGATTCCTGATGCTCTCTTCCAGTATTACGACAGTGCGTTTCTACCTTCTAAAGACATTCGTCGCCGATATATGATCCTTCTAGGTGTAAATGTGACCTCACACATGGGCATTATGCCCGAGATCGAGAGAGTTTGGATATCCATTGACCATAAATTGTTTCTTTGGGACTATAATGACGGGTAGGTCTTTACAGAATTTATCTGCCATCGACCTCGCTGAATTCGTGCAGTCAAGAAATATCGTCATTCATGGATCAACCAGATGTCATTACCCATGTTGCGCTTGTCAAACCAAAACCTGGGCTCTTTGTGGATGACATTACATCCCTGTTGGTCATATGCACACCTTTGACCGTTCTACTTATTGGTGTCGCGATAACTCCTGCTACCGGACCCGATAATCGTCCCCGCAAAGAAATCAAACTTTATGCCACAGACCTGGTAATATCCACAGACATTGAAATGGCTTCTGTGATTGGAACAGCAGAAGGCCGCATTTTTATGTGCGGCAGACAAGATGGTAATCTCTATGAACTACATTACCAGGCCAACGAATCGTGGTTTGGAAAGCGTATCCAACTCATTAACCATTCAATTGGTGGCGTGCAAAGCCTTCTTCCCCGGTTTGCTTCCACAACTTCTGACGGTAAGGCTGCTTCATTCTCTTGGTGGCTGATGCTAATATCACAAATAACAGAGCGTATCATTGCCGCTGTTTCGGACATGAAGCGCAATTGCTTTTATACGCTATCTTCCCGAAATACCATCTCAATATATACAACAAACGGGGACAAATCCATTCAGCATATTCAAACATTATCTTCTTTGTACAAATCAGCACAGGAGAAAGCGCCCGGATCGCCTTCTCTCACACCTCAATCCTTTGCCATAATCAACATCCATGTCATCGATCCTTCAGAATCACGGGCAGGGTTGCAGCTGCTTGCCATCACTACAAACGGCGTTCGTCTATATTTTGGTCCTGGCCCTGGGTATGGTTATTCCTATGGAACGAATTCTGTGGGTGGGGGACTACGCCCCATTCAACTTGTGCATGTCAGGTTACCACCTATGAATCTGATACACCCAGACGAGCAGAAGACTACCTACCGTGCTCCTGCCCATAGTTATGCCTCTCCTCAAAATCACTTGCCGCCAACCAGTCGGCCATACATCGCCTCGTCTCTAGACAACTCCTGCTATAATGATGGATTGCTATTGGCAGCTCAGCCCGGCGATGTTGATGGGACAGATTATGTCTTGTGCTTATCGCCTGACCTGACTCGCATAGGGAACATCGGGCAACTGAACTTACCTCCTCAACAACCACAGCCGCAATATGGCGTAGCAACTGCATCGTATCAAGTTTCTACGGGTAGTAATAGGCCTCCTCTCACCGAGCAGGCCAGCATCCTTACCATTCATGGCCGAACGTGGTCGATGGCTACAATAAACATGCCGCCGGTTCCTTCACCCGCTGGAACACCTGCGCCTGCTGTCATCAACGAATTAGCGGCACAGTTCTCGGAGAACGCTAAACAGTTTATGCTTCTCACAAACGTTGGGCTGACCTTCCTCGTGAAGCGTCGAGCAGTCGATTATCTCAAGGCAGTTCTTGAAGATCTTCACGCTGAAGGAAACGTGCAACCCATTATCGAGTTCCGAGATAGGTCAGTTAGAGTGATGATCCATCTTGGTTCAATGATTTATCTTTACCCATAGCTTCGGTCGCGATCAAACCTGCTCTATGCTTTTAGCGTTGGCCTGCGGCAATGTCTTCTTGAATCAAGCTGAATCATCAAACGCAACCACATCTTTGACTTCAGATATCATCGGCGTTGCCAAACAAGCATTCTACGACTTCGGTGAACGTCCTATCTGGACGGAACGGGTGACATACGGAACAGGTATTATTTCGCTTTTGATGTCCTTTGAAGGGTGCAGTGCTAATCAGTGTAGCTGAGAACAAGGGCTCGGCCATCTTTAGTGGAAGGCGTGAAGGCTTTGCACTATACTTCGCTCGCTTAGTCAGACCTTTCTGGAAGTCGAAGTTGATTGTCGTTGGGTGGGTGGAATTGCTTTTTACATTTTTCTGATAGATATATGGTTTATTTTGCAGAGGTTCCGGACAACCTGTCCTCAACGCTTCAGAGAAGATACTGGTGGATACCCAAAAGAACTTACACGCTCTGAAGGAATTCCTGGACCAAAATCCTCAACTTTTCCACTCATCTCCAAGCGAACCAGCGTCCACTCGCAGTCTGGTAACTGAGCAAGAAGCTTGGAAGGTTGGATCGAACAATGTTTTATCGTACTTTACCTGATTTTATTTCCAGGTGGAACAAAACTCCGTGCTGGAGTTGCAAAGCCTTTTGACCAGAACGATTGAGGCATTGTCCTTTGTTTTGCTTCTCAGCGATTATCGCCTTGGAGAATTGATTTTCAAGTATGTTTCCACCCTCAATTCATGAGGTAGTATACTGATCGGTCAACAGGTGTGAACCTGATGTTCAAAAATTGATTGAGACACTAACGTTTGAGGAGCTAATTACCTCTCAACACGGAATGACAATATCAAGAGCCCTCGTCAACATTGTCATTGACCGGCAAATTGGTCAACAAATAAGTGTACGTCGCACAGTAAAACGGATGCGTATTGGATGCTCATCGTGCGATGCAGGTTGACACGGTTAGCGACGTGCTACAACGCCGATGTGGCTCGTTCTGTAGCACAGACGATGTCATGCTTTACAAGGTACTTTGAAAAATACTTTGAAACCCATCATCTACGTTATCTCACATTTTTGCAGGCCAAGGAAAACATACGAAAAGCAGCAGAGACGCGCAATCCCACTGAACGCCAGAAACACCTAGCAGAATCATTGAGGTGATATTCCATGATCTGCATCCAAGAAGTATTCGAATCAACATGCTTTTACTAGGTTGTTCACAAAAGGTGCCCGAATAATCGAGTTTGAAAAGCTTCGGGAAGTGATTGGAGATTTCCAGCAGCTGGACTATGCCAAAGGTAGGCGTCGATCTCGTGTCTTTAGAGAGTCGCTCAAACCTATTCTTCAGGAGCAATCACATTGCCACTTGCTTGTGCGCAAATGCAAGACGCTGACAACGCTGGCCTTGAATACTGGTATTCAGGGTTGACAAATGAAGAGGACCCCAGGCGGGGGTTGATGCAACAAAGGCTGAAGTGTTACGACCTAATTCTCGATTCTCTCACAGTTTTCGAAGATAAATGTGGCACTGCCCAAGCGTCGTCTGGGACGTCTGATGACCATGAAGCAGTTCGTAGTCACGCGTATGAACTTGCATTCGCAAGTGAAGATGAAATGTTCCACTCTACACTTTACGACTGGTTGATTGAACGTAACCTCGCGGATGACTTGCTTGAGGTAATCTTTCTATGGTACATTGTTATGTTTTGCTCACCCGTCATCCAGATGAGACCACCCTTTTTGGAGGCGCACTTACGGAGAGAACCCGCCACTGTCAGGAAATTCCAGCTACTCTGGCAATTTTATGTTAAAAACGGACAACCTCTGCGAGCAGCGGAGGTCCTGGGATTGCTTGCAGAATCAACCGAGTATGTGGACCGTCAATATCTATGCTTGTTATATGTGCTAAGTTAGGACAGGTTTGATCTCCATCTGGAACAGAGGCTAGAATACCTCACGCTCGCCGTCGCCAACGCCAAATCCCATCCTATATCTGCAGGAGGAAGACACGAAACCGCAATTGCCTTTCTGACTGATCTGGAGGAGAAACTGGATGTTGCACAAGTTCAGCTCGAGATATATAATACCCTACTACCCCACATGAATGATGACCCAGCCGTTGGGGAGAAGGTGGCGTCGCTGTCCAAGCAGCTTTTCACAATGACAGACGTATGTCGTATACTCTTACCCTGCTGGAAATAACCAACATCTCACATTGTCCATACAGCTTTACCAAAAATTCGCTGTGCCATTTGATCTACCGGCTGTTAAACTACTGTGCTTGCACGTCTCAGAACACCGCGACGAAAGCGTGGTAAGACCAATCTGGAACCAGATATTCGATGAGAGTAAGTCATACTTTGGTCATCTCGATGTTATCTAACCATATCCCTTCATTCGCAGTCATGCAGGAAACTGAGGACGCCAAGGAAAGAGCGGACCTCATCCAGGCGCGCGTCGTTCCGCTTGGGCAACGATTCTATCCATCAGAATGCGCATTCCCTCTCAGTACGTGTCTATTCAACCTCGTCTCGAGCAGTGACCAACTCTATGACTCTATGATAATAGGATTCGTTGCTACATTGTTGATCAGATTTTTATTGGTCAACAAGTCTGAACTCCCCGCTGGCTGGGCGGCCAGGATATTGATTCAATCCGGGGTTCGATTCAGTGAGATTTGGGACATATTCCATGAGATGTATGAGTCGCAGGTAGGTATTAGTCCACTTTTCTCAGTTCACATCTTCACAATTGTGTTAGGTCCCACCTTTCAATGATCAGGCCAATGTCCAAACCATTTCGACAGAAATCGCCGTCACACTGTCAGACTGGTTGGCTGAAGCTACGCGGCCACAAGCAAACGTACTTCGAGCAGAATTTCCAGTTGGCCGAGTGGACATCGCCATCGATCAGTACCTTGCTGAATTGCAACAGAATCGTACAGATACGAAGACCATGTATGAAAACGCCAAACGCCAACTCCGCCGCTATTGGTAATCCTATTTCGATATCCTATTCTTACGAATGTTGTCTAGTATCTCTTGTTTGTCATGATGTTAAAAGTTACTGTTTTTTATCGCCTCAGCCCGCATATGAACTTGGAATTATTATAATTCAACAGAAGATACTAGTACACATTGCACATAACATATATCACGCGCCTAATTGACCTCCAGGATCGCATCCTCTGCCCTCAGAAGCATCTTTTGGACGTATGACTCTGTTAGCTTGTAGACCTTGTGCAGTGCTCTGTAAATCTTTTATTAAATGATGTACTTGAGAAAATGATGTGAATGTGATACATACCTGAGAGCACCTAAAACGATGAGCCCGAGGACGATGATGGCGGCAATATCTCCATTGCTGTTTCTTCGACTCCGCCTCCCTCGATATCTTGCTAACCACTGTACGGGAAGGAGAGCTTGCATCGAGAGAAGCATGTGAACGAGGGAACCTGCTCCAATTAAAGGAAGACCGAGAAGAAATCGACGAATAAACCACTTGAAAAATCCCTGCGGTGCTGAGTCACCTGGGGCTGAAGTAGATTGTGAAGTGCTGCCTAGATAATCCCCTAAGTCCTGATCTCGCAGTATTCGGAATGCTGCTGACATGAGGTCCTGGGCGACTTCTATGGGGCTAACAAAGAAGAAATAGCTATCATAATCACTGGGTTGGTCGAAGGAAGACATCAAGAACGAAGTCACGTAGGATGCCATCATGACAAGTAGAGTAAAGAGAAGACCAGACAAGGCGCCTAAAATGACTGTGGATGTCGTTAGTATCCGTCATCTGGACTGTAACAATTGGTAGCAACTGACTAGGGTTGGTAGCTAGCCCGACAACCTGAGTTCTGGCAAAACGATAGTTGTAGTGACATTGCGGACATGCAAAGAAGGCACTGTCCGACTGAGAGGAATTTCGCCACTTTTCCAAACATTGAACATGTACGTACTACTTGCGATGGTGTCATATGTCAGTCTGGACTCTGAAGTTTCCTAAAAGACAATATAAAGACATACACTGATTGATCCCCTGCAAAGACAAGGTCGTATCAGCCGTCCTAGTTCATGTTCAGATTCCACTCCATCAAAGCAAATTCTGCATTGTTTCTCCGTCTCCGACATAGAGGATGAGGTTTACAAAACAAGTTGAAGCATGTTACTTAAACAGTCACGGTACACATCATAAGCAGCATAATACCCACGGTTTTAATTTGAGTTACCGACCTTCGCTTGAAATCCAATTGCGAAACGTACTTCTTTTGCTCTCCTTGCGAAAAGGTCTTAAAAAAGCCTGCCTTGATTCGAATGAGTTCAGATGGACAGAATGGCAGACTCAGGCTAGTCGGCGCGTTCGCTGGCATGGGTAGTGGTATGATTTTCCACTGGTACCATTACAATGGGGCCCTCATCGTTTCTGGCTTTCAAAACTAATCATCGCGTTCATCACAGGTTTAACTAAAGTAAACTTTCTGAGAGCCTAAAAACAGGCTTTTACACTGTTGGTATGTTATTGACCGAGCCTTATAAACCCATAGGTCGCTGTGGGTCACGGGTAACATTTACATCCTTCGTGCGTCCGATTACAGTCGCTTTCCGCGTCCTTCACCTCGTGGCTAACTTACATGATGCGTGGATGTCAAAGTGTCTGTTAGACACACAACATTCAGCCGGTTTTCTCGATATATTCCAGGTTTGATACAGTGAAAACCCGCATGCAATGCGCTCCTTCAGGCACTCATCGTGGCGCTGTGGATGTTCTAACTAAAATCGTGCGGAATGAGGTGTGTCCCAACACGGCATAAAGGTATCATCGATGTGGTTCTAACATTTGACTCGTAGGGAATACTTGCCTTGTACAAAGGGGCAACACCACCTGCTGTTGGCTGGGCAGCAATCGATTCTGTTCTTCTTGGTTCTTTACACAACTATAGACTGTTTCTGCACCGAAATGGCATGACCGAAATGTCTTCGTCTGGCTCTCCTCGTCTCACATTATTTGCGCATGGTCTTGCTGGGTTGTTTGCAGGCTGGACAAGGTAAATGATTTCGGTGCCATTCAATCGATCGAAGGGTTTGACTCTCCGCTCTTACACCTTGTTTCCACCCGAACAGCGCATTGATTGCGACACCCGTCGAGCTTTTGAAAGGTCGTTTGGATTCTACTTGAATTTTTCCAACTGGACGCTGAACAACTATGTAGTCAAACTCCAACTACAGTCACAGAGGTCTGTGGTAGACCGCCAATTCAAAGGACCGATTGACTGCATGCGCCAAATATTCCGCGTCCAAGGGCCCTTTGGCTTATGGTCAGGGTTCACTGGCAGTCTTGCATTTAGAAGTAATTTCTTTTGGATGTTCCTTTCCTTTGAAGTATGTTTCACCGATGTAAATATAATATTTTTTGAGTATCTGTTAATCCCTTTAGGCCTTGATGCGTGCGTTTTCGCAATTGTCAGGCACACAGTTCGAGGTGACAGAATTTGCTTTGCTTTGCTACCTCATGCTTACTTTGCCTTTTCAGATAAGCACAGGGTTGGCTAATTTTCTATCCGGTGGACTCGGTTCTTTCGCGTTCTGGGCGATGGCCATTCCCTTTGACAATATTAAAAAGTGAGTCAATCCACGAGTTTTGTTGCCAGTAAATTTATCAATTGCTTCACATTATCTCCAGTCGAATGATGGCGTATCCTTATCCCAATCCTTATCCTACCTCCATGGGACTCAATACGATTACCCTGAAACGCCCATCCTTCTTCGAGATTGCACGCCACATCTACGTTCAAGATGGTTCGAGAGGGTTTTTCCGAGGCCTTGGACCCTGCTTTTTACGTGCATTTCCAGTAAATGCATCCGCCCTATTTGTTTATGAAGGAACCTTAAGAATTTTGGGGGCAGAAAAAGTACTTTCCTCTTTCCATCTCAATGTGTTTCGGGCTGACATCCCTGAAAGACACGCAGTTAAAGTTCTGATTGACTATCCCCCGCGTACATGCTTTTAAATTGTGGTTCAAGTAATGTTGCTTGAGGCGCTGCTAGCAGTCGTTTCTTTGTGTACTAGCTTTCTCGATGCGGAACATGACGCCTACACAACATGACCACATGGTCAATTCTATTTTTCTCTCTCCTTTTGCGGAAGTAGATACCATATAGAGATAAACTGTCATTCGAGAATTGACACATCACTCGGAATGCATTTCTGAACATCTTCATAGTTTGTACGCCAAAATGTAGGAAATTACAAGACCTGGTCCTAAAACAAAGATAATCGGTATTCAAAGGAAGAGGCATATAGGGAGGTGGATTATGAATTAAATAACCGACGCAAGCGAAATTGAGGAGAAGTCGTAGTGTAAACAGTCGCACTTAGAGGTAGCAGCGTGAAAATGTACTGGGTGGAAGGAGGCAGGGCCAGTTTGCGCTGGAGATAGCCATCTCCCATCTCGTCTCTTCAGATCTATACAGATCAAGCGAAGCTCGTGCATTTTCCACCTATAAAATTTAGCCCCATCATCCTAACATAGGCTAGAAATCACTCACGGGGTGCAGTTGGCCCTCCTGGCAGCGTCTGTTCATTAAAAGCCATAAAAGGGTTCGGAGGCCGACGACGGTGGTAGACTTCAACGCGTTCCTAAACGGCTAAAATATAACAGCGCTCGTCAACTAAACAAAACGAAGAGATAGGGTCTGCCGAACCATGTAGAGCGCCACATCGCGTGTATCAACGGTAGGGTGAGGTAGGCCAAGAACTGAAAGTCGGTGGTCAATCTAGCCATTTTTGCCGTAGAATAAAGAGCGTACCAGCTAGGTCATTCCATAAACAATGGCCGACTAGGATCTTTCCTACCAAAAGATTGGCCACATGCTGTTGGATCATGTCGAACGTCCATGCATCAGCTGGAACCAGAACATGTATTAATGGCGTCAAAAGGAAGCGTCAGAGATCTATGTACATACCAGATGACAGCAGTTCAGGGGTAATGCCCGTAGCCGCAGTTCGAAAGTCTGTGACCTGCAGCATTGTTAGCAAATTGAGAGTAATGAACGCGCCGCAGTGCGTACAGGACTTGTGGGCTTGACGTATTTTTCAAAAATTACATCCCCTCGGTAGTCAACCAAAGCGACGCGGCTGGGTATGAGATGTGAGGAAGGAATCAGCCACAAAATGGTGGAACACTCACGCGAGGAGGTTGGTGGTTCCTCCAGGACCGACGCCAACATTAATGCAGGACAGAGCAACAAAACGTTCCATAGGAGGCGCCATAGAGTATAGGATGCTGATACGAAGAGAAAACTTTCGCTACTGAAGATTGCGACAACTGAAAGCGCGCTTTTAAGGCATTTTCGCGGTGGCGCACGAGGGCGTCCTTTTTCGAGAATAGAGCTACGTCGTGTTCCTATGATTGCTCTCCTGATTGGTTATAACTTAAAGCAGGGTAGCGAGCATAATGCCATGTCTAGGAATAGGAAGAAATCTCGTCAGTATGATACCGCAAGGACCGATAGTGACACCTACTCAACGACATTGTCGAATTTAATTTTCGGACAGCACAGAAGACAGATAGTTGGACGACATGTTGGAACGCAAGGCAAAGCTAGGTCAACTTCTTGGCTTTTTTTGCTTCGAATACAGAAACGGTAGATCGGCGCCTGATAGGATCGTGGAGCTTTACCCATAGAGTTAGAAAACTGTAAAGAAAACGCAGTAAAACCTGTAGACGGAGTTCCAAAAAGAAATAATCAAGCTTTTCCGAGCATTTTTTTTCCGACGTGCGCTGTCCAAAAAAGGGCATAGAAATATTGGCGAAGAATAATCAGATAGTATATTCGACGCAGTACCCATTTTGAGGTCGCAGTTACGGATCACGAAAAAAGCGGAGGTTTCAACAGCTTGAAGAAAATCCACACAGGAAGAGAAGTGCCTTTCGTCCGGGGGAAGTTCGTCACCTCCTTTAACCAGCTGCCAGATGAGTTATGCACCGTGTCAAACCGCGCTTCTCATCGAATTCCCTAAGATTATAGTCTCACAGTCTTCTTCCAATTCTACGGCATCAAGAGTGTACACCCGTTCCACTTGATACGGGCTTTGAAGTCGAAAGTTGGGGTTGGCCAACGATTAAGGTGAAAGTAACCCAAGTAAGCGAAACTTCTCTCGGCTGCGTTAGATTTAAAAAATTATATCAAAGAAAATTCGAAGACAAAAAAAATGACCCTCGAAAACGATCACTCAAATAAAAAAATAGTTTAAACACTCACAAATGGGGCCACTTTCCCGACTAGTGCAATAGGCAGCCGGACAGACTAAGCCAGATCAAGGTAAGGGACCTGATTGGCGCTCGTAGTTGGTTCGCCCGCTTATCAGTCCTTGATGAAAATTATTCGGTCTTTCATGAAGGCTATAAAAAATAATCCCGGAAAGCCGGACAATATCTTGAAAGAGAAAGACATTAGAATTTGAATATCCTTTACTACATGAGGTATAGGCTCGATTAGATGATAGCAGGAAATATCGACCTGCGGTATAAATCACGCGTCCACCGGCGACGCAACAACGCCATGTGTGAACCAGAATAGGGCGACGAGTGGAGTAACCCTTCCACAAGATCCATTGGCTATTAATTCGACGATAAATGACCAGGGTCAAACGTCAGCCTGGCTGGCTTGTCAGTGCACGGCGCACTCTAACTTTGAGATTACGGCGTATGCGTATCCTATGCCGAAACCACAATCGAGCTTCCCTGCCATTCTTCGTGTAAATGCGCTTTAGGGCTGGGCGAGAATAAGGATTGGTCGAAGAAATTTCCAGGCTGTTCATTGCGTCTTGCTCCTTTAATTGACGTTGTCGCGAAAGTCGATCCAGTTCCTCCATGCGCGAGATTTTGTTGACAATATCAAGGCGACCTTCTTTCAATGCGAGCTGTGAAATCCGTCGTAGCACTCGTCTATCTGCAGCGAAATGGTGACCCCACTGAGATTTAAAGGACTGCAGAGTGTCCCAAGCCACGGTCCCAGATTTTTTAGCTCTGAAAAGTGGCTGTAAGAGCATGTACAATGTCCGAGGAGTGGGCCGCAGAGAAGAATTAAAGTTCATCAGGGAGACAAGTGTCGACCGGCTTTCATAAAACTTTGGTAGACCATTTTTGCTGGGGACTGACATCATCAGAGCATGGATGATGTTTAAAGATCCATCTGATATCCGAGGGCTGAGTTGAGGTGGTAAGGACTTGAGATAGTTTTGTGCTAGCTCCATCGCATTGTCTCTGTGACCCGATTTGACCATCAGCTGGACAATTGTACGAATAGCAAAAGGAGAAGTGGAGGACAGGGGAGGCATAGATGGTGACAAATGTCGGCGAAGCGTTTCGTGGTGGCTGCGAAAGAGGCTTAAATCAGCTCCATGTTTTTGTGGGGAAATTACAAAATCTTGGTTGTCTTTCGATGGCGTGTACTTTGGGTATGGTCTGTCGTGTATGCGGCATAGTTCGAGCCATATGGGAAATGGAATGTGGCCCTGTGGAGAAATATCTTCTTTGACGCGGTTGGCATAGCTCCAAGCTTCGTCCCATTTGCCTCGAAGAACAAGCCACCTAATTTCGAGACGATAAGTCTCCGTATTCTTGTGGAGTTTACTTTCTCGAAATGAGGCCAGCAAGCGGCGTACAACGCCAAATGAACGGTTTCGTAGTGCCAAATGAATTAAAAGATTGCATGAACGGGTTGAGTGCCATTGGGGGAAAAGGTTGTAGTAATCGATGATGGAGGGCAGGCTGGGCGGAGGTTTGGGTTTCTGAAGAAGGAAAAGAAGATTCCGATGTAGAGAGAGTTGACTGGTGGGTGCGGGAATGGTTGGAGATTTTCCTATACAAGGATCACTCTCGCTGACCTGTGTGAGAACGTGTGGCATAACGTTGGTTGGTATAACATCGAAGATGTCGTAGTATTCTGAGTTATCTCGGGAGTCATGAGCAGGGTGACGTTGATTAACTTTGCTGTCGATGGTTTCGGGATCGAAATAAACAACATTTGGGCAGCAGTCATTCCCAAGAGGCAGAATTGTTCGAATACCGGCGTCCTTTCCTCGGTCAGCATCTCGAGCCAAAGACTGGGTTCTAACATCCCATTTTTTCTGGCGTTGCTTGGAAAAGTAACCAGCAGGTTTCAACCTAAAACAAACATATTGTTGAGCCCAATATCAAAGTAGAATACGGTTACACGTGTGCGTACGTAGATGGACCTGAGTCTTCAGTTGAACGCTGAGGTTGAGTTGAGACACGAGTCGCGCGTTTTCTTGGGGGTATGTTTGCACGAGACTGTGTGCTGACACGTCTCGACCAGGCTCGACCAGCAGCTAACTGTAGAGTGTCTGTAAAAGAAAGCGTGGCTATTGAAGTGCCCTCTGGGACGATTGAAGTGGAAAGCAGACGAAGTGCATGAAGGGGCATGCATGGGACAGAGAAGGTTCAACGTCGTCTACAACAGCGAGCAACCCTAAATTTCACAAAACTTTTAAGAAACGGTCCGTCCCGCCAGCCAATGTCACGTGACTGTGTAATGTCCCTTCGGGCAACTTCGTCGTTCGAAGACAAATTCAAATTGGAAAATATGATGAAATTTCATTCACAGTCAACTAGAGTGAGAGCTATAATTAAGGGCCAGTGGCCACCGTTCAAAATAGAACAAATCTTGTCTTTATTCGATGTTTTTCTATTCATGTAAAAGCAACGAATAATCCAGGAGTAGATCGTGAACCTTATCATCATAAAGAAAGTAATTTATCTGAGTAGAGCGCAAATGTTTAAAAAAAAAGCCCGTACGAAAGAGTGTATGCCACAGTAAATATATAACAGAAAAGAAAAACTTGGAGAAAGAATGGAAATGCAGTGGGTAACTCCTAGCAGCGTGTTCATTGATGATTCGTAAGTCAGTTCGCGGAGAAAGAAATTTGTGGTACCAGCCCTTTCTCTCGAGGTTTTCAAAGCTCGTCCATGGCATGGTGCATTGTCCTGCCTACGAGCCATCCTGCTTTTAGCACCCAGTTATCCCGTGCTGTTCGCATGACCTCCGATACACCAGGGGCCGTTGCGGCAGCCATTTCGTCGAGTCCGCGCTCCCAAGTCCTCACGGTCTCCGAGCCAAACATCCGGCCCTGCTGGTTTACTGTCTCGTCGATCTTGTCTACCCATGTCTTCCACTCTTCGGAGAGTCGGGGGAGTATGAGTGGGGACAATTGAGAGATTGTCAGGGGCGGTTGATTTATAATATGATTGGTAACCGCTGAGAGAAAGAGAAACGTTTCCGATGGATGGAACTTGTCTTTGTGTAGAGATTGGATAGTCGAGACCGAAGGGGAGTGCGAATGCGACATTGACGTCGCCTGAATGTTTGTCGAAGGCGGAACACAGGTGAAGTAGGGGAGATAAGACATGCAGCATGACACGAAATCGTTCACATGAGGTCGCAATCTAGAAATGATGTAAGAGTCCCGCATGCCCGTGTGGTGCTGCTGCTGTTGATGTGAATGTAATGAATGCTGTGACTGCTGTCCAAATCCATGCGAAGTAGGTTGTACATTTGAGTAAGGATAGGCCTCTCTCAGCCGCTTTGCAGATTGCCCCAGAGCTTGGATCGCAGTTTCAAGAGTTGGTCGAGGGATCAAGGGCAAAATAACAGACTTCAGGGAGGGTTGGGTGTTAATGAGGGATGTTAGAAGCGGAAGTAGAGATTGTTGAGGTAGGCTCGCTGTGGTGATTGTGTTAATGATCTCGTTGGGCAAAGACACAAAAAAGAATGGATTCCTACCAAGCAAAACACCAATATCGACGTCTGGATCGTTTTCAGATTCTGAACCTTTCTTGGATGATGACTCGTCCTTCAAAGTGGCATCTTGCGGATGCAGCATCCTAACACGCTTTGGTGGCCCACGTTTTGGCCGCTCTGGTGTAGGACTTCTGTCCATGGCATCGTCTCTCGGAGCAGTGTTCTCATCATCGTCTTCATGTCGCCTCTTCTGTGGTTTACTTGTAGCCGACTGGGTAACGGAATTGGCTAATTGCTGAAATGCCGCAGGATTTGTGTGACCTGGGGTACTTGCTCCCCATGATGTCGAGGTCATGGAAGAGGAAGAAGAGGAAGAACCCAAACCAAATCCAAATCCAAAGGGAGAAGGAGCATGGGAGACTTGTCTTGGATGAAAGCCAATTGTTGGTTGAAGGACGTTGGTCATGATAAGTAAGAAAGAGAAAGAGAGAGAGAAGAGTTAAAGAGAATCTAACTAGAAATGGTATAACTAATTGTCACTTGTCACAATCATACAACGCGTTCAAATCACGTGATAACAACCTCTTCCTTTGACCAGCCCTAAGTTACTCTCAAAAACTTAAATATTTCAATTTTTTTTTGTTCGTCTCTCTTTGCGATCTTTCATTATGGGTATGTCTTTTTTTTCCCTTTTTCTTTCTGTTGCCTTGTCATTGTACAATGAAGAGACAAATGAATCGCTACTTCGAAGCCATGTGCTCATGAACTTCATTCATATACCCAAATTTCTGATTCTTATTGTCCCATGTTTTTTCTCTTTCAATGCTCATTGTTTTCTCTTTCTTTCTTTAGGTGGCTCGTCATCATGGAAACAGCATTGTGAGTACACCATCCTATCCTTTCCAGATGATGTAAATATCTAGAAGTCAAGCCCTGATTCCGTCTCAAGGATGGAAGGTGTTGATTTACCATGCTAATACTGATCTCGTCTCGTCAAAACCCGCTTTAACTGTCATACTAATCAATCTCTTTCTTCAGGTTATTCCATGTCTCCGTTGAGTTGCATCCATTAACTTATACTACTACGAATGTATTATACTATGTCTAATGTCCCAAAAAAAAACTATCTAATTTTGCGACGTCGCACCCTCGGGGTATACCCAGAATACATTGAAAATCCATAAAACCAAAAGGACCATAAAGGCACGCAAGTGGTATCCAAAAATCCAATCGTTCTCTGCAATCCATGTCCGGAAACCTCTTGCTCTAGATGGCTCAGCTGTGCTGTTAGCAAGACGTTCGACCCAGCGTTGGGGTCGAATAGGTGTGTCTGGTTCGAATTCTAATGGCTCGCCTGTATCACCTTTGCGAAGAAGACTGCGCTCCGGTACTTCCAGTTCTTGAGCGTTTTCGTCGTCGTCGTCATCGTCGTCATCTTCTGGTGCTTGAAACACCGCACCCATTGCTACTGGAGCTGGAAGCGTCTGAAGCATTTGTTTGCCAGTGAACCGGTTGGTGAGTTGCGCAGTTGCAAAAGCCGCCCTTTCACAAACAAAAACGAAGATAATGCTGATCAGGACAAAATTGACCGGCCTCCAAAGTGTTCCGGGGATGATGATGAGAATGCCTTTACTATCTGCTGCGAGCCATAGGTGATATTGAATGATGAACGCCTCTAGCGAGCATCTTCCAAAGAATGCAAAGGCTTCGGAGTGTGCAGAGCGCATGATGGCACTAGAATTCCGCAGAATGACGAATGCCAGCACAGGGAGGGGTGAAATGTAGGGATGCCATTTGTTGTACGTGAATTTAGATTCTTGTGTGAGCTCAAACACAAAGAACCACACAATGATCAGTGCCGATGCCCCCGCTGAAATCTTGACGGCCAGCTGCCAACTCCCATGGTCAGTGAGGCGATGTTCCCGTACTTTAATCACGGCGAGGGCCGTGGCCATACCGACGTAGACGATCCATATGTCCAAGTTGGTGCGGAACATCAACTCCCGCATCGACCAGCGGATAGCGAAAAAGCGATACAGGACGTCGAAAATCATTTCGAGGAGCCAGCTGCCATTCATTAGCCATGTCATGAAAGCAGCAGAAAGGAGAATCTTGAGCAGGAAGAATGACGCCCTGTCGTTGAAACGCGCTCCCACTAACATCGTGGCATATATCACGAGGTACCACATCGTCACCAGCGGCGTGAAATAATACGCAACGTACTGCGTATTCATCGTATACGCGAGTAGAACCGTAAAAAGATTCAGTCGAATGAGTACCTGTGAATACAATATGACATCTGGCACGAGCGGTTATTGTAAAAGATGATATTTACCTGAGCAACACGTAGGAAACCAAAGTCCGCCTTTTTCAGATAAAATGTTGCATGCCCGTAGCCTGTCATGAACAGATAGGACGATACAAGTAATCTGATGGGGTTGTAAATCCCAGATATCTTTGAGGCGCCGAAATAATGATAGATGAGGATGGCGACTGAGGGAGAAAACGTGTTCAACATAAATATGATGGAATTCTTGTTATGATAATTACCTTGCATCCAACCCTTCCATTCGTCGGTCTGTTCCCGGTTCAAAAACCCCAAGTCGCTGTCCGCCTTTTTGACAGTGAGCAGACCAGCCGCAAGGGAAAGAAGGCACAGAATTCCAAATGACCAGGCATTGAACTCTTTTTGCTCTTTGCTCCAGAAAGCTGTCCTGTCAGCTACATAAATCAGCCCGATGGCAGCGCTGATGATTAATGGTGACAATGCGAATGGTGAAAATATATGTCTAAACCACGGGCCACCTAAAGGTACGTGAGTAGGTATATAACAGCACGCGGGAAACAGGAAACGAGCTAACCTTGTGAAGAGAATGCAATATAGCAAAGATACGGTCCTGACAATAATACCGCGAATAGAAATAGAAACTGCAAAATATTTGCCCAGGGATAGCTGTTGCAACATGTCTTGTCGAAAGGAAAAACTTTTGGCATCTGATTGTTACATCGAAGGTTGAGTAGGATGCTCGCTTGTATTCTGAGCAGACTGTCATCAAAATGCAGACCATCCTCAGTCAACGATTCGTGTATCATCTGATTGAATACAAGTGGTAAATGTATGTTTTGAAAGGGCTTTTGAGATGGATCGAGAGGGTTTATGCGGTGGTATAAATCCGAATTCATGGCTTCTATATCGGATGGGTGCATAGTTTGTGCGCGTTCGGGTGAGAGCTTGGATGGAATAACTTGCTCCACAGGAAGGAATATAACAGAATCCGCAGGATAGGAGTGTGTTGTTAGAGTGTCAAAGATGCGTTGAACATTGCGTTCCCATGCAATCATGCCACCAGAAGAGTTTGAATACCTCAAGTACCACAAGCCTGAGCCCAATACTAGAAACGCGGGTGGTGGTGGTGGAGTTGCACCATAATGTCCGCTGACCCGAGTTTGCTGCGATTCGGTCAGCAGCCATTGGGTAGAGGAGCTGTTGAGAAACGGGTCCCATGTAAAGCTGATATTTGTTCCATACTGCGTTTCGAAGCTATAGTCGGAATGTTTCTGGGTGTGGTCTGGAGGAGAGCCTGGGAGGGACGCGTCCAGTGTCTTTACAACTTGGAAGAAAAGCTTTCTGGTTACAGAGTCGCCGACAAAAATGACATCTTGGGATTGGAGACATAATGATGCTTCCTTCTCAGAATATGTGTGAAGGATGCATCCTTTGGAAATCCTATTAATTCACTGGGAATATGGATACAAGAAGCAATGAACGTACCGTCTGGCTGCCAGTTTTTATAGACCGTATCCAACCAACTGCCTCTATTTAACAGCGCACTGCAATATAATGGATCAGAAAACCCTGTAAATAGCGCGTTAATAAGTTCGAAAAAACGAATGTAAATGGTTTACCTTGCAGTAGCAGCTGAAGCACTCCAAATAGAAGTGCTATTAGCACAGACAAAACACCCAGAAAGTGGGGCCAAGCTGGGTTAAAACTAGGTCGGAAATTGGACGACATGAAGGTTTGAGCGTCAAGACCTAAAGCAATATTGAAGTGGAGTCGCTCAAGGCACCAGTATATCAGGTACAGTTACTTATAGGTACATGGAGGTCAGAGATGAATGCTGCTAAGTACTTCCGATTTAGGCAATAAGCTCATGGAGTCGAGGCCACACAAATAAGATCAACTTCATCTCTCAACTCAACTTCAATCTAATCGGCACAATGGTTGTAAGTACTCATCATTTAGCTATGAAAAAAAAAATATCTTACGCATCTGATAGCATCTCAAACTATCTATCAAAGCTGAACTTGAGAACGTCACCAAGTTGCAGCCGGCGAGCAACGATTTCGAATTCTTTTTTCAGGTGAGGAACCTACAGACAATTCTCTTTACATCTAATCAAAAAACTCTAATATAGGTAAAATGTACAAGCTGCAATGAGACGCACCCCAAATTTGTCTCTCTGAATCGCATTGTACATGTATTCGAATCTTACAACGCATTCGCCCTCTAACCTTCATTGGACAGGAAGAACGCGAAGTGACTGGTGGCAAAGGAAGTACTGCCCACTTCGTTTGGAGATGTGGTCTTTGTAAGTATACAAGCAGTGTATATCTATGGGTGTTGACTCAATCGGACTAGGTAAACGCGAAAGTTCTGCGAAGTTTGATTCGTCGCCTATACGCCCATACGAAGAAGAGAACGATCAATTTGGTCCTCTTCTGACAATCGAGTGTCGCGGCTTGGAGTTTATTGGCTTTGATCCTCGCGTAATTATGATTCATTGCAGTCCATGTCCAGAAACCTCACCTGCTATTCTTCATACAGGGTATCTGGAAATGCGAGGGCACAACAGGTGCTATCTTTAACGAGGTAGATCTGACAGAGGGTGAATGGAATGACTATGACGAAAAGGTAAATTATAGCGATTTATGTTGAAAAATACCATTCCTTATTTTTTATTAGGCCAAAGTTCCCGTAGGAATCGCGAATATCGAGAGCAGATGGGACAGAGCATAGAGTATTTGCAAGAAAGGACGCATAAAGTAAATGCAAATGACATGAAACATGTTTGCGAAAAAAAGCCGCGATAAATAAGAGCTGGAAATCGTGTAGCATGGTGTATGTCATGGTATTGTGAGTATTATGATTCATTGTGCCCGGTTTGAAATATTATGGAAGGCACGGCTGATCCTATCTGGCGCTTTCTTTAGAGTGTGCTTGCTTGAGGATACAATACGCTCCTGGGACTTTTTGATTTTGGCAAGGTGTTCAATACTGATAAGAAAAGTTTGGTGATTATTTGAACAGAGAAGGGGGAAAGAACAAGTAACGTACCCCCACAGCGCAGCTTCTGCCTTACTGATCCGGACTTTACTCGTGTCTACACCCCTTTGTTGCAGGACCTCAATAAACTTGTGAAAGTGCTGTACACAAAACAGTTAACTATGTTTGGTCGAATCCTTGCTGGAGCACATACATCCACGGAGGTTCTGTGAAGAGGAATCAATTGTGTCGTCCTGATATTCAGATCTACCGAGAGCAACATTACCTATAATGTCCAGACAGGGGAGATAAGGTATAGATCAAGCCTTGTTTGACGGATATCAAGCCGGCCGAGGTCACTACGCCACCATACGTAAATGAAGAGTGCTGAAAAGCGCCCGTTTCTGCTCCAACGTTAGTCACCTTATCTTTGTACTTTTCAAATTTGTAATGACCCAACCTTTTATCCCAACAAAAATATTGACTAAAAGATCGTAAGTATTTCATGCTATTATCGCCGATCGAACCATGGCGGTGAACTCAACAGTTTTTATCCTGTTGGTTGTAATTATCAGCCTTTATGAGTGAATGAAGATAAAAAGGTATATTTTGACATACAGAGACATATATCCAAGTGTTTCTTTGTACGGTCTTTCGAAGCAGTTTTTCGAAAGCACCCCTCAAAGTAAACTTTCCTCTCCAGCGGTGTCCTGGCTTGACGCTTCCGCCTGCGTAGTGCGTCGCTGCATTGGCCTGTAATTGACTCTCCAGCGAGCTCGAAGACGCCCGCCTGGCAGGAAACCGTGGCCGCCGCGTTGCAGTCATGTTTTCTGGAACAATCCCCTGTCCTTCGCCTGCGTCTTTCCAAGCGCCGGCTGTCGTGTCTACAGGTTGATTATTTTTGGCCCAACGCAGCTTTCCTTGCTCGTCTATAACGACTAGATAATTCAGACCTTTTTGGCATGTTAGGAAGCGTTACCATTTCTTCCATCTCAGTTTTGGACACATACGCTGTTCAGCAGACAAATATCTGGACGGTGTGTGTCAGTTTACAATACACGCTCTCAGCTTTATTACTTACGCTATCCGCTAGATAAAAAGTAGGATTCGTCTTTTGAGAGGGCTTGCCGGACGAGTATGAATGTTACGCACCTCCTTCTCGAGTTGTTCCCTCGGGCATTCATCTAAAGACAAGTCTTTTCCGTCTCCTTGATCAAGCCTATAAGAGCTTTAGGCACAAGAAGGAATACGGCTGCTATGGCTGAACATACCAACGAAAAAAATTATCCCTTGTGTCATCCTCTTGCCATCTTTTGTGGTACCACTATAGCATGCATGTCTGTTTTAAGTCATTCGACGTTTATTGTGACAAGTTCGAACCTTGACTAACAATGTATATCAGCTAGTGCCATAGATCGCAGACATTGTATGAGAAACTCACGATTAGAACCATATCTATGCTTTCTGGAGGGGCAAATTGAGCGCTAAACATGGAAGGATAAGCACCGGATGCGTACCCGTCAATTAGCTCTAACCAGTGCTGAGTTTCAAGGTGCTTATCCACTGTCTCAAGATCTATGCCTGCATTCTTGAGCATAGTATCTCTGTCTCTCAACATGATCGCAAAATGGACAGCGCGTCGCCACCGGGCTCGAGGACTGTTCCTACCTTCGAATGCGTGTTGTCTATCAGCCTAAGCATGTATCAAAATGAAACACAGAATACAGCAAGCGTCATGTGTACGTACACTCAACATAGCTCTCTTTGTCGCATCCTCCCATCTCACTTCAGGTCGTAGATATTCGTCTTTCGCCTTGTTTGTTCGCCCCCTCCACAAACGCTGTATTAGAATGGCAGCTGCAATTCGTGCAGGGTCTTCTTCCTGATCGGACGCTGTGTTCTGGTGGTGCATGTGAGATTCAACAGAAATGCCGGGTATAGATGGCATGGCTAAGAGTTGCTTGACCAGATTCTCCAAGGTTTGTTTGACAATATTGAGCAGAAGGACAGGATGGAAAGAACAGACAGTGACTGGGCAGATATTATAAAGACCACAGCCCTCACAAGTATATTTTCAGACAATGGCGAGAATAGACGTAGTTGATTGTAGATGAAAGAAGACAGGGGGTCAATGAGTTAAAAGCTCGAATGTGCTCATACATGACGTCATTGTTATTAACGGAATTAAAATTGCTACACGTGGGTATCGTACGCATTGGAGGGTAGAGAAAGACAGAAATAAGTGGATTGGTTGCGTGGTTTGTAAAAAGACAGCTTTAGCTTGAATGAATACAGAAGGGAGAGAAAGGAGTATAAGCATTGGGGGTGTTCGTCATGTGTAGGTCTGTATCCATATTCATGTTGAGTCGGAGTGAGGGTAGAATGTCGATGAATGTTGAAACAAAACAAATGATAAGGCACAAAAAAATGAGATCAGTACGAAACGTAGATTGTATGAAAAACTGATGGAAGAATGATATTGAGTGTTGAGAAAGAAAGATGCCAATGAGATAGAGGGAAAAAACCTAGATGAAAGTGGGTGGTAGAAAATGGGATATGGTGTTGTAGTCCGAAATAGACTGAATTTTGTTTGCAAAAAAAGTGAGGAAGCACGAAAATGGTGCGACAAAGGAAAAAATTATGCTTTTGTCAGAAGAGTGTGCAGTGTTGAAGATGAGCAAGAACAGAATTTCAAGTCCGAATATGAGATGAGCGTCGAGCGTCATCAAAAAGAAAAAAGAGGCAGCAAGCGCTACCGAGAATTGAAAAAAAAAAAAAATCGCATGAATGTCGCGATTTCAAATAGGAAAACGAAAGCTTTACTATTTCGCTTAAGTAAATCCAGTGAATGTCCAATCTGGTGGAAGGATAAGGTAGGGGTGCTTGCGTAACTCTGCTGCGCTGGGGCGTTCTTCGGGGTTGCTAAAAAAAGCGGTTAAAAATAACGTTCAGTGAAAGAGGTCACAGCATTTTGAACTGCACGTACATGGCAAAGCATTTTCGCCTGAAGTCATCCGCTTCTTCCGACAAATGAACGTCCTCGGGAACGGGCGGTGGAAGCTTGGACTGGTACAACTGCATTGAAGAGAAGCATGTATGTCAGCGAATCATCATAATACAAGTAAAACATGCATCAAAGAAGTGCAGCTCAAATAAAACAAACCTTGAACATGACTGCTATCATCTCTTCCCCCATCCATGGCCTTGATCCTGCCCACATTTCGAGAACCACACAACCCACACTCCATATATCGATCTTGAAATTGTAGCCCTTCTTCTGGGTGTTAATAACCTCAGGTGCCATCCAGAACACGGTACCTTGCATGGCGGTAAATGCACCTCCATGCAAGTCCTCCGTTCTCTTGGAAATACCAAAGTCGGAGATCTTACACACTCCAGACATTTCAACGAGGATATTATCCGCCTTCAGATCCTAACAAGCCATCAAAATGGGTTACAAGCAAGAAATGGGCGTAAGAGAACACTCACTCTGTGCAAAATACCCTTCGAATGTAGGTATTCCAACCCACTCAAAATCTGCGCAGTAAACGATCTCGTGACACAGTCGTGGAACTTGCCATGCCTTTGAATCCAGCTACCAACTGAACCACCAGGAACGTACTCCAGGAAACTGTCAAATGTGCGTCAGTTGCTGTACAGGCTGACAAATAATCCAGGTATATCCAAATGGCACGTACATGCTCAAATTTGAGGGTGTTTCTTCGAAACCAAGGTATTGCACAATGTTGGGGTGGTCGAGATCCCTCAGCGTTTCACTCTCCATCTTTAGCGCCTGAACGACCGTATGCTGACGCGAGTCGTTTTTGTCACTGGCCGTCGATGGTAGCTCGACCTGCTTGACGGCAATCATCTCTCCCGTGGTCGCGTTCAAAGCGAGATAAACACGCCCGTAAGTACCCTTCCCAATCAGTTCTCCTCTCACCCACTTGAAGGTAGCTAAAAATACGATCAGTATACTGCAAGTAATTTAAAGGCCAAACGAAACATACTTGGGCCACCTGAAGGAGACTCTGGAGGCGCGTTTGACGACGCAGCCAGAGCGCCCCTTCCCGCAGTCGTAACCTCCTCCACCTTGCTTCCCCAAAGCTTGGTGTTCCTCTTCCGCAGCATGTTATTCGCATTCAAACCCGGGTTCGAGCTTGCAACACTGTTCACCTCCATCTTCGACGTCCTATCAATCTTCTTCTTGTGCTCCTGTGCAACAATTCTGATCGACTTTTTCGCTTTGATGCGACTTCTTTCGTCTGCCGAAGAAATCGAGCTGCTCTCCACAATAGGCGGAGGAAGGTGTGCAACTGTGCTAGTCTCTGCTGCGACAGGAGAAGTGTCTCCAGATGTAGCCTCAATGACAGGTTTATCCAAATCCGTCTTGGGGAAGAACTTTTCGAGGTGGTCATAAATGTTCTCTGGTAAAGGTCTCAACGCCCAACTTCCTGTATCCGTCTCATTGTCGTCGACAATCTCCCTAGAAGCTCCCGTGTTCGACGTAGGCTGCCTCGTTGATGACGAAGCATTGGCACTCGGGCCATTTGGACGATAGGTGGAGGATGTCCCATTCTGTGCTTTGCTCGTCCCGCTCTCTGAAGGCGCAGATTCGATTTGAACCTTGAGTTCTGGCCTTGAAGGAGGTACAAACCAAGTCCCGCCACCCGAGTCCGAATCGTCGTCATCGTCATCACCCCAGTCGCCATACGGTGGTGAATATGGTTTCGGAGGAACAGGCGGAGGTGAGGGAGTTTTGGTGGCTTTGGAAGCTGGAGGAGGTGGGGGTGGCCGAGTTGGCACAAAAGTTCCATCCTGATCCACAAGTTTGATGAAACCATCCTCATGTCTGAGTGTGAGATCTGGTGCTTCTCGCGAGTTTGAGAGTGTCGATGGTATATGGGTGCCTGGTGAAGGAGGGGGAGAAGATGCCATAAAGGAAGGCTTACCACCTAACCCGGCAGATCGTGGGCTTACGGGGCTGATGGGGGTCCTCGGAGGTGTCGTGTTCGACTCAGGACCGCTTTGAATATCGGAGGACCTGTCGGAATATTCACTATGGTTAGTAGGACGATGTCGGGGACCGGGCCTTGGTCCGTTCATGTAGGGGGCGTGGTGGTAGGGCCGGTGAGGAGAAACAGTTCGAGGGGAACTAGATTCGCCAGACTCCAGACCGTATGGCGAGCGCGTGCTCCCGGGGGCTCGTGTTGGAGATGATACTGTGTCCCCACCACTCGCAGAGAGAGGTCGGGGATAAGGTTCTTGGCTCGGAGACATAAGAGAATTGGAACTGTAGGAAGCATTGTTCCGAGGGTATTGACTGAGAGATGAACCTGGGTTATCGGAGGAGTTACTGCCGTATGAACCATGGACAGGTAATGGCCGAAGAGGTCGACTTTGGGAGTCAAATGACTTGGGAAGACCAGACGACGACGACATATCTTTCGGGGCATAGGATATTTGTCCTCCAGATGGCCGACTCGAAGGATATGCCGGACGAGCAGGGAATGAAGAGCCATTGGCACTCACCATCCTCAAAGAGTCGATGCTTTTGGGGACAGAGCGCAAACTTCTGTACGAAGGGCCTATGCTGCTGCCACTGCTGCTCGAAGACGGTTTTCGACCCTCCTCTGGTTTCCATGTCACAAAAACGTTGGAAATGGGGGCGCGACTTCCACCACGAGGCAATTGGGATCGATTGTGATCTTGAGAGGGAACAGGAGGAGGCCTTGTTGAATATGGTGACGAATTCTGGAAGCGGGGCGAATTCTGAGGTCGTTGTATTCGCAGCGCAGATGGTCGGTCATGATCTTCAGTTGCACTCCGGCCATTGGTGCTTGTAGTCAGTGATGAGGCCGACCCCCAGGCAGGCTCATCTTCATCGTATGCCTTTTTCTGGTAATCTCGAGATTGTTCTGACCGTAATCGACCACTTGATGCACTGGGCCGCATCTGTCTCTGGAAGCCATCCAAGTACTCTGTGGCTTTATTGGCGATATCTTTGTCAGCTCCAGCATCCGAACCTGAGCGCGCAGGTCGATTCTGAATGGGGGCGGTGGCTGATTCTTCATGCAACGAGAAATTAGGGCGACTGGGAGAGAGTGGTGGTGGAAAGGGTAACGTGGTTTGAGGTTGTTTCTCGTCCCTTCTTTGTGACCAATTACGATCGGGGTTGTTGGGGAGAGAAGATGGTAAAGTGTCAGATGCAGAAATAAGGGGAGAAGATGGTTTATGAGGCTGATGTAGACTAGGCCGCCTCCGTGGGGATGGTGGGACTGGGGGTGTTGCTATCGGCAGGGATGGGGATTGCTGATGTTGTGATGGCCTAGAGATAGACTTTTCCTTGTTGGTAAAGTTATCCACGTCTGCCTTGTATCCATCGTCAATTTCAGCACCCAGGACCTCACTGGGAGCAGAGAAGCTACCGTTCCTTGACCGTGAGCGACGTCTGGGACGAACTTGAAGTGGTATGACTGGCGGTAACTGTGCAGGGACGGGTGGAAGGGGGTTGAATGGAGCAGGGAATGGTGGAGGGGAATGTTCATGTGGGTACTGTGAAGGAAAGGGTGATATGAAAAACTTGAGAGAACCTTTTGAATCCCCATGATCGCGACAGAGGGTGAGGAGTCGGTCGTTTGAAAGGGCTTCACCGATCGCCTGGGATCCTATCTCTGTCTTGTAAATAGCAAATTGTGAGGCTGGAGTAGCTTCATCAAAGTGGATATTAAGCTTGAAAAAAAAGATAATAAAGATGTTAAGATATTAAGGGTATTTTGGATCGTGGGTGGCATACCTTTGAGAGGATAAGTTCACGGATCTGAACAGGGTTCGTTGCAGAACTTATATCGACAGTAATATATCGTTCTGCATCACTAGTGACGAAGATATTAACAGGAGCTGTGGAAGAAGATGGAGCAGAAGTCATGGTTGTTGGCGGTAAGGGTTGTGTGGGTGCAGGAGACGGCAATCCGTTCTCTGTTGGAGACTTTTTACACGTACACATATTAGTAGATGTTGTTTTTTCAAATATAATAGCCACTAAACGACGTACTGGTCGAGCAGTCCTTGGATTTGGCTTTGGTGGTCTGCTACCAATTGGACCCTTTATAGAAGGACCTAGCCTCGTACCTTTGGTCGGCAAGGACAGAGGAAGAGACGGTATAAGAAGGTTTGATTGTGAACTTGTTGTGAATAATGGAGAGTCTGCAATGTTCATTGGACTGTCTATCTTTTCTGTCGCAACATCATAAAGAGAATTTGTTGTTGGGGTGGTCGTCGTCTGATAGTTGGGTGTCCTTGGTAGAGCAGCAGATTGTTCTTCATGGGATTGTTCTGATGATAAAGAAGGATACTTTGTAGTTGCTGGATTAGAGTCATAATGATGATGAAAGTAAGAAATAGGTGGTTGTTGGTTTGGTCTGTGAGTTGGACCTTGAGGAACGTGAGGTGGTCTTCGATGATTATTGTTGATATTGTGGAATCTAGGATTATTGTCGCTGTCTGTAGGATCGTCCAGCTCTGGGCCAGGATTTGCGACTATCAGTCTTGGTCTACGGACTCCTGACATGACCGTCGATAGAAACTAGAATAAGAAAACATAAAACTATCAACAATATTAACCACTTTCTTCCTTCTTTTGCTGACAAACACAATCTCAGGAACAATTTAACTATTATTTTTATTTTATTTTCCTACAATATTACCGTCAATTACATTCAACCTAGGAAATTCCGCTTTTTCTGACAACATCTTCTCTCCCCAACATAATAATCGTAATAATCCAACAAGCTTCACCTCGTTACCCTGGCTTAAACTATCCAAGATCGCCGCATTCACTTCACCAGCAGTACGAAGTCGTTGAGCAGGTGATAGTAAATCTGCTATCCCTTCAGGAACATTCGGTGCAGAATCAAAAGCCAGCAACGCCATCGTACGCTCAAGCTCATAAAGAAATTCCGGCGACTCTTCACCACGAGGCGCTAGTTCGCTCTGTGCGAACTCCACTGCCTCACTAATCCGGCCTTGCCTTATGTATTCTATCAACTTTTGCTGCTGCAATTTAAAATACAATCCAGGATTCGTGTCCAATATCTATAGTACGAGATTTACAAACAAGGGAGATAGAAAAAAAAAGTTGCAATCAGCACAAGTTCATCACAATACAAAAAAGCAAATGGCGAAAACGCAGATGATGATCATATTGAAGACTGAAGTTTTGGTTTTACGTGTATCATCACCGACCATAAAGGTCTAAGAGTGGTGCATGAAAACGTTTAATCCTTTCATCATCCGCGCCTTGCACACAAGAAGCAAAAATAAAATCGAAACTAGACGCTCACCTCTGGATTCAGGTCGTTGACTCGCGTAATCGCATCTTCAACATCTCCGCGTTGTAACGCTTCACGGATGTCCATTCTACTTTCAATGCTTTCAAAGTCAACAGGCGGCGTCAAGTTGGCCTCTTGGCTAAACTCTTCCGCTGCCGACTTGTAACCTTCAATCACAAGATAATCCATGATCAACCGGTTGAGATCACTAAAAAAAGATTTTTCAGTTAGACGTGATATCCCAGCAAAAAAAAAAATGAGGGAGAACGAGACATATCAGATAATACATGCAATGTTGTTTGTCTCTACATCTGCTTTTGCTTCAGAGAGATTCCCAATTATGTTTATCATCCTTTCATCTCGTTCCCAAGAAGAAGAAAAAAGGTAGAGAAACACTTACGTCTTTGTGATAGAGACATCATGTAGCTTCTGCTCCCACTCATCCCTGCGTATAGTTGTTTTGCTGCCTGAAGGCGGCTACATGCACGCATCACAACAAGATCGATCCGTGTAAAAATAAAAAGAATAATTGGAAAAGATAAAGGTTAGCTTCTTTGCAAACCCATGCGGAAAACATGAAATGAAAAAAAAACTGACCATCGCGCATGCAGGACCAAGGTTACTCGATTTTAAGGTGGGCGGGTAATGTTCGTTTAGGGTGGGCTTTCAACATCTCGCCAAGCATTCAAATGCCACGGTCACGTTTCTTCTTGTGTCTATTCTCGTCACTGTGACCTCACCCTTGACTTCAACTAGCATTTTGGGGCACACATCCAACACGCATTCTATGAACCTCTCTAGCACCAACCCACGAAATAAAGGTACTATCGGACTACTCCTGTCGATTAAAAAACTCCGATAAATCCATAACCAGCTGGCTCCAAGCGGAATCTTCGGACTTTGTGTCTTGGTCAATGATCAGATCTATAACAATCCTTTGCATTTTATCAAAGTGCGACGTCTGCAATGTGAACCTCTAGAGTCACTATATGAGGCTTTTCATTCTGTCACTCTTCTCTCCGTTTCTCTGGTTTGACTTGCCCATTCTCGAAATAAACACAACCCTATGTGCGTGCTCGCCAAATCGAACACCACTCGAGAACTTTTTGGAATTTTCCAGGTATGCGAGTTCACACACGGTATACACCTTGTATTTCTTTTTGGAGCCATGGAAGACTCCAATCTTCTTTCATAATCTGCAGAATCTATGAAGAATGGCAAAGCAATGACTACAGGTTTCTCTATCCCAAATCTAATGGACACGTTAGGTCGATCATGGGAGTTCTAATCTTGGTACGGCTGTCGTCAAGACTCCGGAATGCCCATCGTTATCTTTGACATGCTTGCCTGGTGTATTTTTCTCCGTTCTTCGAAATATCAAGAAGCTCACAGCTGTGTCGTTTCTAATTTTAACTCTCCACCTTGTTTTCAGTATCCCGTCTCCACTTCATAATGTCTCACAAGTTCCGGGTGGGTCACCATAGTTCAAAACTTTGTTGTACAAACTCTTCATTCATAATTCATGCCACTCGACGGCGCTCAGACGCATGAAGCTTCGTCTCCAGTTTTGTCCAACTCTGTCCTGGTCAAACCCGATCATTTGGAACAATCAACGCATGATTCACCATTCTCAACCCCTACTTCGGTGTGGAATCAAAGTCAAGTCGCATCAACTACTAACTTGGACATAACTGAATGAAGCATGGATACCGCCTTACTGTTCAATTTTGTGCACTGTGGATGATGCCTGTACTATAAGTATTACACCTAAACTTGTCTCCGGATGCGGACCCCGTATCACCTCGTCATCGTGTGGCAGAACAGATATGAAAGCACTATATTTAACCGCGCCGTTATGACGCTTGACCCAGAACATCAATGAACTGCGCAGTACATCAAAATCATTCGAATCAGATTCCCGACGTCGAAGCTTCGATTGATTGCTTGTTCTTAATAAGATTATTATTATTGCTACGACGCAGTCAAAGTTGTGCTCCGTCGTCAGCGCTTCGAACAGCGCAACTGCGTATACGTGTATGATTAACTTGAACGCCATCAATACTCCTACGAAGCCCACCAAGCTGTCCTCGTATCTCAACTGAGATATGACCTCGGTTGAAGTGCTCCAATGTGAGAAAAAGCCTACGCATCGTAATACTCAATTCCGGAGCAAACGCGGGTCAAGTCAGTAGTCTATTTCCATATCGTTCCTTCGACTTCTTCATTTCTTTCTTTGAGAGCGTCGTGGTTCCATCTAGGGCGCTCCGAGATACCCCAATAATAAAAATGCTTGACAGCAAGCACCACTTGTTGCGCACAGCGCCCAGGAGTAATATTCCCTGTGCCTGTTCCTAACCCGGTCATGAGGATGCTCCGTATTGGTGACCTAGACAGACTGCGCCGCATGTAAGAATTCGAAGTTTCTCCTTCTCCGAGTGCACCAAAAGGCGGAGAGGTGCACGTTTCTAGGTCAACGGTATCTCGCGTGGTATCAATGATGTTGTGCGCTTTCCGATTCCATCTCTCCACGGCGCTCATAAGCGCCCATACCGCGTTGTACACCAGATCTTTGTGCCAGCTTACGTCTTGCGGGACTCGCATGGTTGGGAGGATTGCCAGCGCGTGGATGCCATATATGTGTGACCGAGATGTATTATCGGTGCGTTGAGAAGGATGTGATTGGGGGAGTGGTACGATCATGCAATTGCCGGGTGGGATGTATCCATTCCATTCCTCTTCCAGATATCGTTGAACATGATTTGTGAGTCCCCAGAAATCACCGTCAGCTTCAACGGATCCAGGTGACGCGGGCATATGTAAGTGACGCGAAAGTGCCAGGTCGAACCTAAGCAAATAGAAAACATCGCATGTTAGCCGTTGCATGACGCTGGTGAGCCGTGCCACAGATCGAATAAAAATATTCGCGAAGGGGCTGGTAATCGCGTTTGGCTCACCCCCCGTCCATGATGCCAAACGAGTTGGCAGGAGAAACGACGCAGTCACATTCCAGGTTATCCATCACTAGACCTGATTCACCAAAACGACCTTCTACGAGCACGAAGGGTGATGACAGGCCCTTCATTGTGAAATGTTCGTGTATAGCTGATCTCCATTCATCTTGCAGGCCACTGGGCTTGCTCTTGCTGTCCTTGCTTTCTGGATCAGGTGCTTCTAGTTGTTAGATTAGATATGACTGAGAAACGGCAGCAAGAACTTGGGCTACTCACTTGGTTCTGGATGTTGGGGTTGAGGGGTGCTTAACAGTACAAACTTGATAGGGCATGTCGGATCCTGAACCCTGGCCATGGATGCCATTCCACGACAAAGATTTGTTCGAATGTTCTTCCAATCTCAAATCCAATTACGCGATTACTTCACAGGATTCAAAGGGAGTGATGTCATGAGATAGAAGCCAGATAGGGGCACGAGTCAATTCACGGAAAGCATGAGCAACCAAGTCATACAATCACAACTAAAACAAAAGAGGGCGTATGGCATGCTCTAACCAGCAAGGTCAGCATCTATCCTAAACGCTACCCCGTTATCATCCTCCCACTGCTTCTGCCACGCATTTAAGCGCGACATAACGTCTGCCCATTGCTCCTCTGTTTCAGCGTCTTTCACCCATTCGTCTGCTTGTCCCAACGCCTCAAGTCTCCTCCATCCACGTCGCAAGTATTGGTAGGTTAGAATGTCTCGCCTCCAATCTTCCACGAACTTCTTTCCGTCATCACGAATAACACCCTGAAAAATGATGGGGTGAGGACTGTGGCAACAGATCGAGCTGTGGCAAAAAGGGGTCCTACCTTAGCTTTCAAAAAGCCCACAAGCTCGTCCTGATAATCGACAGATGTCCCATTCAGCTGATGGCCAACGATGTATGGATCAAAGTTCCGTTTTCTTAACCCTTCTTCATATCCATTAAGCTCTGCAAGCAAGCTCTCTCTACTCCCCAAGATGCCAGGATTCAAGATGGCGTGGACGGCAAATAGGCTCTGCGCAATGTCAGAGGGGCAATTGGCAATATAACTCGGTAGGCCAATAAATGCCAAAGCATTGGTTGGGTACTCGGGACTGAGCGACAGAATATGCCTATACAAAGGGAAAATATACCGCGTATTGGTTACAAGCGCAGAGGCGTAGGTGTCATTGCTGTGAGCCCCCCGGTCGGTCTGGAGCATGTGCCCCTCATTCAAGAATGGTTTCACGTGCTCGTATCCAGTGCAGACTATCACGACATCTGCCGCTACCTCTGTACCATCGACAAACACCACACCGTGCTTGTTGAAGTGGGAGACGGCAGGTCGTAATGGCGCACCATCGACTTCAATGCCTCCATTTCTCACTGACATGTAGACCTTGAAACCTGTTATGCTACTTTTCGGGAATCAGGGAGGGGAAGTTTACCTTTTTCGAAATGCCTACTAGCTGCGACGCTATATCTCGCCCGCTAGAGCCATTCCCAACAATCAGGACCTGCAATCCTGCATAATCCTGTGGGTTGCGATAATACACGGAATGCAACATTTTTCGGCCGTGCCCATGTGCCTGCCACTCATCCTGTCCTGTCCATGTTACGAGGCGAGGAAAGTGATTATTCCCAGTCGCGACAATCAAGTGGTCGTATTTCTTTTGAAGATATTGGTCGTCTTGATTGCTAAACACCAAATTCCATTGACCGCTTGTTTCGTTTCCTTCCCATGACGCGCTCCGAAGCTCATGCTTGAAGTGAATATGGTTGTACAAACCGTGATGCCTACTGTAACGCCGATGATATGCTGCAATGTGTGGATGAGATGGGTACAGAGGTGTCCCTTTGGGAAATGGAAATCCAGGGTAGGTCATGTGTGGTACAGGTGTGTTCGTTCGCAAGAGGGGATACAGTGCTGTCTCTGGGATGGTAGGTGGCTGGACAGATTTAGATTCAGGAAGCCTAATCGAATAACGGCATTAATGTGGATGCATTATCAGATTCATTGAGCCGCGTACCAAACACCACCCACGTCTTCTCGCTTTTCATACAATGCAAAGTCAAGCTTGGCTCGGGTACTCTCTGGAAGATCGAGGATAGTTTTCAAAACAGCTAAACCTGCACTTCCTGCACCAATAACAGCAATAGATTTATTGTGAGGCAGTTCTGGGGCATTCTGTTGCAAAACTGTCTGCCAATGGAGAAAAAAGGGAGAGAAGAGCGAGAGTATGAAGGTGGGGGTATTAACCATCGATCTGTCTGTTGTTCACGAGAGCGATGAAGTCTGAACAACTGACCAGCATTTCTTGAATGTATTCTCCAGGCATCGCACTGACAAAGAGGTGTTGTGTGTTTCAAGCAATGTATGAGAAATATGGCGTGATCAGCATTGTAGACTTGTTGCTTCCAAAATCCGATGATGGGAATGGGTACTTATACTAGCCAAGGGCCGGATTAGAAATGCAATCATACGTGTGTGACAGCAACGAAAAGATTGAATTCCTGTAGAAGGGGCAAAAGAATGGCATATCATTAGATGATATAAGAAAAACTCCTACAAAGCTGGATCATGCTTTTGAAACCACTCCTCCTGATCTTATCATACTAAAGAAATCGTCCTTCTCCACAGCAGCTGGAAATAAATAGGTGAATAACTCTGTGGAAAGTATAAAAATACTAGCAGCCCACCTTCCTTTCCCCTACCGATGATATTGTCCTTCTTTTTTCCTTTCTTGCCTTTCTCCTCAATTGCAGGAGCAGGCAGCGTAGGTTTACCTGAGCCACGATTTGCTTTTTGTTCCTCTGTGACAGCAACGGCTGAAGCCTGGGCTTGCTGAATTACATTGAAGAGTTTAACAACTGCGAATGAGGGAGGTCAGTCACAAGGCGGTTTTAGGTTAGACGAGAAAAAACTTCGAACCTCCTCTCTGGGCGACTTTTCGTAGCTGTCTCTCACTACCACCTCCCCATCCTCCGATGACGTCCTTTATCCGTGCTTTGTCTTCTTTCTCCTTCTTTTCGATTTGGAGAACTTTTTTCGCCCGTAGTTCTAGTTTTTCGTCGTTTCTCTTGCGTGCAATTGAAGGTTTTAGGGATAGAGGTAGAGTCGAAGGAGCATCGGTGTTAAGTAAAGATTGCAATGTAGCACCGAAATTTGAGCTTGTCGTTGCTCTGATTTTTCTTTTTGAAGTCTTTTTAGATTTCTGAGGCTTTAGGCCTGCGATGTCCTCTTCGTCGTTGTCGTTCTCCCCCATTGAAACGTCCTCATCGCTAAAATCTTCTTCTTCGTCATTAAATTCCTCTTCTGAAAATTCAGCTTCGTTGCCTGACGAGTGTTCCGAGTCTGTTTGACGTTCCTCAGGCGGAGATAGTTTTTGGCGTTTATGGGGCGGCATGATAGTTCTGGTTTAGGATGTTGATCAATTTATTAGTTTGAGTGATTACATATATAGTTGATGTATTGTAACATTGAACAGTTCTTCTAGCTCACACTCTTATTCCAACTATCCTTTACACTTGTTTCTATACTTCAAAAAGCGACTATCAGTCATTTTTATTTCTTTAGGAGGATTATTCAATCGCGTTGCACGCGTCACAGGCTTCATTCCTATCAAGACTACACCAGGATCAACTTCAATCTACCACCCAGTGTGGTTTACTTGCCTCGTCACAGACGACCTTGCTTTCTTTTATCTTCGTTCAAGTCGAATGTCTTCCTCTTCTTCAAAGTCAATAGATCTTTCTCCAGCTCCAGATCTACATCCTATCTACCCAACTATAGCCCAAATAGCCCGCCAAATAGGACGCGATTCAGGTTTCGATCCTGCTCAAAAGGCTGAATTGGTTTCTCATTGCCTTACAAGAGCCTGCATATTTGGAGATATTGGTGTCCTTCAATATCTTGTATCCGATTCCCAAGCGCAGAGTTATATCGACCTCGGCCTTCGAGATGATGATGGTGTCAGCCTGATCAGCCTCACCATACATGGCTTTGGTGGAGACGTTGATCGAGACGTTGAACGCGAAGAATGTGTTCGTTTATTAGTCTCGCAAGGTGCAGATATAGGCCCAGATAATGGTAAATAAATGCAGACACACAATCTTTCAGAATGACATTGATGTTCCGGCCATAGGGGGATGGACACCGTTACACTACGCAGCCTTGTTATCTCCTCCGACACTCGTATCATATCTTATGACACACGGATGCTCTCCCTTTGCGCTTACAGAGCGGAAATTGACTCCCCTCGACATCGTGACAGCTCAGTCTCTTTTACCTGGCCGGGAGGATGTTGCTCTTCTGCTTGAAGAAGCCATGCGCAGCGAAGGGTGGGCAGGGGGTCGGATGGAAGAGCGTCGAAGGGAGTTCGAACATCAGAAGAAAAAACGGGACATACGCAATCAATTAAGAGAAACAGTTAGCAAAGCGCTTAATGTCGGCGCAGAGTGGTGGGGGAGGGATTCTGAATATTCTGACTCTGACTCAGATTCAGAAGAGGACTCTATTGAAGAATCCATCTACGTTCGTCACAAAATTGCTACATTATCATTGCTCTCTAACCGAATATAATTCAGACACCACCTCTGGACTATTCCTCGATGCTGGTTTTCTCTCCAGATTCTTTGCCGCAGATTTTCGACTCCCTAATAACAAACTACCCTTTGACCTTCAAGGACACCACACCAGCCAACACATTATACATGTTGGCTCGCTTTGCATGCTTGACGTGTGATCATACCTGGCTAGAAGACCTTATCATCGGAGCAACTGACTCTATTGAAGAGACCTTTTTTGTGCGTTATCCGAGAGTCTCCATTGTCGCAGTAGCTAACAACCATCTTGGACGTTAGAATCGAGGGGAAGACTTACCTTGTCTCGTTTTTTGGCTTTACAATACCACACTGTGGCTCCACCTTATGGCCTGCGATAATTCAATCAGCGAAGCTTGTGAAATGCTGGGTTCTTTTGATATCATCGAGGAAGTCATAAATTCAGTTTATGGTATGTCGGGAGGACCTTCAGATGATTGGGTTTATCTGATTTCTTTCATCAGTCTTTTTGGTTAGGTTCGCTGAACGCAGGATTGATCAACTGCTAGACGACAGCATTTTATCATTTACTCCCTTGCCTTCTGAATTTGAGGCCGTTCAGTTCGAGTCAGAATGGTCATTTCTTCGACCTTTTAGTAAAAAGAAGGCGCCCCCACCTCCAATATCTCCTGGTCGCGTGGGCACTTCGGCGACCCCTATAAGCCCATATCGCCCGATATCCCCAACATCCACGATCTCGTCCTCGAATTCGCGTAACTTCTCATCTTTGCGATACACCATTAACAAAACACGAGCCCAACCTCCAACCCCACACCTTACCTCCATTTTCCAAGACACGCCAACAAACGCTACGCCTCACGAACTCACTTCCTTTCTTACAGCGCTTCATACTCTCCTAGTCATGTCAGACATTAATCCTGCCATCACGACGCAGTTCTGGTCCCAGGTAATATATTGGACATCATGTACGTGTCGTTGTCATCATTTTGTTGCAAGATTTCAAGCTCACTCATGTGGCAGGTGAAATCTTTAACCGTGTTATCACCCGAAAAAAATACATATGCAGGTAGTGCAACGATTTGTCTACATGCATCTGACAAGAACTAATGTTTTGCAGGTCGCGTGCAGTCCAGATAAGCATGAATTTGACAGTCATAGAGGACTGGATTCAAGAAATGCAAATACCAACGGGAATCCAACTGCATCTATCCCCTGTGAAGGATCTTCTGAGTTGGCTTCAGGTCAGTTCCTTTTTCACACCTTCTTCCTCGTCTTCACTAAGCTGCGTTGCACTCGATAGCACCTTTCTTCCATAACTGAGTTTGACCAGTTGATTGCCACCATTCAAACAATGAAACGCATCAATCCACTGCAGGTATTTCTATATCCCCTAGTATTCTCCCATTTGCAAACCATTGTTCCGTCTAGATGAGACGTGCCGTCAGAGACTATAAATATGAAGTCAGCGAAGGACGCATGAACGAAGAATGTGTCCAATACCTTACCCAGCTACAAAAAGACTGGGAAAGGCACCGGGTCAAACTCGGCGTCGAAGCCATCAGGAAAGAGGTTTGAATTTCATTCAGACTTTGTTGGACTTTCTTAAAAGAAGTAAAGATTGCAGATAAGGACAGAAGTGACTATGAAGGCAGTGTGTCATCACAACAACTGGACGTCAACGCAGGCAACAGCGCAGCACCTTCGATTGTCTCCGCAGAAAATGCTGTGGCACAACGAAACATCGACCTTTTATTCGACAATGATTTCGACAAATCCGCATGGGAACCTACACGCCCGCCGCAAGCACTCGGAGAGTTACTAGATTCGCGACATATGCTTCCACTTCATTTTCCATCTAATCCACGGCTACTAGCTGCCCAACCCGCGAAGAAATCCAGACAGCGGGACTCGAAGCGTATCTCCACTCAAAGTATAAGTTCGAGTTCGTCAGACGGACTTGAAGAAGACGAGATACCCAACAGCTGTCTCGCATGGACGTCCAGAAATCGCAAAATTAGGGAACTTGGCGTTGGGATTTTGCAGCATCTAGATGGCTTCCAGGCAGCGTCCCGGTGGGGAAAGCCCGTTGTTCATGATTTTGAGTCCGACTCCGAAGACGAAAGGGAACAACAACCGCTTTCCGCCGATAACATTGACAACGACGAGACGTTGTCAGCGATTGATATATATCACCATAAGGCGCCCCTTACTCGACGACCTTCGGCGCGTGTCAAAGGAAGACAAAGCATGGGGGATACGACACCTGTGGACGCGACGTTTGGAGACGCTCCTCGATAGCGAATGACCAACTAATACGCTGACATTTAAAAGCCTGTATTTATACCACTGTTCTGAGATTTATAACCATCGTTTCATCGTTACTTGCATTTAACGTTATCTATAGACAAAGTTGCTATCTATTTCTGTACATGGATTGGTGGAATTAGGGAAAGGGATCATCTTTTTTCTTTATGGTCAAAACTGGCCTTCGTGGTCACCATTGAAAGGTCAAAAGTATCCGGACCTTTCTGAGGCTGTTCAAAAAGGCTGGTTCACTTATTGCGTTCGGCCAACATGCGCCGCGATCGCCGGAAAGGGTAAGAGCCAATGTCATTTTTGTAAGTAACGGCACTACTTAAGTGGAAACACAGCCCGTCACATATATTTTCTTTCCTTTCTACCATCATCACCACATTCGTTCTGGATACCTGTTCTCATTTCTAGCTTGATTCACGAAATACGATAATGTCTGCTCCTCCGGCGTACATGCCAGAACCAGAAACAAAGAACAGGAAAGATGCACAGGACGCTGCATACAATCCTTACGATCCTTACGGATACACAGGCGAAGACAACAATGGGTTTTATCGAGAGAGGTCCGATAATGCCAGTCCTGAAAAAAAGCCAGATTTACCAGAGAAGGACTATGGTAAATCTGACTTTGACGAACCCGACATGGGTTACCGGGACTTGAACCACGCTGCACCCTCATCCTCAACAGACAAGCATCGTTCAGTGTATGATGAACTCGATCACAACAACCGACATTCAGCAGTGCTTCCTGTCACAGATGATCCTTCTGCTCCACTCGTCAGTCGTGAACCATCGAAGAACACGCGTTTCCAAGATTTAGGCATGTCTCTCTACGTCATCACACCCTTGGAGAACTACTAACCTCTGACCGTTTTCAAGAGTACGCTGAGCCCAACGGTACACCAAAACCAGCCGCACCTCGGGAAAAGGGCCTAGCTGGCTTTCTTGCAAATGCGCGCTATCCTCTAGAGCAGAGGATCGAAGACAAGAAGAGAGGTATTGGGAGACAGAAATATCCTTTCGTAGGTGCGTGCACACCGGCGAAACAATAGTTTTCTTCGCTTTATTGATATTCGTCCATACAGTCTGGACTTTGACTCTTGTTATGATCGCCGTATTTGTCTACGAACTTGTGCTCAATAATCGAGAGCAGGGCAGTTTGATATCAACCAAGGTGAGTTATTTATTATCTCCTTTCCACTCTATAGCTCATTTTTTGCAGCCTGTATTCAACCCTATGATTGGTCCATCGTCAGTTGCACTGGTGAACCTTGGTGCCCGTTTCCCGCCCTGCATGAAGTTTGTGACACAAGTTCCACCAACCACGCAACTCGGGTGCATGAATAATACGGCTAACCCGCCCACGGAAATTTGCTCAGTCGAAGAACTATGTGGCTTCGGAGGTTTGTATGCCTCGCCTGAATCATGCACTGCAGCTGACTCTATTTCATTCCGTTAGGGTTCAATGGTGGCGAGCCCAACCAATGGTTCAGGTTCGTATCTCCACCTTTTCCCACCCGCGTCATGACCATTGACCAACATCGTTGAACAGATTCATTACCGCAATATTCCTTCATGCTGGCGTTGTACACATTCTCATCAATATGCTTGCCCAACTCACACTCTCAGCACAGGTAAGCAGTCTCGGTTGGCAGGGGATAACTTCTGAACTCTTGTGTAGATTGAAAGAGAGATGGGCTCTGGCGGCTTTTTCTTGACCTATTTCGCCGCTGGCATTTTTGGGTTTGTTCAATCAACTTTCCTATTGACCTTTATAGATACTAACCAATCTTTGTTTCTTTTAGTAACGTCCTTGGTGGCAACTTTTCTCTAGTGGGTGTACCCTCTGTAGGAGCCAGTGGAGCAATTTTCGGCACAGTGGCTGTATGTTTTTCAGCGCACCTGCTTTCAATTATTGCAACTGACTTGGTATTCATTAGGTTACATGGGTTGACTTGTTTGCTCACTGGAAGTATCAATATCGTCCCGTCCGAAAGGTACAGTTTTTCGTTGTTTTGCATCAGACATGAAGGACTAAGTTTCAAATAGCTTATCTTCATGACTATTGAATTAGCAATCGGTATTGCAATTGGTTACATTCCATGTATGTCTCATTCCTTGTTTTTGAAAGACTCCTTTCTTAATCACCTTTACAGATGTTGACAACTTTGGTTCGTCCTGAATTTTTTTTTTGGCGGGTGGGCGATTAAATTTGACATTTTTGCAGCACATATTGGTGGTTTCGTCATGGGCCTCCTTGTTGGCACCGTGTTCTATCCCGTTATTAGTACATCTAAGCGACATAAATTAATCATGTGGATATTCCGCCTGGCCGCGATTCCACTTGCAATCTTGCTCTTCGTCGTACTGACACGTAACTTCTACACGTCAGACCCTTATGCTGGTATGTATCAGTATCATTTTATAATTTGGACACGTATCTGATTGGAATCCAGCCTGTGCAGGTTGTCGCTATCTATCATGTATTCCATCAGCCTCCAATAATCGGTGCCAGGGGTGAGTAATCCATGTTGGGCAGAGTTAGCTGAATACTAATTTTTATGATTTGCAGAACTGGAATCTCATAAATATAAAATGTGTCAATCCTGTCTTGCATTTCACACTATTTAGACATGCTTTCGAGTTCTAGCTATTTCAACATTTGCATTGCTTCATGAATACCTTACACTCTTGCCTTGGAATTGAAATTCCACATCGGACATTTACAACTATGTATACACAGGACATTTAATATTTATTCCCACATACTGAAAAAAGAACACTGGGTTCGTAGCGTCGTTGTAAGCATGAAACAAAGCCGACATTTTCAAGAGTGTTTTTTTGAGTAAGGACCGATGGGGACTTGTCATTGGCGATGTGTTGATTTGCTTGTCTGTGATTGGGACCTTTCCATAATAGGTTAAATCTACCGTTTTTGGACAATGTTAACCCAGCTACCAAAATATCCAGCTGCCACAAATTTGTTCATTAATTCCAGGTCGCTCGCTAGGACATGGCACATTGTTTTGCTCGTACTTCTCTTCTGTCAAGGGCACTTCGTAACACACATGCGCTGAGGGTGGGTTCAAGCCGGTCATTCTCAAGGACTTTGGCTGCTGGTGCCCGACAAAGCCCGACGCAAGGTCAAAATGAGGGAGGATATGGGCGTCGCACCAAGGCTGTTATTGAAGACGACATGGAAGACCTATGGGACAACTTGGAAGAACCCGAAATGGCGATTGAGGACTCTCCGAGTAGCGGTCATCTCATTCTACAAGAACAGCGCCAAATTCTGCACTACATGCGACTTATTGAACACGAAATGCCTAAACTCGTAGGTGAGTACGCGAAGGCCATGACGCGTTTTTATTCGAATTTGACCTGTTTCTCTCTAGCATATCGAAAGACCTTTACTCCTCCAACACCTGCAGAACCCGTGGTTGTGCGTTCAATGCATTACCAAGGGGAAGTGCATCCCGCTATGTTCAAACGCGTGATTGTCGCTCCATTGGACAAGCTTCCTTTGAAAAGCAAGGATGCTATTCACAAATTCAAGCTACTTGCGGGTCCGAGGTGGACACCAAACCCCCCAGCTGATGCTGGAGTAAGTGGTTTGGATGACTGGGGCAATGGCTACATCAAAATTTCATGTGAAGATTTCCCGACTCCCGCAATGAACCTCAAGTGGGCGAGTGATACGCTTGACAAGTTGATCGAGGAAGCCAATGTAAGTTTTGTGATTCTTCTTTTCTTCTGGGCTTGTTTTTCTTACTCGCGATGCTACCTAGAACGAAGCACACCAAGTTAGCGACATCCCGGTCGATTTGCGCCATGTTTTGGCTAAAACTAGAAAAGCGAAGAAGGGTGATCATCTTCAAGGACGTCTTTTCCACCGACCTTCTATTCGCGACTTCCCCAAGGAATGGCTTCCTCAGTCCCTCCCACAGAAGGCATGAACTTTCTTTACCTCTAGACAATCATTAATTACTACCCTGGTTATACTTATTGATAATGTGGCTCATATTGTGGTATATATGAGTGCGTCATTCCTTGCACTCCCCCCGAAAGTACTTGATATGAATGTTGTTATTGATCAGAAGTGACCAGCTGACTTTATTGTCACTATTAGACCGTTCTATCGACCATTTGTTAGGTTTGGTTATCAATGCATCTTTGCCACTTTCAATATCCATTCTTTGTCAGTCAAGGCACCTCGGCTGAAAGACTGGTTTGCTTTGTTTCAGGCATATGTATGGGAGTCATTGTCAATTGGGGCGAATATATAGAAGCATAAGTAATGGGTCGTATGTTTGCAGCAGACCCCCACCTTGACGGTGCATCGTCCTTTTTCACTAACGTGGAGTGCTAAAGCTCTCACATCCACACTCATTTTGCACACTCATTTAACATGCCGAAGATTATTTCAAGCCGACTTTCTCTACTTCCTAATCGACGATGGGCACGCTTGCGCTCACTGGGACTTAAACATGTCAAGACGGAATCAGACTCGGAATCATATCCACCATCCCCTCCACTTGAACCCGCTATTTGCACAAATGACTCTACGTCGTCTGACAACACTTGTCCACCACAACCAAAAGACGGGTCAGCAGGAGCCACCGGTCAATATACCCTTGAAGCATCGAAGCGTGATGCTTTTAATTCCCGTGGGCGGACTATCTACAACGCGATTTCTGAGCCCAAGTGGCAAACCCCTTTCACTACGGAGTGGCAGTATGGCTTAAATTGCTCTCCGAGAAGAACACGATTGGGGAATGGAAGAGGACAGAGTTGTGGCAAAGTAGGTTTGATTGGAAGAAGAAGAAGAACAATTCGTTCGATTTGCCCAGCATATTTTGAAAAGAATATTTCGCCTCGACAATTCCTACAACTACATTCGACGGAGGGGGATACTCAGCAAGAAATATTTTTAGATTCCAAGGAAGAGGAAGAACTTTGGAGTCGACAAGATGAAGAAATTAAAAGACGAGGACTTGATAAAATATTCAAATTGAGGGGAGATGAGTGGATAGATTTTAGTATACGGTTAAACTCTACAAGTTTCGATGAAGTTGATGCAGTAGACTTGAGTATGGCTGATAAAATGTTTTCATTATTTATTAAAATTGATTAGATAATTATTATTGCCACCATGACCAAACAAAGACAACATGAGGCGACTCTTTGGTTTGTTGTGATTTTGTTAGAGTTGTACAAATTCTTCTACTTTCCTTCATTTTTTTCTTTCTTTCTTAGCACGACTACATGGCAGAGTCATATACCTCTTCACGCAACGGCGACGCTATGTCCAACGGTCCCCTCAACGGTTCAAGCCCTTCCCTCGTTAACCCCACCGCCAACAACGCTGCTCTCTCCAATGTCATTCGCAAAAAGCTCATGGGCTACGTCGGTTTCGCCAATTTGCCAAACCAGGTACACAGGAAGAGCGTAAGGAAAGGTTTCCAATTCACTGCCATGGTCGTAGGTCAGTATTTGCTTTTTATTTCACTTTCTGCAGTTCGCCCCCCCTGTTGTCACCTTTGCGACGTGGATCTCACACTTTTCATTTCCAATTTATTCAGGTGAATCTGGTCTGGGCAAGTCAACCCTCATCAATACTCTCTTCAACACTACTCTCTACCCGCCAAAAGAGCCCCTTCCACCAGCAGAAGAGAGGCCCAAAACCGTGGCTATTGAGAGTATCGGTGCTGGTAATTATTTTTTATCCTCCCAACGCCCACCTACTTCTTACTTCCTTTACGTATAGACATCGAGGAAAATGGCGTCCGACTCCATTTGACTGTTGTTGATACTCCGGGATTCGGTGATTTTGTCAACAACAATGATAGGTATGGTCACACTTGTACACGCGTCGCGTTGCGAATCTCATTTTACTTGATTTTAGCTGGAAACCCATCGTCGAGAACATCGAATCACGTTTCGATTCCTACCTCGAACAAGAGAACCGCGTCAACAGGACTAAAATCGTTGATAACCGTGTCCATGCATGCCTCTACTTCATCCAGCCAACTGGTCACTCGTAAGCTTCTGCTTTATTTTGCATCCGTGCTGTGCGTCTTATATCGCATCATTCTTAGCCTCAAGCAGCTGGACATTGAGTTTATGCGTCGCCTTCACACCAAAGTCAACCTTATTCCTATTATTGCCAAGGCTGACACTTTGACTGATGAAGAGGTTGCCGAGTTCAAGGAGAGGGTCCGTGCATTTTATGAATACTTTTGAATAAGCCTAATCACCTTGTCACAGATTTTGGCAGATATCGCCCATCACAATATCCACATTTTCCAGGCTCCCACATACGAAAATGAAGATGAGGAGACCATCGCAGAGGCCGAGGAAATTGCCAGCAAGATCCCTTTCGCTGTTGTTGGATCTGATAACTTTGTCAACACTCCCGATGGTCGTCAAGTTAGGGGGCGTGAATACCCATGGGGTATTGTCGAGGTCGATAACGAGTCGCATTGCGACTTTGTCAAGCTTCGTCAGATGCTCGTCCGCACTTACATGGAAGAGCTCAGAGAATACACCAACGACGTTCTCTACGAGAACTGGCGAACAGAGAAGCTCCTCAGCATGGGTGTTGCTCAAGATTCCTCAGTATTCAAGGAGATCAAGTAAGTTGTAATTTGATTTCAGTATACTTTGCCTGAGACTCAATGATTTCTTAGCCCCGCTGCACGACTACAAGAAGAGCGTGTCTTGCATGAGGCCAAGCTTGCTAAGATGGAGGCTGAGATGAAGATGGTCTTCCAGCAGAAGGTTCAGGAGAAGGAGGCCAAACTCAAACAATCAGAGGAAGAGCTCTATGCTCGCCACAAAGAGATGAAGGATGCCCTTGACAGGCAACGTGGCGAACTCGAGGATAAGAAGCGAAGGCTCGAGAGTGGTCGTCCATTGACACCCGAGAAGGGCTCCGTAAGTTACAAGTTATTATATCACGATGGTCTGAAACTGACATTGTTTCATTATAACCTTAGACTACAAAGAAGAAGACTGGCTTCTTGGGCGGTCGTTGATCTCTTTTCCTCTTCTTGCCACCGTAGGATACGGTGTTAGTCTATCATCATCTCTACATTGACAATATCCCATCAACCTTAGTCCCTCGTCTATTCGATTTCTATGTACACACCTCCTTAAATTACTCCCTGTTTGCCCACTCTTTATCTTGGTTCTTGCGAATTCCTCACGCTCCTTTCTACGGATATCCCCTCTACTGCTCTATCACTTTTAGTACTCGCCTTTCTGATCACTATGTCTGGTTCTTTATTGAACCATTAGTTTGTTTAGCGGATCCTTATTTTTTTTGACAATATACCACTGGTTCTGCGATTTTATCTATGTATCGACCTATTTTTTTTTTCTGAAATTGATCGGCTAGATGAAGCTGTCAACAACTACAAACGGTTATTATGATGATTTGGTCATCTTACCATAACGATCTCTGAACTTCAACCTCCATCTTACATCCTTACTCTAACATTATATTATGGAAGATATTCAAGCTGTCTTATCTGCTCTTGAGGTCTTCAATCGTGCACCAGACAAGACATCGCTAGAAAGGGCAAACTCCTGGCTTCAGGATTTTCAGCATTCTGTAAATTGTCTTTCGCATGTGGACAGTATCCCGACCAACTCCTCTGACCGTGTCCAACGCTCCTTGTCCTAGCCTGAATCATGGTCCACCTGCAACATTCTCCTCCTCTCCCCAGAGGCACCACCAGCAGCCAAGTTGTTCGCTGCACAAACATTTCGCACAAAGGTCAGTGGCATCTCACCCTTTGTGATCAGAGTCGTTGTGTTTGATCATCTCGATATCCTAGGTGACTTATGACCTAAACCAAGTCGATGCTCAAAATCTTGTTCCTCTTCGTGACACATTGTTGACGGCTTTGGAGAAATACCAATCTGGTCCCAGAGCCATCATCGTTCAGTTGTCTCTCGCAATTGCAGGATACGCGCTGCAGACCCCTTCTTGGGAGAATCCAGTGCTAGCACTCATCGATTCTTTCGGAAGGAATCCGGGCACGGTTCCTGCGTTATTGGAATTCCTTACCCAGCTTCCAGATGAGGTGAACGGAAACACAAGGATACCTATATCGGTATGTCTTCCATTATCTACCTTTATCCTCTCAAACTCGAGTTCGACAAACGGAATTTCAGGACAGCCAATATAGAGAACGGGCCCCTCAACTACTGACAGCAAATGCACAAAAAGTACTGGAACTCCTCACTATGTATATAACGGCTTCAGGTGCGCTGTATTCACACATATCATGATCGTGCTCCAGCGCTTAACATTGAAATGAACACCAGGAGTGACGTCTCAGGTGCAAACACAAATTTTCCATTGCTTACATGCATGGCTTGTCGCTGGAGAGATCCCCGTGAGTGAACTCGCCGAGACACCCCTCTTGGCCTACGCCTTTGAAGCCTTGGGTTCGGACGAACTCTTTGACCCTGCAGTGGACGTGATCTGCCAGATTATCCATGAAACACAGGAAATCGACGAAAGTATGCCTATTATTGAACTTTTGGTGCCTCGTATCATTGCTTTGCGTCCAATGCTCGCCCAGGATCAAGACGACCCCGAAAAAATCAAAGGCTTTGCCCGTATCTTTTCGGAAGCGGGAGAAACCTACCGAATGCTGCTCTTGCAACATACCGAAACCTTCTTCCCCATCGTGGAAGCGATCGGTGAATGTGCTGCATACCCCGACCTCGACATCGTCCCCATCACTTTCCCATTCTGGATGCGACTTGCCCAGATTATTGGCAAGCGAGCGTCTATACCGCCCTTGTTCATTGAAGCCTACAAGTCTCTTATGAGTGTTATCATCCGGCACCTTGTCTTCCCGCCTGACATGAACCCGTTGACTGGACAGGAAGCAGAGAACTTCCGGTCTTTCAGACACGTTATGGGAGATACGTTGAAGGACTGCTGCTTCGTTCTTCGAACGGAGACGTGCCTCTTGACAGCTTACCAACTCATCACCATTGCTTTGGCTCGAGGCCCTGATGTATCCTGGCAGGAAATAGAGGCTCCGCTGTTTGCTATGCGGTCCATGGGTGCAGAGATTGACCTCAAAGACGACAACGCTGTTCCAAAAATTATGGATCTCATCCCTTTGCTGCCAAACCACCCTCGTGTCAAATATGCTGCACTGTTGATCCTCGCCAGATATACTGAATGGATCAATGATCACCCTCAGTATATTCAGTTCCAGTTACAATATATTGCTGCAGGGTTCGAAGACGCAGATCAGGAGGTCAATGCAGCTGCTGGACAGGCATTGAAGTACTTGTGCCAAGATTGCAGACAGGTAGGTGCTCCGCTACATTGAATGAGTGGTGTCTGATTATTTCTTTAGCACCTGACGGAATTCCTTCCGATGTTGCACACGTTCCTTACGAGTGTCGGGCCCAAACTGCAGCAGGAGGATAGACGACAAGTCTACGAAGCAATTGCATATGTCATTTCCGCAATGCCTATGGCTCGTGCAGCAGAGTCACTCAAAACGTTCTCTGTCGACATCCTTGCCCAGGTTCATGCATTCGCAAATAAGACTACTGCTCCTACCAAAGCTGAAATAGAGGAAGTTGGGAGTAAGCTCGTTCTCTATTTGATGTTTATAGTACCCCGCTAATGTCACATTTAGACGGATTGGAGAACCTAGAAACGATGCTCCACGTCATTCAGGGATATGGGGACGAGCTACCCCCTGCATGCCAGTCGACTGCTACAGAGGCATGGAGCGTGTTTGATCAATTCTTGACGACCTATGGCCTCAACTACGACCTTGCCGAGCGCGCAACCAGAGTCCTGCGACGCGGTATCGACCTTTTCGGAAAGTCGATCTTCCCCCTCGCTACCTCTGTCATCGCTCGCATGTCTGTCGCTTTTCAGGCAACCGGATTCCCTAGCTTTTTGTGGATTGCAGGCAAATTTATGGGTCGCTTTGGGCACGAAAAGGATCCTGCTTTCCGGGCTGCTATGCAGGAGCTGTTCGAGAGAAGCACTGATAAAGTTGGGGAGCTCCTTCAAACCAAGAATCCTCGCGAAATTCCTGATGGTGCGGGTTTACCTTGATTTCTTAGTGGGCATCATCTAACTCTTATATAGTACTCGAGGATTATTTGCAGATGCTCCTCCAACTACTGAATGTAGCTCCTGATGTCTTTTTCGTTTCAGCTTCTTTCCCTGTTGCGTTCCGGGCAGCGTTGTCAGGTCTTGAGGTTGTGCATAGTGACATAGTCTTCGCAACACTAGATCTCCTCCGCAACATCGTTACCCATGACTCTCTGGACCCTCAACCATCGACTCCACCGCCTGCCAAATTCGCTCTTTATTCAAAGGCCATCCAAACGACAGTTAATCAATACGGCGCACAGCTGACTACGTTAGTACTGAAGGGAGTCGTTGGTGACTTCCCAGAAGACTCCTCGTCGTCTATCGTTTCCATTTTCCGGGGACTAGCACAAGTATGGCCCAGCCAATTGCTAACCTGGATACCTCAAGCTCTCGAAACTCTTCCGCCTAGCGTTCCTCCACTTCAAGCTCGTACACAGTTTTTGCAAGAAGTTAATGCGTACGTGGCATGTTGGTGATATTGTATGTTCAACTAACTTGGCGATTTAGTGCTATTCACAGTCGTCAATTCGACAAGGTGAAATATGCAGTTCTTAACTTTGATAGAGCCTCTAGAAAAACTCGGGATAGGAGAAGGCAAGGGATTTAGAACATCAGGAGCTGATTGAAAGTGAAACGGCTAATTCTGTAAGGACACCCCTGTATTTGTGGTACACTATCCCGGTAGATATAATTGAACCTGAACCTTGTTTACTTATCATAAGAATTCGTGGGTCTAGTACTTGACTTTGGCTGATAACCTGATACGTTGCTCCAACGTTGCTCAGTCTTGCTCAGTTCGCTTAACTGACGAAGGAAGGCAGAGTAAATAACTACAAATAGTGTGCTATCATACCTGCTGGTTTTCAAAGAATTTGCTGTCACAAATACCCTACAATTTGGAATCCATACAATGCTCCGCTGTGCTGGCCAGTCAATAACATCTAACGGTTAGTGTATTCAATATTTATATTATTGACATTTAACTCATGTTTTTTTGCGGAATAAGTGGGACGCCGGGCGTTCTCCTCATCCGCGTCTCATAAAAGTTACGCCGACACCGTCAAAAACCTCCTTATCCACAAGGATACAAAGGTTCTATGCCAGGGATTAACAGGAAAGACTGTATGTCTTTACATTGACTATTAATTGCAGTCGAAAGCTCATCTTCATAAGGGTACTTTCCATGTCACTGAAGCTCTCGCATATGGCACGAAAATGGTGGGAGGAGTATCACCCAAGAAAGCCGGTCAGATACATCTCGGCCTCCCTGTATTTGGTAGCGTCAGAGAGGTTCGTTTTATCTATGTGCCATTTTGTGCCGAATGTTAACACTCCTATGCATAGGCTGTTGAGGCCACAAAGCCGGACGCAACTATCCTCTATGTACCCCCTCCCACTGCAGCGGATGCCATCATTGAAGCAATTGAGAATGAAATTGGTTTAATCGTCTGTGTAACAGAAGGCATCCCTCAGGCAGATGAGATTAAGGTGAGCGCTGATTGTAATGTTACTACTTTCACTTTGTTCATGCGTTCTTGAAATTAGGTTATGAATGCCTTGAAGAGTCAATCGCGTTCCAGACTCGTAGGTCCCAACTGTCCGGGAGGTAAGTCTTGATTGCCTCGTTATCTGCGTTGCAAGCGAAAGCCTCGCGAGTCTTTCGACCCTGTCGAGTGTTGCTCCTAAATGGCTCACTTAGCGGAGTATGGGACTTGCAATGAGCCCAATAGCACACGATTTCCTTATCCTATGGACATTTCGCTCTAACACGTTCCCTTGCAGTTATCAACCCATTGGGCTGTAAAATGGGAATTCAACCAGGTCACATTCATAAACCCGGAAAAATCGGTATGTTCAACACTATCCAAACGTTGTTGCCGCGTTTTCTCAGTATTTGTCTAGGTATCGTCTCCCGCTCCGGCACACTGACATACGAGGCTGTTGCTCAAACCACTGGTGTTGGCCTGGGACAATCCCTTTGCATCGGCATTGGCGGTGACCCATTCCCCGGAACTCAGCACGTCGACGTCATCAAAGTCTTCCTGGAAGATCCCAATACGGAAGGTGAGCAGTTACCGTCTGTGGATATGTTGTGTTTTGATAAAGACGCCTTCTCAAATCACAGGCATTGTCATCATTGGAGAAATCGGTGGATCAATGGAGGAGGAGGCTGCTGAATACCTTGAGAGGTATAACAAGACACGGGCCAACCCTAAACCCGTTGTAGGCTTCATTGCTGGCCGTACCGCACCTCCTGGTCGTCGTATGGGACATGCAGGAGCCATCATCTCTGGTGGAAAAGGTATTGGACTTTCATATACAAGCTGAACAAATTTAACGTCTCTTTGTAGGTGCTGCCGGTGATAAAGTGAAGGCTCTTGAACAAGCAGGAGTGGTTGTTACAGATAGCCCAGCTAAAATTGGTATCGAGATGTTGAAGGTTTGTTTTTTCCGCATGAATAACCTAGCGCTTCTGTTAACTGTCTTTTCAGGCCATGAAGGCTGCTGGATTGGCTTAAGGTCGAAGGGTTGGGCTAGAGAACGTACTTCCTTTATTTGACTCAGTACTTACCTCCCGCATTTTTGTTGCGTACTTAACCTTCTCAAACTTATACCCTCAAATCGCCAGTACATTAAATATAGAGTTGCTTTGATTTCATGCGCACTCACTCGTCCTAATCTGCTCGTGGGAACTTGTGAATTTCTCATCTGTTTTGCTATCTAAGTACTCGAGGGGATGTTATAATCGATATCCTTTAAACCTCTTCTACGCGAACACTATTAAATGTCTGTTCCGGGATCTGAAGCGTTCCAAAGTGCGGCTGAATACCTTTCCTCAGCGCCAGCCCTGTCAAAGGTTTCCAATACAATCAAGCTGGAGGTGTTATGTCCCATCTTGCAGCACGATACATCCAATTAACTTGTACCACCAAACAGTTGTATGGCCTGTTTAAATATGTGACAGTGGCCCGTTCTCCGACTACCTCACGGCCGTCAATATTTGATATGGCTGGACGCGCAAAATGGGACGCATGGGCTTCAGTAGGTGGTAAATATGAGAGGCAGTCAGATGCAGAATCTAGGTATATCGAACTTGCAAAAGAGTTGGGATGGACCCAAGGACAGAAGCTAGAAAAGAAAGAGGAGGGTCCCAGTCAAGGTTCATCAGACGATGACATATGGTTATCAGACGCAGAAAGCGCGTCAAGGAGTGGTGGTGGTTCTGGGTTCGGAACTGCTGTGAGCACGATGGCTCCAGCTGCAATAACCGAAGAAAAAACAATTCATGGACTTGCTCTCCGCAACGATACAACGGCCCTGGAGCAGCTTCTAAAAAGCCATCCCAATACTGATCTGAATGAGCTGGATGAATATGTTCGTTTGATTTCTTGACACATTTGAAATAACGGAAGCTTAAAATGCCAATAGGGATACACAGCTCTACACCTGGCAAGCGACAGGGGACATGTGGCCTTCGTCAAAGCACTCGTGGATCGGGGAGTTAACAAAGAGCTCAAAGTGCGTGCCTACCCTCTTCACACACACAGAAGTTGTAACACGCCTCCATAGGACCCCGACGGCTTCACTGCTCTCGAATTAGCACAGGAAGCAGGGAAAACAGATATTGAGACCTTGTTGATATGAATATGGCGCATTATTGTAGTACAAGGGTTGCAATAATTTGCTATGTAGATGGATGGTACCGGCACAAAGTTGGGATATAAGGTAGTTGTGTGATGCTTAGTGCAAGCTCATGCATTTGTATTTGTAGGTGGGGGAAGTACAGGGCGCTTTGGGGTTGTTTCCCTTGAAGCATATGGTGAACCTGGCTTAAGAATTCCTCCCTATTTAAACAGTCAAGTTAGCAGATATAATGGTTGTAAAGGTCCAGGACGTACCAATTCTAAAAGTTTGACCACCGACTTGCTTGGTGTCGCTCCAACACTCAGCCAATAACGTATTCTGTCAACACTCCATTGTACGACGCGAGGGTTCTGCTTGTCCTGGTTATGGGGGTCATAAATTCCGAGCAACTCCGCTGGTTTGGCGTCCCGCCGCAGTCTGCTGTCAATGGCGACCAAGTGGAATATTTTACGATGGCGAACGCCATGCATAGCCATACGAAGTCGAATTGTCATCTTAGTGGTCGAAACTGTTGAAGCACAACCTCGCCAATGCAACTGCCAAAATTCTTCTGTCAATGTCACGTGACATATTTAACGCGTTCGAGGGTCGGTCGCTTTTGCCAACTCTAATTTCAAAGGTATTGGATTTGTTACATTCACAAACTGAACAGTTTGAATTAGAGAAGCTTTGCGAGCATGTATATAACGTCTTTATGTCAATAACGTCGCATTTTCACTCTGTCTTCACCTGCGTGAAGCAGAGATTGGCGCTGGTCCAAAGTATAATCACGATAGGTGTCGAACAGCAGGACAAATGACCGCAACCCTCCCTTGAAATCCTGATATTTTGTCAAGTGTTACACATGCTAAAAAGCAACCGGAATTTTCGATTCCTTATCCGTCCTGTCTTGCAATTAATAGCCAGGACCATCGCTACCAGGTACCAGCTGAAAATGCATGAGCAAATAGTGTGGTGAAGAACGAATTGCCAGTGCGCACCATTGCAATGTTGCTACCGTTCAACAACGTCTGTGCAAGATCTGTCTTCTTGACTCCTTGTGGTGTTATCTCGCTGAAATAAACCTAATGAGCCAATAGCCATGCAGTGCAAGAAACTATGTCCGTACTACTCGATAACATCTTCTAGCACAATGTCTGTGTATCCGGCAGAAGAATGAGCAAACTTGTTAGATTATGGTTTCTAACGTTGAGTTTCAATACGTACTAACGTAGTCATCAAAACCAAGCAGAGTCCCTGTAAACTCGCGTTCACTCTTCATGATCACCCAGATCCTTGAACCTATGCACTTGTCGATGAGCTCTGTTGAGATTGTCAGGCTCAAGGTTCACATCGGTAAATAGCTAAGCCCACCTAGAGGTAGTACTTGCGATGCCATGCTGATAGACGATGATTTATGTGTAGAGCTAAGAACTTCGGGGTGATCAGTCTAAGGACAGACGGTCATGAACAAGAGGATTGACCCTTCGAACACACTGCTTGTCATGCCTGTTTCCTAATTTGGACACGCGTCAGGACTGAAATACTGATGAAACAGAGTTGAAGTTTGTCATTGGGCATGGTCATTGACGTGTCTTTGTAAGAAAAAAAAGCGCTAGTGCAACAAAAAAAAACAATATCTAGCATAACATCATCGTGTAGTTCATGGCTTTTGTTTTAAAAAATTTGCAGCAATCCAGACCCAGCAAAAATGAAAGAGCAATATAAGGAAACAAACTATCGGATTCAATGATGACTAAAAAGTAACAAAATGAAAGGTAAAGCCTACAAGAGGCCATGGGCTGGACTACGGACTATAGACATTCAATATCAGCCTTGAGCTGATGCAAATTGATGATGGGGATGCGTTTACAAATGTAGTAGTATATGGATCGTAAGTACGGATGAAATGGAAATGACAACTAATCACCTATTTTGAAAGAAGAAAATTTACTGGCCGAAGGTGAAGCCTCCTTGAGGTGCACTCATATCGCTGTGGAACTAGATAAAAAAAAGTAAATATCGGATACAAGGAATCAGTTTAGGAAACACTTACAGCAAATGCACCAGAGGCATCGACTGCAGGAGCACTGATTGAGGCGTCGATGTCTTCGTCATCAGGGAAGTACTTCTCCATGATGTTGAATGCCTTCTTGTAGATCTCCAAGTTGTCGTGTTGTTGAAGGTTGTGAATGGTGATCATTCCTCCAGCTTCTTCAACGTACATGGCGTATTGGTTGACTGCGCCAGGTCCTGCAGCGAGCTTGTCCTGTTCACCGATCTTGAGAATGTTGTCAAGACCATCAAGAGCAACTTGGATAATCTTGTTGTCCATCATCGTAAGAAGATCGCACAGAGGCTTGATGCACCCCTGAGAAACAAGGTAACGAATCTGTTGGGGCTCTTGAAGACCACCTGAAGTGGCGTTTGAAATGGCCCAGCAGGCCTCCTTCCTGGTCTTGAAGTCGGCATTTGAGAGTATGTTGATGAGGGGAGGAATGATATTGGCGTCAATGACAGCTTGGATTTGAGGTGGAGACCCAGCAGTGATGTTGGATATTGTCCAGCATGCCTCTTTGCGGATGCCATCCTTGGGAGATGAAAGGAGTGACAGAAGGGCAGGAAGAGCGCCAGAAGCAATAACGACTTGGGTTTGCAGATCGTCGCCAGTGACAATGTTTCCTACGGAACGGAGAGCAGGTGTTTGAACAGATGTAGATTGGTGAAGAAGTAAATCAACTAGACGCCTGCAAACACCAGATTCGATGACGGCCTGGATCTTGTCATTGGAACCATCTGACAAGTAAGAAATAGCCCAGCAAGCATCGATCAAAATTTCGTCGTCGAGGGAGTAGATCAACTTGGTGAGGACAGTCAGGGCAGGCGAGATCTAAATAACAAATTAAGTCTCAATCATTCAAGGTAAAATGCGATAAATATCGTACCAGCTCCCAATCGGGTTGCGGCTGCTTTCCACGACAGAAGTTGCTCAACGTCCAGGTAGCGTTTCTCAGCATGCTAAGCTTGTGGTTTTCGCTCAAGAGGGTGAGCAGAGGTCTAAGGGCACCCTGTTGCAGGACATAGTCCCTGCATTGTGGGCTATCTCCGGCGATATTACCCAAAGCCCACACAGCCTGCTCGCGCACATCCAAGACGGAAGAAGAAAGCAGATTAATGAATTCTGGAACGGCCTGGGCGTTGATCACAACTTGAGTGTGTTCTGCAGTACCTGAAGCGATATTGGTCAAAGCCCAAGCAGCCTCAAACTGATAAAAGTATATTATGTTAAAAACCGAGATCGATAATGAAATGAACCGATTAAGCTTGCTTACCTGAAGCATTGAATGGCCATGCTTGAGGAATTCAACGAAACGTGGCACAACACCGCACTCGATAACGCGCTCGATGGGCGGGTTCTTTTCTTTTGAAAGGAGCTTGCGAAATTTGGTGGTCGCGTCAAGCTGACGGTCAGGATCGTCGGAAAAGACGCCAGAAATCATCTCCTCCGCAAGCTATACGTTTCATACATGTAAATGGGTCAAGAAAACACGATATAAAAAGGAAGACAACTCACGGGTGGGTCCCAGCTGCCACCACCAATCTCATCATCAGACTCTGCTCCTGCAGAGGGAAGGAAGTTGCGCCTCTTGGATATGTTCTCTTCTCTCTTTTGCCTTCGGATCTCAACTTGCTGTTCTTCACGACGGCGTCTAAGATCGTCCTGCTTCAAAGCACCCTTGGCCTTGTAGGCTAATCAAGAAAACGCGCTCAGTAAATGATATAAAGATCATGAGATCTAACTCACCATCACGACGAGCCTTCATGGTACGAGATTCTCCTGCTTCCATGTCTGCTGTATTGTGTATTGGAAGTGGCACAGATGGTTGTAAAGAAAGAAACAGAAACTGGAGATTTCCACTCAACAACGATCCCTTCTTCAACAACTTTCAAATCTGTGACTCGCCAATCTCGTGATCTTATCCACTTATGTCACACTATAATAGTCACATTTTATTGTCTTTTTCATATTCCTTTGTCAATTTGTATTCTTTTTAATTCAGAACTCGAAGCGGTTTTCCATCCAAAAAACTGACAATATTCTCTACAGTATCTTCCCAAAATATCTATATTCATAAATTAGTCAAAGTTGGAAATAATCAAGTCAGAACAATACCTTATATTGTGAATCCGTCAGGTAGCCAGTATGAGGGCTCAATGTTACCCTCTTCGCCGTTCGAAGGGGATGATCCAACGGAAGAGGCTCGATGTCGAAGACATCCAATCCGGCTCCTGCAATTCGCTCATTGTTAACAGCATCTAGCAGAGCTGCTTCATCGACCAGTGGCCCTCTCGATGTATTGATAAAGAAAGCAGTCGGTTTCATCAAAGCAAAATCCTCCTTTGTAATTATCCCCTTTGACTTCTCCGATAGTACCAAATGTATGGAGACAATGTCGCTTTGCTCAAAGAGTTCACGCTTTGTCGCGACAAATTCGACCCCGGCATCTCCTGCTCGTTCAGGTGTTAAATTTGGAGACCATGCAATGACCCTCATATTAAAAGCTTTTGCGATCTGAGTATGATTGTCAGTCTTTCCATAACGTTTCGTGAAGGACATGACCTGACCTTTGCTGTTTGCGCACCGAGTCTGCCTGCCCCAACGAGCCCTAAAACTCGACCTGCCAGCCCCAACGGCATTTTGCTCTGCCATTGAGGAACACTAGATTTGATATTGTTGTCTTCCACTACCAAGTATCGGACAGTCGCTAAGATTAGCGCCCATATGTGTTCCAGTGTGGCGTGGCCTCCTCCCCGGGTACCGGAAACGACGATCCCTTTTTGTTTTGCATAGTCCACATCAATACCAAGATTTCGAAGGCCTGTTGTTGCAATCAATCTGCCCTAGCAGCTGAGCTCATGCACATTGTCACTATCTGTGCACCACTAACCGTAGGTTTGGGAGCTTGTCAAGTAACGTCGGAAAGAACTTGGTCCTTTCCCGCATCGCACAGACGATATCATAGGGCTCGAGCCTCTGCACAAGATCGTCTTCATTCAGCAGAGTGTCTCGATACACGTCTATCCGAACACGGTCCTTTAAGCGAGACCAATCGGCCATCTGAAGTGCAACTCCTTGGTAGTCATCGAGAATCGCAACGCGGGGCAACGTGGGCAGGCTGGACATATTAGTGGGAGAAAAGAAAAGTCGTGTAACGACTCTGAAATCCGTGGAAGGACTTGTATTATAGCTGACAAAGCGGATAGAAACCCGAAATAACATGGCATTGAGAAGTAAAAATGAAGACAATGATGCAGATTATGTATTGATTGCGTGATTTATCTATGTGTCGTTATCAAAAGGGTACTATGATGAAATAATGTTAGTGTCGCTCGATGTGATGGCAAATCAAGAAAACTGACCTCGAAAGGCTCGGGAGGTGCTGCTTCTGGGGCACTATCATCAAGGGAAATGTGTCTCCCAGTCGTTTGAGGGCGAGCAGATGAAGAACCTAGTGGTTGCTGTGTCGCTGGTGCTGGTGCAGCTGCCGGCACTGCAGTTTCTATTTCAATGAATTCAGAAGGCTCATCTGGCCTGAGATCAGTTAAAATCAGAATCCCTCCACCCCCTGCGTATTTCTCAGACCCAACACCTAATGTTGAAGACGAAGCAATGACAGCTTTGCCCGTCTTCGACAGTGGTGTTTTCGAAGACACTGCTCGCACAGGTTGGTAGCGCCCATCAGGCGGGAATGAAATGTAAGGCAACTGTGCGGGTGTTACTCGAGAGAAATTTGGTCGCAGCTCGAAAGCGACTTCAGGCTTCTTGCCTTTTGAAGTGGATGCTTTCGATTCTTCCGGTAAATTGGCTACGGATTGTGTAATAGGGGATACATCGCCATCCTTTGGCGAACTGTCGTCCAATTTCATTTCGATGTCCGCATCTTCAACCTTATCCTGCAAAGTATGAGATAAATAACCATTGGGACAGGAAAAATTATTACCGTGTCCATTGATTCTCCTTCTGCGGCAGCTTTCTTTTTCTCCCTAGCTTTAACCTTGGCTGTTGTAGATAGAACTGCGGTGGCCACCTTCGCAACCGTCTCTTTTTTAGGAGGCTTCGTAGAAGATGGGTACGCAAAAAGACTAGGCCTGGCATTGGATATGTAATCGAATTTCGGAGCCTGAAGGTAAAGTTAGTTAGCTCGCAGCAAGGGAGATACAACTCTACGATACCTTGAGATCCCCATTAAGACCAATAATTCCCGTTGGAGAGAATGACAAGGACGCGCAGTGAGCCAAAGGATACCAGTACCAGAATTGACAGAACAGGACCATTCCTACAATGGCACTGGTATTGGAGCTTCCTGCACGACTCTGAAGGCTGATTGTCACATTCCTTCCTCCGGCGTCAATGAAACCTTGACCAATCGCGGCACCGAACCGCGCCATGGGGTCCTCGTGCTTGTCTGAGATGATTTTGGCATATTTCGCCCGAGTCGAAGCCAGCGACGATGAAGATGCTTCTGATTGTTCGATGAGGATCATGCCAAGAGCAATAAACGCGCCTTGCTTCACGAAGTCGACGCTATCCTTTGTCATGGGTTCCAAAATTTCAACCGCGTCCTACAAATCATAATTAATATGATGCATTAGTATACATTTGATCGGATACGCACCTGTAGGCCCGTTCCAGCACAAGCAATACCGAGGGCAAGGGTAGCACCACAGCGAACGTGAGGGTTGTAGCTCTCGCTGAGTAATTGAACAACACGAGGAACTTGTGAGGGATTCTTGAAAAGCAAGAATGCCAGAGCAGTAACAGCGGCCCTTCTCACATCATCGGAGGTGTCAGAAACAGCGATATGCAGCAACTTTCGAACGGCTTCGTTGTTGGATGTTCCAGCATAAGCAAGGGCAAGAGTGTAAACACCACCATAACGGAGAATAGGATCCTAAATATGGCGTAAGGACCAATCGAGGAAATATTGAATATATTTATTCACCTTCTCAGCCAGAAGAAGTTTAACAGTTTCATCGGCCTCTTCCTGACGCCCGTAGAAGATGAATGCTACCCCCATGGCCAGGCCTCGAATGATCTTCTCATGTTGGGTATCCCTAGCATACTGAAGCATCTCTCGAACGGGTTCAGAAGCTGCTGTTCCAAGCATGACGAGTCCCATAGCGTAACCTGATGCCTCCCCAGCAACTGCGGAGTCTGTGAAGAGGACATTCTTCAAATCTTCGAATGCCTCCATGCTCTTCGAAGCCATGCCAGCCACACCGAGACCAAGAGCTGCACCGTGTTGAACAACCTCGTTCTGTGCCACACGAAGGGCTTCCCTCAGATAGCTCGTTACGTCACTTCCACAACCTGCGTTGATAAGACCTAGCGCGTACAGGGCTCCTCCCTCAGAGAAATTAGCGCCGGCGATGTTGCTTTCTCCCGAAGCTTGAGGAAGATAGGGGCTCAGGATGGTTTTTCCTTGTTCGAAATAGCCCTTGTGAATCACACCAAGAGCAGCAGTGGCCGAGAATTTGGACCAATTAGAGGCCAACGCGAGCCATTCGAGGTTCTCGTGAAGGAATACGTCGGAGGTTGTCCCGGCGTGCATGAAAGCGTTTTGTAGGGTCAATGCTGTGTGATAGATTGAAGATCGGGGCTCCAACGCATCCTGCAGAGTATGTGAGACAAAGAACACACGTTGCAACATTTAATAGCGTACCTTGGTATTTTTAAGGATGAGTAGATCCGTTTGATTGTTCTTTCGCAAGAATTCGCGGTAAAGCTTGACGCTTTCTTTTCCAGTAAGAATCATCTTAAGCTTTTCATAGATGGGTTTCGTTGTCTGAAAGCGCGCGTTAACAAGGGCGAAATAACGGTGTATATCATACATACCTCATCGCCGGCAGGGAGCTTAGACTTGAGTGTTTCCAAAAAGTCCTGAGAACCGCCCTCGACAAGGTCGAATGCAAACTGGTATGCTAGCAACGGTTCATTGATGACAAGCGACGACAAGAGGGGTGTTGTGAGGTCTGGATCACTCAGAGTGATGAGGAGCCTCGTCAGGGCGTGTGCATGGGGTGAGCCATCTCGAGCGGTTAGCTGAGGGAAGAGAGGGAATAGGAATCGGAGAACTTGATCTCGATACGAAAGAGGAAAGCCAGTATCAAGTGCTCCTTCCATAGCATATGATAGAAGGGAAACATCTTTGGTTTGTGAATAAATGGAGGAGATGATGTCTAGGCGCCGCGCTTCCAGAGCGATACCAATGGCCTGTATCAAGTTGTCAGGGAATGTGCATGTGATGGATTGAGCTCAGAACACACCTGTTTCAGTTCACCCTCACTTATGCATCGAGCGAAGATGCCCTCGATGGTCGACGCAAGACGAGGATCAATCTTATCGGTCTTGCCTGACTGTTCATCACTCCTTGCCTGAATGTATTGATCAATAGCCTTTGCTGTAATTTGATTTGTTTAATGTACACAGACTGAAGAGAGGCATATACTCACAGATCATAGTCTCGACATATTCTTCTGAGCCAGGAACGCGAGATTCTGCTTGAAACGCGCTCCCTGCACCGAGAGCGAAGGAAAGCGCTTCGTCATACTCGCCCAGGAAATAATAAACTTTGCTCGCAATTAAAGCAGCAATATTTCGAGCAGAGCTGGGAAGTTGGTCTGATTCATAAAGTGCCTCACTGTACAGAATTAGAGTGCGATGATGTACTTTAGCAGTTGAACGTACATGGATGTTATTTGTTCTGATATTTCTGCCCAGAACTGGGGAACTATTGTATTCAAAGATTTGAGAGCATGTTGTTTGAAGATCGGGTCTGGTTCCTGGAGTAACGCGAGGACACCAGCTGCTGAAGACTGTGGACGGACCATTGGGAGTTGAGAGAGAGATCAAGTTGACGAAACCCTGTCCTTACTAGACTTATGATCTTTCAAAGGTGACGCGTCCTTGCACGCGATGACATCTAATTCAAACAAATACAAACAAGGTTCACATCCTCCGAAATGACCCATTGATGCTCACAACTGTCCTTTTCTCTTTTTTTAAGTTCATAGATCTTTTATACCTCGTCGTCGTGATTATTGTCGACAATGTTGTTCGCTGCACGCACTTCAGTTAGACAGCTCGCCAGGGCCGTGCCCCGCCGCAACTTTGCTACAACTGGCGAGAGCGCTCTCGAGAAATACCTTGCTGAGGACAAGGCTCTCCAGCACCACGCTGCTCGTAAGTTATCTATTCCAACACAAGAAAAACTTCTTATTCAACTACCTTCAGAAACCACCGATCTCTGGAGGAAAATCAGGTATGAACCATTGTGGTCACGCCGCATGTTGATCTAGTGACTGAGGTTTGTATTTGTTGCAGCTACTACGTCTGCATTCCTGGTAGTAAGTGAACGCAACCACCACCTGTTTCCGTCCTTGTTCTTATCGTCCAAAAGTTGCTGTCTGCGTCGCTTGGGTTTACAACGCCGAGGTTGAACATGCTGCCCACATTGAACACCTCAAACACGAGAATGGTGGTGTCCTCCCAGAAACCCCTGGCTACGATTTCTTGAACAGAAGGGCCAAACCCTTCCCATGGGGTCCCAACTCACTCTTCTTCAACGCCCACGTATGCCCATATTTCTTTTTCATGTACCATTGGCTGACAATCTTTTTAGGTCAACAAGGATATGTCAGAAGCTTAATCCACCTGTAGACCTCTCTAAACCATTCGTTCAATATGATTGAATTCATTAATGAATGTCCGCTACTTTTAACATAGCTCATCAACAGGGTGGTCATACTTTAAAAAGTCCAATTGCTAACGCGTGATTTCGAGAAGTATTGTCCAACAATTTTACAAGAATATATACGAAAAAAGCTACGCTCATCAACTGGCGCACATTACTGTCAGCAAAGCAAGAAGGTGAAACCGAGAACCATGGCCGCGACCAAGCCTCGACAACAATTCTCGACCTGGGAGGCTGCCCCTGATTGGACGATGGTTCTATCGCTATTTTCCGTCGTAACATTTAGCGTGCAGCAGACAAACATCAAGCCTCTGTCTTACCTCGAGCTTCCAGATACTCCAGGTCTTGTGAAAATCTGGCTCGTTGTTTCTGCTCGACTTATTGTGGCCTCTGGTGCTGCTGCTGACGTCTGAGCTGGAAATGCTGCAGTACTCGCTGTATCTGGAGATGAAGCTGAGGTCCTGGAGGAAGATGGTGGTGGTGTGGATGCAGCGTCTATTGTCACAGTTGACCTCGGTGGTGGAGCCGAATTTCCAGGTGATATTACTACTGAACTGCTCAGTAATGTTGATGTTGGAACGTCCGGCGTAGGAGCTGGTGCTTCAGTTGTGACAATTTGTGTTGACGGTGAAATAGTGTCGGATGGCAAGACAGTTACAGGTACGGTTACGTCTTGCGCCTGAGTTGTTGCGTCGGAAATGACAACAACTGGGTAAAAAAAAATTAGGCGAGGCAGCTCATCAGTATAAATGAAGGCGACTTACCAACAGCAACGGAGGTCGAGGTTGGGGGCGGATCACTGGTTACAGTAAATGGATCTGAGCTACTAGAACTTGGGACCGTCAAGACCTCCGTTGTCTCTGCGCCTCCCGTTGGGGTCAATGTTTCTGAGGGTAGAGAAGTGGGTGGCAGGGGTGAGGAAGTGGACGTCGGTAGTGGTATTGGAGAGGCCGTTGACAGCGGCTCTGGATCATCCAAACTCCCATTGTTTAGCAATCGTTGCACTTGTTAACATTTACTTCAGTATTGCGAACATTGCAAATTCGCGCCTTGCTTAACAACTTACATTTCTGTTGAGCTGATTGCAACCGCGCCGTGAATTTTTCGAAAGGCGCGGTTCCAGGTGTTGCTTCAAAGAGGGTAAAATCTGATCAACACAAGGGGTGCAACATGAATGATAAGCACACTCACCCCCGTTTAACTGAATTTGAAAGAATGATGTTTGGTCTTCCAAGTCTATTATTCGAACTGTCGATATTGAATACCGGGTGGTTAAGCGCCTGGTTTCTAGTGCGAAACTGAAGTTGCACTTACACCTCCTTCGGCCTGATGTAGTTGGCGGTGGAGATAGAACCACAATTTCGCCTTGACGAGCCTCTAATGGACGAGCTAGGTTTGGAGCAGACTGCACAGTGACACACATGTTCAAAATCGTAAGGAATGCCGTGAACCACATCTGAAAGGAAACCATATTGTCTCCCCGTTGACGCAATGACGTTAAAAAGAATTAAAGTCTGCGGTTATCCAGCTCAACCGAGACACGAATTTAAAGATAGAAAAGAAGGAAATATGAACGAAAGAACCGAAAGGCGAAATAAGAAGCTAACACGGAGCCAGCCTGTGTAGTTCAAGTGGGAAGATGGTGGAAGAGAGAATGAAAGAACCAAAACCAAAGATTCGGTAGACGACAGATAGAAACCCTCAAGAACTTAACACATTAGAAAAGCCCATCATAGCACCTAGAGGTGTGGTACAAACAGGGTCCGGCAACCGTTGTTGGGTTTCGGTAAGAGCGCCCTTTGTCACCAGGTGCATCCCGGAAGTTATAAGTTCATTGGTGGGATATACAGCGCAATTATGAGTATATGAAAGAGGTAAGCATCATCACAGAAAGATACCGCAAGCTTAAAAGAGCGCGTCAGAATGTGGATTGACATGATGCGATATTTATCGAAAGAAAAGGTTGAAGAAAGCAGGCTTGATAGTGGTTGTTACTCAAGATTGGCAACTGTGCATGTCGAAGGTGCAAGATTGATCGAAGGTGGATTAAACATTTTCCTTTTCGGTAAGTCATCAATCAACCTAGCAGCCAGGGCTTTTACAGAACATCAGAGCAAAGCCCTGTCAAAGTGAATTCAGAGGGTTCAGCCAACGTTTCTTATCTACCTTCATTGACACATAATCAAAAATAAACAAACATTGAATTTTCAGAGTATTCAAATAGCTGGCCATATGTTTTACCGCCCTCTGCCTAAAGTCCTGCTTTAAAATTAAAGTTGAAGACTTCATCACACAAGGCGAACGAACAAGGTTGTATGTAAGAAGGTTTAAGTCCAAAGTAAGTAACAACTAGTGTGTATATAAGTAATGGTATGATTGTCTGTTGATGAACTTGGAAGAAGTTATAAACTCTAAGTGATGTTTTAGGCGTCTATCAAAGTCGAAGCGCCTATTCAAGTTTAGTAGGTTCCACAGCGTGCTAAAATTAGATAGTTGCCCCGTTGCCCATGAAATGATGTAGAAAATAAATGATAGTGGCTCAAGGCATCAAATGGTAATCCAGGCACCCATGAGAGTTGAGAACAGGACTGTTACGAGACCGACGCAGAGAGGCGTCGAAAGAGAAGCTGAGGGAATTGCAGCACCTGTCGAGTGGGTGGCAGCACTGGCAGCAGCAGCGGTTGCAACGGTCCAAACTGAACCAAGTGTCGAAGTCACCACTCCTAGGCCCGAGCCAGCCAAGGTAATGGCGTCTCCTCCTTGACTTGTGACGATCGTGTAAGCTTGCCCACCAACAGCTGTAAATGTGGTCTGTAAGTTGGTGGTTACATGGTGAAAAAGGGAAGAGTCGTACAGGTCACTGTTTGAAAGATGCCATTTCCCAAGCTTACTAGATCTCCACCTACACTTCCGGCACCTGCTGTTACCTGACTGAAGACAGAGCCCGCTAGAGAAGAAATCATGAGCCTTATGCCACGCCATGAGGCACCAAGGGGATACACATACCACCAGCGGTTATGTCGCTGATAACTGCGTCAACTTTAAGATATGTGAGCCGAATATCTTTTTAAAACTCTATACTGGTGCTTACTTTGACGTGCTTCTAGCTGAACAAGGGGCTTGGGTGCGGGTGTTATCGTTGGCTGAGGTGAGGCAACGACGAGGACAGCAGCGAGGTAAAAGAAAAAGGCGGCGAAAAGCTTGGATTGCATGGTGGAAATGTTTGGGGGTGCTGAATGATATTGACAAAATATTGAGTGGTACCTCTTATTTATAGGAACGAGAAAAAAAAGCAGTGCAAGCCGTTATGACATTGGCGTGAGGGGGCGTGGAGTAGTGGGGCCGGCTCGGCAAACACATGGTAATGATCGGAGGCAGTGATGATCAGGAATCTTGTCTACAATCTACGACACATTGAATATTTACTTACTACTCACATTTACTTACAATCCAATGCCTAAAGCAATCATCTCGCCTTCAGTTTTAGCTTCAGATTTTGGCCAATTAACTGCAGAATGCAAACGAATGATCAGTGGAGGTGCTGAATGGCTACACATGGGCAAGTCTGATATCTTGGTCTTTTCCGAATTTCTCCTTTTTCTCATATCTTTTATAAAAGATGTTATGGACGGGTATAGCCTGCCTTCAAACAAGCTTTCATATGATGTCTAACTTTGGTCTAGGCACTTTGTACCAAATATCACCATGGGTCAATCTGAATTACGGCTCTCTTAAGGCCTTGTGTCTGACCTTGCATCCATCTTAGGTGCACCGATTCTCTCATGCGTCCACAAAGGTGTTCCTGGAATCTTCATGGATTGCCACATGATGGTTGCTCAACCTGAAAAGGTATATAAAATACTCGACAACGACTTGCGATGCTATGTCTGACTGCAATTGAACCCTAGTGGGTCGATGATATTGCAGATGCGGGCGGAGCCTTGTACTGTTTTCACCTCGAGGCAACAGGTCTGGACACCGATTACTTCTAATTTCCACCTATGACCGCAGCCAATGGCGCACGCTAACTCTGCGTACCTTTCCGCAGATGACCCATTGTCACTTATTGACAAGATTCACGGACGAAAGATGAAAGCAGGAGTTGCCATTTCTCCCGATACGCCCTCGACCTCGATCACAGACGCAGTCGGCGCAGCTGCAGATATGCTACTCGTTATGACAGTATACCCAGGTGCGTTTACGTCAGAAATGAAGCTGAACTCGTTGTTGACGATCTAAATTTGTATGATTTTACCTCGACGATGTAATGGACTTTGCAATGCTGTGCGATACGGTCAGGTCGTGGAGGACAAAAATTCATTGAACGCTGTGTTCCTAAAGTCGCGGAACTGCGTGCCCGCTTCCCAGACAAAGATATTGAAGTAGACGGTGGTGTAGGCCCGAAAACCATCGGGGTGTGTGCTGATGCAGGCAAGTGCTGTACCCCCCTTAAATTAAACACCGCACATCGCAACTGTGTTAACGGTTAATTCAGGCAGTAATGTCATTGTGGCAGGTACAGCCATATTCAACGCCGACGATCCTACCGCCGTCATTCAGGAGCTCAAGGACGTGGTGAATACTGCCCAGGCCAAGCTGACTCAATAAATGGATGATCATATCTTTGGGATATCGATGAATGGAGGTGTTGATTTATAACGTTATTTAGGACGTCATTCTATGGGATGTTTTGTATCACCAGTGCTATAAATAGTTATCCGATATCGCATCAACGAACGGGCTTCAAGGACCGTTATTGGCTTCAGAATGCCGCCAAAGGGACAGAGAAATGTGATGGTTTCTCGTACACACTGCCTTTTAGTGCAGCAGGGTGGAGCGGTGTGGCCGTCTTTTCTGCATGAGGACCGTCAGAAGACGACACTTCAACAAGATGCCAACATTGCCAAGACGCTACTAAGGAAAGCACGATTTACTCCAGTGAATGGCTCCATGGTCACCATGACCGAGAACGGGGTGAGTTCCCCACAAGGTAACGAAGCTGAAGGTTGCAAGTGTTTATTATCCGCTGGGTGTGCTGGTCGGGAATGTGTATCCGTAAGGTTAAAGTATTAGTACAGTGAGTATGCAGAAAGCAAGGGTCGACTAGAATAAAGCGTGAAAAATGTCAAATATGAGACAAGTGGGAAAAACAGCGTTAGGGATGGGGGTAGAAGGGGAATGAAAATAATATGGAAATGGTTCGATGAAGTTATTGTCATTTGTCTAGAGGAATAAAAAAGGTGAAATAAAAAAAATAGTAGGCATCCTCTAAACCTTGTGGTCATTATCAACATTTGTATACATATTACGGGAAATGTATACCAGTCAAATCGTTCCGAAAAAAATCATAAGTCCGTTAAACGAGAGTCCACTTTTCCAAAAAAAAAAGTGACCAGAACTGTCTGCGCGATTGATAGCGATAGACAAAGTTATCCTATGGTATCAGCCTCGTCACCAGTGAATCATCTCTCCATACATGTTGGGACGTTCTCCACGAATGTATGCCTCGAAAGTTCGTTTCATCACTGTTGACCAATCAAGATCTCGTCTGTCGTCCGTAGCACTGTTGTTTTCATCTTCGTCTCCATAGTGGATAGGAGCAGTGACTCCCTTTTTGGCGGCAGCCTCTCGCAATTTTCTTTTCGCAACAAGCTCGCCTTCCTTGAATCGCGGCCCCAGATCAGGCCAGTTGTGAGCAGGATCGATGGGTTTCCACCTATAATAGACAGGAAGAATTCAGTCTGTGACACATCACCAAAAAACATATACCATACCATGAGTTATGGTAGTGGTATGAATAGGCTCCTCTGAAGAAGCCTTCAAAGCCCAAAGCCGCAGGAGCAGCGCTGTCTGTAGCGGGCGTGTCAAAGAAGTGCTCAAAGCTAGAAGAGTGTCGCAAGTTAGAAACGATAAAAAGGGATAGAATGTAAAATGTCGCACTTGGTAAAGAATGGCTGAGGTGGCCGGTCATGCTGGTGGAACTCAGTTGTCAACCAAGCAGAATCGAACAACGCGTCAGGTAGACGTAGAAGCAGGCCTTCGGTGTACGCATCCTTCGTATACCGCGAGACGGTCATAGGATGGAAGTCCAAATCGTTCTTCAATGCAGTACGGAAAAGGAATTTGCCCAGAGCTGAATTCTTGTTGAGCCGCAGGACGGCAGTGTTGTACTTGTACAACCTTGACCATCGATACGCAAACGCCCCTTTCCACCCCCAAAGCTCCTCCCAATCTCGCAAGAATATCGTGTCTGCGTCAAGATAGATGCCTCCAAAGCGATGACACAAAATGAAGCGCGCCATATCCGACAGAATGACAGATAAACGGTCATACGAAGAAGAAGATTTCGAGCCGAGTCGGTTGACCATGTCATCAATCTTGGAAGTTGACTTGAACTTTGCTGATGCCGTTACATTCTCTTCGGGGGCTGCTTGACTTTCCTTGAGTTTGGCGTTTATAACATTACCACCCGAATTGAACAGGTTACGTGACCGCCATTCGTCCTTGAGCTCAGGTACCCCATCCAGCTGTTCCGTTGTATTCCAGAGTTTGAAGTGAACGACGTCCTTGAATCGAGGGTGAAGGAAGGGAGATGCCCAAGGATTGGACTTCAACTGTGCAAACAGATCGTGAACGGCATTGGGATTTGGAACTGCAGCAGCAGGGCCAGGGTTGATCCAGAGCCAAAACTGGGGCCTGCAAACACCATTTTGAGGATACGTTTCATGATGAAGGCCTGTGTTCTGTGTGAACAGGAAAGACAGGATGGCAAGATATGGCTTGTCGGTCAAAGGGCCGGTCCAAAACATATGAAAAATTCTAGGGTGCTCCGAGTCGCATCGTGATACGTCTTCTGAAGGTGACTGGTACTTGATGGGCCTTGGTAGTTGAACTGGTGGTACCTCCCAATCTACTCCCCTTTTCTTGACCAAACCTGAATCTGGGTCTGATGGGTCGGACGTTGAGGTCAACTTGTAGTCATCCCGTGCTGGATCAGAGTTTTCATCATAGCTTCTTGCCACATGTGTCGCGTTGTCAGGTTGTTCGACGTATATGTACTTCCAGTCATCAAGCTTCCCTCGGCGCAGACGTTTGCCATTATCCAAGCCCGCGCCCACGCGAAGCATTTCCAAGCAGTCTCGAACATACTATGAATAGATTTTGTTAGACACTCTGGTGAATAAATATTTGATCGAGCTGCCGCACCTTGTTACCCGAAAAATCGCAGTGCTCCATCACAATGTCCAAATCAGCTATGCTACCTGGCACTGGTCGCGGGGGGTACGCAGCATTGGCAGGAGTTGTTTGAAGGTCCAAATATACGCGCTTGGAACCTGTGCCACGCGAAGTGGTGACATAAGGACCTTTTGTGGACTGTGATGATGACCGTCGCGGTGGGAGTGCTGGGTTTGGTAGGTGTACAGGGAGATGAAGTTGTTCTGGTACTGTGGGAGGTATTGTGAAAAAAAAGTATCAAATTAGGTTTAGAGTAATGGACGTACTACTCTGCCTGCTAGGATAGTGCCCACTCTCCACTTCCCATTTCCATATCCGTTGCAAGTCCTCTCTTCGGAATATGAGTGTTGATGCTTCCCCGGTGAATGGTGTCGGCCATTGCTTGGCATGTGAGCCAAAGCGTTTGGCCAGGGCAAAGGTAAAGAAGAAGAAGAGGAGAACGAGGAGGCCAAAGAGTAATGAACCACGTTTCCGACCAAAACATCTCATACTAAAGTCATGTAACCGCCGAGGATTGATGAAGAATAGACGGATACGTGCTACTCGTAGACCGGGTATGCGTAGTGAGATAGGAATGATCCATGGAGAACGTTGATTCCTTTTTGCCCATTTTTCCTGAACCGCAGAATTTGTCGAGGAGGGTGAATAGACTGGCAGGGCGTTGCTAATTGACAGACGACCTCTATGGTGACCGTTCTGGCGTGGTTTTGGAAAATAAGCAGAGGTGGCCATATAAGTTGGTGATGAAAAGAAAGAAAATAATAATAAAAAAAGAAAGAAAAACAAATTCAAGTAGGAACCAACCAAGCCTACAAGTTTTGTTGTAAACTTTTTTTCTTTTTTGGTTTTGGCAGTCAAGTGTCTGAACAGAAGAGGTTTTCGGTTTATTTAATACTCTTTACTTGGTGTTTATACAATGTTCACACAAGTCCATCATTCCACTTTTATCTCCTTTTGGTTTCTCAAATCTCTTTTTCGCATTATTCCTACAAAACAGAACAAATTTCACAATATTATCTACTTTAATTATTCAACGGGATCCAAGTGGTTGCAATTCCAAATCAGCGGGGTCAGTGGGCACAGTCAAAATTCGCAGCGTGTTGGTGTGTCCAAGTCCACCCTTCCAGCCTTGAACAGCAATGATGGTCGAACCGGGTGTGATGATGCCCAGAGCGAGCGCGTTGCGCAATCCATATCGGATTCGATTGTCAACCTATACGGCCATGTTTTCCGTCAATATAATCAGCCACATGTCTTATCACCGTCCACTTACATCAGTCTGCCATTGGTGTCCTTCAATTCCTCTGGGCTCAGGGTACCAGAATGGATAGCAACCACGGTGCAAGTGAATCTGTCTAGAAGTCTGCTGGTTCCGGGTTACTGGAATAGCTCATTCAGAAACGTTGTTGTCATCAAAACCAATGTGAATCCCCCACCTGTGATAATGGGCACAGCCGGTCGGTACTTTGACACGAGCCTGGCAGTGTTACCACTCGTCGACAACACAATGATGGCACTTGCGCCTTGCTCTGATGCAGCTGCCACTGCGGCGATTGCAACAGTTTCAGCAGTTTCAGTGGGTCGTGGTTGGATCGAACGAATGTCGTCGAACAGCGGGGGGTAACAGATCGCTGCCTCGGCCAACAAGCACGTTTCAGCCATCATGAGAACTAGTCCGCCTTCAGCACACTTCTCTATCTCACAGCCAAGCGAACACACCTGATTGGACAGGATAGGCGCCCTTGGCGGTCTCTCCCGACAACATGACACAGTCTGAGCCGTCCAAAACAGCGTTCGCAACATCGCTGACTTCAGCGCGGGTAGGCCTTGGGTTATACTAAAAAGTAACTTAGTGATATTCCGGTTAGTCAGTCAAAATCGATCTACCGTCATCGACTATGGGCAGAGATGTAAGTATACTTCTTTGATTCAGAAGCAATAACAAAAACGTACTTCCAACATTTGGGTAGCCACGATAACGGGCTTTCCAGCGATATTGCACTTTGCGATCATCATCTTCTGGGCCAAAAAGACTTGACTGGCTGGGATTTCGATACCCAAATCACCTCGAGCCACCATAACACCGTCGCACTCCTTTAGAATTTCATCAAAGTTAGCGACACCTTGTTCATTCTCAATCTTGACGATGATCTTGATGTTAGCACCATCTGGTCCGAGAACAGTACGGATATCCTTGACGTCCTGGCCCCTTCGAATGAAAGAAGCGAAAATCATGTCGACGCCATTCTTTACTCCGAACTCCAAGTCCTTCTTGTCCTTTTCGGAGAGGGGAGGAAGATCGACTTCGGTTTTTGGGAGGTTGACACCTTTGCGGGAGGAAATGTTTCCACTGTTGATAGCCCGAACCCTGACATTGGCTCCGTCGATTGAGAGGACCAAGAGAGAGAGAATGCCATCATCGACATAGATGAGTTTTCCGGGAGCAGTAACCTTTGGCAGGTTGGCCTAGTCAAAAGCGATGTCAGAGGCTTCCTGGGGAATTTCATTTGAATAGTTAAAATGCCTACATAATCAACAAACATGATTTGGCTGTCGCATGCTTCGGCGAATTTTGGGTCAGTGGTCACGATGAATTCATGCCCAGCGGAAATTGGCCACTGGAAAGAGCTCCTATCAGGTCATTAACGGAAGTAATAACAATCTATGACGTACGTCTTTGCCTTCCCTGGTCACGCCCGTACGGATTTCAGGTCCTTTCTGCAAAAATTTCGGAAAGAAATTAAAGCTTGAGCCAAAATATGGTGTAATATAAGCTTACGGTGTCAAGAGCAATGGCGACAGGACGACCGTCGGGGTCCTCTGAGAGACAAAGACCTGTTTTAGCACATCGATGAGGAGCAAGTCCGAAATCTACACGGACCAGCAACCATTTTCCTGGTGTTGTCGATCACACTTTGATGATATTCGTAGGATCCATGGGAGAAGTTCATACGGACTGGGAGAGACCCAATGAGTGGCCAAAATGGTGACCGATATGACGCGTCAACTCACCAACATTGACACCAGCGCGTCTTAGTTCTGCGAGTTTTTCAACGGTATTGACCTTGGGACCTAGTTCGGGATACAGTGAGGCTTGCCCGTTTTTTAGAGATGTAAAGATATTCACCGATGGTGGCGATAATGGCGGTCTTCAGGACATGTTAGTGGAGGTTGTGAATATCGATATTGACATTCTCTACCTTGCGTCTGTTTTTGTTCTCGCCAGTGACAGAAGCACTGTTCTCTGTGGTCAAGGAAGAGTTCCATTCGAGTTGAGAACGAATACCGTCGACGGGAAACATTTTTTAGATTGTAGTGATGGTTAGAGGAGCAAAAGTGCAACGAAGTGGGTTTAATAGTCTTAAAAATGGCGGAGCTAGAGAGGGGTTCGAAAAAGTTGTAATGGAGTAAGTGACAGTGGCAGTGGCAATCACTTATCGATAAGATGATACACGTTTGAAACAACCTTTTCTCTTTATTTTTTTTTCCCTTTTATTTTTTATTCGAAAGTTCAAAAAAAATTCAGAGTTCGAACTACAAACGTTCTTTCATTGCTGTTCATTTTATCATTTAAGCTTTGACTACTTTCAGGTCTACAGGCTCATGCGACCCTTCTTATCACTGCTCCTTCCTGCACAAAAGTTTGAGTAACCCCAAAATGATGAAGCGGCGTTGAGAGATCGTTAAAGGTCCCGACTATGCATAAAAAGAAAAACAGGTTGCGGCGGGACCAGAACAAGATCGCACATCCAACTCGAACATCGAGTTCGAATAGTTCAAGTAATGGTCGAACTCGTAAATTTCTTCCCCGAAATGACGTCTCATCTTTACCAAACCGTTAGAGGATGAGGTGTCGTAGTCCTCCTGAACTTTATCTTGTCATTATCTTACCGAAAACGTACCAGCCAATACCTCAGGGCAATTTATACAGGCTGGAATTCCAATCATTTTTCCTTATGATCGAACAAGTTTCGCCGTCCAATTAGATATCGCCGTCGAGGCCCCAGCGAAACCAGAGTCTGCGTTATCTCGCACCAAGAATCGCTCGACGGTCCGAAACAACCCCAAACTGATGCATCCAAAACTCTGTCGGCACTTCGACCGACGCAGGAGGTTTCCCATCGACCCACAAGATCAACCGCCGCGGCTCATAATAACATTGTAGAAGATTGTAGAGCGCTCGAATATCTTACTCTGGTCAATTGAACCAGATGAAATCGGCGGTATGACACAGCTGGCACAGCGGAGAAATGGTTCTGTATCGCTATGTGCATGGGTAGGGTTTATCCGTCGTGGACGGTTTATCCGCGTCTTTGACTTACAAATAGAAATGGGTAAGGCACTGGCTGGTGATGGCGAAGACCCCTTTGGAGCTTTCAAAAGAACGTGCTACGTGACGCTGCTCGAACACATGCACCAGCAAGCGTACTTCTTTTATTGAGTGTAAGCGGCAGAATTAATTGTCAAACCCCTGAAAGCTTATATTTAGTCAATGTACAGAGCAATGACGTGACTATTACAGCGCAAAGAAGTTGAAAGCTAGCTCAAGAGAAAGCTATTTCTTAGCGGCATGGATAATTGGATTTATCGAAGGCACTTGTTGTTCGACATTAGCAGCAATATTATCGGTATGCAGGTAGTCATCGTACGTTCTTCATGTGTGCCCAAGATTAATCAGACCACACAGGGTGTTCCCGAAGGAGGGCAGCATCTGACGATGCCAGGAAAATACATCATAATGGCCATCGACCCTAGTCATGCATCGAAATCCGGCAGCCGCTCTTCGACCATCTGACAGTGCCATGGGTGAAAAAGAAATACATGTTTCAAAATGCGAAACTTAACGCCGCGTCTGCACTCTGGTGTGGTAACACGACATACCTTTTGACAGCGTTTGACTTGAAAACATGTACTCTCTGCGAAAGCCAAGTCAGGCGAGCCTCACTCCACGAACCATACGCAGTGCACACATGCTCAATGCTCATATGCATGGATGGGGTTCTATTAGGAGCATATCCACGCTGTGCAGTACATGTGAAGTCGTGCCACAGTTGTTGCTGAACCGACGTAGTAGGTATTTTTATGCATTTCTGCGACAATCCGAGGCCGAGAACACGCTTACGATTTTCGCATAGTTCATGCTATTGAAGGTCGGCGTAATCTACAGATTTTGGATATTGAACGCCCCGCCACGTCGCACACAAACAAGTGATTCGAAGTCTAAGCCGATAGTAACCTGTAGTAACCTCACTTATGTTAAGAGTCGGTCTGCCCTCCTGAATAAAGACAGCGACATGCGTCATATATGACAATCTGCATTTGACGCCCAAACCCTCTAATGAGAGCAAAACAAATATTACTGCCCTCGGCCGGTAACATATGTTTTTCCCCCTTTTTTTGGATAACCATACTTACCATATGATAACAAGACTGCGACGAGCACCTCAGATAAATATATTTTTGTGAACTGGTCAACCTATGAGGGGCGACATTCCCCTTGTACATATTATTAGTACTAGTGTACAACAAAATCGTAAACAGTAAGAAAACAGTAGATGAATAGCAGTAGAAAATGAAGTAAAGAGGCAGTATCGTGACTCAAACTTTGTACACAATGCCTTCACTGATCATAAGCTCGTCACGTTCGCTCATGATTTCACAAATATCTGTAGCCTCTTGAGTGCCAAACAGTGCATCAGTGCTGAGGCCCTTATTGACTCCCTCTAGGAGTTCGGTCAAAAAGATCGTCTCTGAGTCCCGCATCGTTGTGTTGAAGACATCCGCTACCCGACTACGGAATAAGTCCACCCTGTCAGAAAGATGTAAGCGAGGTAAACCAAGGCATTCCAAGTTCGAAACAAACCTATCGGCGCGGACATTGCCATTGCCAACGGTGGCCGATGCGGAGGCGGCAGGTACGTTGGTTTCTTCCACGGACATGTTAACATCTTGAGACTGTTCTCCCCAAACTGGATCATGTATGGGATCTGCGGATGCTGGAGACTTCGCTGGGACGGCGGGTGACGACATTCGCTCCGCGGGTGCAGCTTCCTCTTCGTCACTCTCGTCCGATTCCTCGCCTTCGCTCGCATCCGAGCCCTTTCGTACAGCAGCACCGTTGTTGAGCTTTCTCTTCTTTCGGCGCTGCCTCTTTGGGACTTCCTTGAAAAGTGCGAACCGCATAATCTCCTCAGCTTTTTCCGCATCCCCTCGCTCAACTTTCGGCGAAAGGCGGGCTTTGGCGTGTGCAGTGGCAAGACGGATGAGAGTTTCCAATGTACGTGCCGTCAAGGGCGAGGTCTAGCATGGATCCGGTTAGCACAAAGATCCAGGTTGTTTATTTAATTTCTGGCCATCCATACCTTTTTCTTGTTTCCCTCGAGGCCTTCGTTCCTCAAGTTAGCATAGACCTCGACGACATGATCAGCTGCTCCTTTCGTAAGGACAGGTGCCGGCTTGCTCTTCGCATATTGAATGTATTTTTTAACAAAAGGTATGCTGAGAATCTCGATCTTCTTCGGTTTATTGTTGCGAGTTTGACGACCTGGTCGCTGGATTCCAGCATGGAGGAGTGGGTCATACTTTTCAAAGGGACTGGTTTCGACAGCTTCGGCGTCTGCAGATGCTCCAGGCCCGTCAACAGAGAGGGATTGGGAAAGGTTATCATGGATCGGGGTTCCTTCCTCCACTCCAGGGGGTAAATATCTGTGCATCCTTAGAACGTGGTCGGCGATAATTCTGTCCCGCTGTTCATCGACATCATCTGTAACGATGAACAGGAGGTCAAAACGAGATAGAAGGGAGTCCGGTAGAGCAATATTCTTGTGTGGGTCTTTGTGAATGTCATACTAGGTAAATGGTGAGTAAGCAGACCATTTACAATGGCGTCAAATACGCACTTGACCATAGATGGGATTTGCAGCAGCAACGACGCTGCATCGTGCGTTCAAACTCGTATGAATACCAGCCTTTGCAATCGTTACTGTTTGCTGCTCCATAACTTCGTGAATGGCGACTCGATCAATATCGGACATCTTGTCAAATTCATCGATGCAAACAACGCCTCGATCAGCCAGAACCATAGCACCTGCTTCCAGACGGCGTTCTCCTGTATCCTTGTCAGTGGTGACCGCTGCTGTTAGACCAACGCCGGAGCTTCCACGTCCAGTTGTAGCAATTGCCAAAGGTGCTGTGCCCAGCACAAATCGAAGGAGCTGGGACTTTGCCGTCGACGGGTCACCAACCATAAGCAAGTTGATATCTCCACGAATGTGTGTGCCATTTGCAAGATTCTTCTCTGCACCACCTAGAAGGAGGAGAAGTATGGCGCTCTTGATATAATCATGACCATAGATTGAAGGAGCCAGGGATTGGGACAACAAATGGAAGATATCACGACGTTTGGAAAGTTGATTGATGGTTCGGATGTCGGTGTCAGTCAAAGGAGTCTGAGCTATCCCTCCTCCAATTTTGGAAGACAGCAAATTAATGTTATTTGCTAAAATTAATGACCTAGAATTTATCCATGAGCAAGGCACTGTACAACGAGTAGAGCAACTCACTTGAATGCCCCTCCGGCTCCACCGCCAACGCTGCGATAAACGCCAACGAGTTGAATTCTGTCACCCGGTTTGCACTTGTCCACGAGGTCATCATCCAAAATTATATCAGTACTTCTGGGAAGCTGCCCAGGCGGTGCACGCTCGGGCATTTCTTGAATGCTGATCCTTTGATGGTCTTGAAATGTAGAGAATCCATATTCAGTTTCAAGAGGGTTTCCATCATCATCAGATTGGGGGAGTAGAGCAGTTGTTGGGGGAAGATTGGAATCTGTCGTGGTCGCGTCGCGATATTCGCGTGAATGGAAGATGTCTGTAGTGGGACAGTAGTGGACAGATTTTACCATCTTGGGGCGTACTAAAGAGCACCTGGTAATGATTCCCTCAAGAGAAATCATTTTTCCCAGGTGAGCTGCATGAAGAGTACGTGGGCTAACATGGTGGTCGCCAAATGATCCACTGAAGCCTAAATGGAAAGTTTTTGAGGAGATGTCGTGTTTTTCGGGATTGTATACTGCTTTAATGACGGTATTCAGGGCCCTCTCGAAAGTTGGAAGGTAATCTGCTGGTTTTTTTAGCAGTCCATTGGCGGCGTCACGGTCAAAGTCGCGTAGATCGTCGATGTTAACGATGAGGCGGGTCTGGTCCAACCTGAGCATGCGGTGAATGTCATCTGTATAGTTATATATAGGAGATTCTGTTCTGAGAAATTTGTCAAATATACGCTCTCTGTCGAGGAGCTGCTCGTCTTCTGGAACGGCATTATTGAGACGCGACATGGCTGTTGGTGTTGACGATAATGATGAATGTCACGGTCGACTAATTGCACAAAGTTCAGTTCCTTGACGCGTCAACAAGTACAAACATCAAATTATTGATTCTGGTCTAAGCCAAAATAATCATCAATGATCTTGTTTTGTTACCTCAAATCTGTCAATCCTGAAGGTTTTCTATGAAATTTTTCATGGTTCTCTGTCGAACCTGCTGGCTAGAACCGAACCCTCACAGAAATTTCAATTCTGAAATATATAGCCTGGGATTCTCTGCCAACGTCTTATCTGCTCAGATATCTCACACCGGTATCTTGTTTGAAACTACTCAAAATGGGTCTTCTCTAAACTTCCTGCACGGTCTTATATGCTCCACCCACTCGGAGCGTTCTATTCGTCAGTTTAATTCCATCATGACCTTTCAACCGTTCAACATGGTCTTTCTATTATCATATGACTGGCTTCTTCAGTCTCCTGACCTCATGATATGCTATGAATAACTCGGACCTTTCTCTGGTCTCCTGAACTAAATTTCGATACGCCACTCATTCTCTGTCGACGCAGAAGCCGAGGTTATTGCCCACATCATTCGGCTTTGACGTATGTAGACGACGCCTTCTACAGATGAATGTGCCTGGAATGCGGCATTCCGACTTGTGCCAGTGGGAGCACCAGATATTGTTTTGCGACATCATCGCTCTCATTCAGTCGACATGCCAGCGAGGTTGATGGCTCCACTTAAACAGAAAATCATTGTTATGACACAGAGAAAAAATGATAACAGGAAATCAGGTATAACGATACAAATGAATACAGGAAGGCAAGAAGGATTGTGAGACTCTACCAGAAAGGATACGAATCGGTGAAGTTAAACTAAAGGTTAAGGAGAGTGGGATAGTACTTCTGCTTCACTGACGAAGCAGAGGCGGATCAAGGTCTGTGGTGAAAAAATAAATTTTGGTGGCAAAGCGTCCTGGCACAGTGTTGGGTATGCAGCATAAAGCAGAGGTCTAACACCTGAAAATGTCAGTTCAGAATATTTCCCTTTTTCTTTTAGCGCCATGACTAACATGTTCTATCACCAGTCGGGACTTCCGCGTCTCCAGTCGGGGGCACCTCGTCTCCAATCGGGAGCACCTCGTCCTTCGACTTCCTCCCTCTTCCAGTCTGGACTTGCTAACTGTTCAACTTCAGTTCGTCTCCAATCAGGGCTCGTGGTTCCCCTTCTCCAATCAGGGCTGCCTCTCCTCCAGTCGGGGCTACCAGCCTCGGGGATCTGTGACCATAAGATGAGTTGTCGACGAAACGTTGGGGGGGACATTGACTTACAGGAGCAGCTGCCACCGACGTAAAGAGGAATAGTGATATTACAGTTAGATAACGGCAGTTGACCAACATGGTAGGGAGAGGGGAAGAAAAAGCGGACCTATGATGGAATAGGACACTAAGCCGGTTGCTTTTATGCGTGGTTAACCAGATCGACTCCGATGACCCTAAGCTTTGGAACAGCAACTCGGGGGAGAATTAGTCGATCCGCTTTTCCGTATCTGTCCATTCATCCAGCCTGTCATGCGTTCACATGAAGTGTCTGTTTTTGTGCCACTTGCTACGAAGACATGTGGACTCGTTCGACAACGGTTCTTTGAATACTTGTCAACTCCTATTAGTCCGTTTCGCTAGTCGCTGTCCACCTATACAATATACTCCATGCTCTGAGGGCGATAAAGGCAAGTCAGTGGGTAAACCTCGCGTGTAGTGCCTTGGGATGTACGATCTAAATAAAGAACAGTGGAGAAACTTAACCCGAAATGCTTTCCAATGCATTCCACATCACTGGGACCCAACGGGTGCCTTGAGATGCGCATCCCACAGCCTATTTAAACGCATTCGCTTCCCTTTGGTTTTTTGTCGTTTTTGTGAAGGGATGGCGTGCCTTCGTTGCGTTCCGCTTTCCGCTGACCAGAATTCCATCATGAATTATGGTTTTGAATGTCCCGCGCAAGGTCTGAAGCCTAGGAAGGCGCGCAGTTAAAATGGGCTTCAGTAGCAGCAAAAAAAGTAGCTGTGAACACAGGGGAGCCGGCTTTAACTGCGGAAAGCCATCCATGACAATTGAAAAAAGATTTCTGTTGGGGGTAGAAAAGTTCGGGTCTCCCAATTGAATATAGCACATAGACGTCCGGCATAACGTGCGGCATATCTAGAATAACCATCTCCTCTCAGTTGCGACCAGTCGTGAAAACATTGGGCGTATTTCAGGAAGGTGCAAGGCGCTGCATCTCGGCAAGAGTGCATGTCAGAAATAGCAAAGATATAATCACACCTAAATTCCGCTGTTAGTCAATTTTTTGAAATGACGCAGAAGCCAACCAACTAGAAGGTTTCCACCCCCAATTAAATTTATCGCTGCCATTACATAGACGTGTTTGTCCTTGAATTCCCTCGACTTCCAGGCTTTGCTGAAGAAAGAAACCGAGGCAGTGGAAGTGGTTGATGGCAAGGGCTTTTTTTTCAAGACTGTGGGATTTAATAGCTGACAATAAATGTATAATTTCAACCTGGAAACGCCATTTAATTAATGTTGCAAAACTGTGAAGGATTACCGAGAGTCGGAAGATACAGAGGAACGCCCAGGGAACACCTGGTCAATATTAAAGAGGTTGTGTACAGGGTGGCACCAGGGCATCACAAACACTGGATTTACTGTCCTCATCTTCATTGTCAGGTTTGCCATGGTGCATCAATCCGACCATGGCAGCAAATATATAATACACAAAGATTCCTTAGTCCTATTTACAGAGTTAACAAAGATCATCAATCAATTGAAGGGACAGAACGCACCCAAAGTTTTATTAGACCGTCCCATGATGCAGTGATAACTTTGGACTTTGATGGCAGTTAGCAACGGTGCTGGTCAAAGTACGAGGCAGCAACATACTGTTTCATGCGGTAACCATTCGTGTGCAATAACAACCTTTGAATGGGCTTTTAGACGTGACTTGATGCGCCCAGTCTTCCAATCCCAGAAGACTACATTGCCTTCTCCATCTCCGCTGCTGATCCATTTGCCATCAGGGGAAAATCCGACTTGACACGCATACCCAGCCACTGAGTGGCCAGCAAACCGTTTCTTGCGATTTTGGCGGAAATTGTCTGTGCTGTAAATTAAGATTTGATTATCAAGCGATTGCGCAGCGAAGTATTTGTCTGAAAAGTTCTTTAGTAAACCAACATAAATTAGACGGTAGAATAAAAACATACTGGAGGGGTGGAGAGTTACGGCTGGCATGGAATGCATATGAGGCTCGGCAATGTATTTGATAACGACGGGTATGTCGAAATCCCAAGCTCGAATTGTCTTGTCGTCGGACGTTGTAACAAATCTACGGTTTTCATCGACGAATGTGATCGTGTTGACAGGCCCCAAGTGCTGATCATATTCTTGGGTGATGTCCCCAGAATTCATGTCATACTGCGAAGAAATTATACATTGCGGGTTAGTTGAAATGACCAGGATATAAACCAAACGCAAACAATTACCTGAACAATTTTTTTATCCGACATTCCAGCCAGGAAAATATGTTGCTTATCCTGGTCTGGGTGGAACTTTACCACGTACGGTATTTTTCCATTACTGAAGCGCTTCAAACATTGGCCTGTCTCTGTGTCCCACAGTTTTATTTGTCGGTCATATCCACAAGAGAGGAATTGTCGACCGTCATTGGAGAAGCAGAGGTCTTTCACAGCTTTAACGTGGCCATGAAAAGTCCTTAGACAATTTCCGTGCGTGTATACATCCCAAAGCTGAAGTTTACACCAACATATGGTCAGTAAATTTTAAAATGTTACAAAAAAAGATCCACCTTGATTTTGGTATCCATAGAACCACTGAGCATAAGATGACCTGTTTCCGGGAATGTACGAATAACAGACACCCCCTGTGTATGGCCAGTCCAGGTATGTATGCATACCTTTGGAATGAAGCATTCCTGAGAGCCAGCCTCCTGTAATAGGTTGGGCGCTTCCGCAACGGGCGGCGACATATATGTCCGGCCTTGATAATCGGTCATAGATTTGCCGTGGAAAACGGAGGTTTCCTGTCCTTCTGCTCCGCGCTTTGGCTTTGCTTTCTTAGGAACATATGCCGGCTCTTCCTCCTCTTCTTCTTCGTCAGTTTCCCCAGTACCCTCCACACCAGCAAGGAAATGTTGCTGGGGCTCTTCACCCTCCCAAGATGCCCAAGGTCCAACGTACGCGTTGTCCCCATCAACGACAGAAAGGTCCCCTTTGTTCTTTCTCTTTCGTTTAAGCTCGCGTTTTTCACTTCTGGTAGCTCGTAAGGTGTCTAGCGTGGCAAACTTGTTTTCCTGGGCGCTATCAACGGAACCAAGCAATGCCGGGGCGTTAGGATCAATAGAGGGATTTGCAGAGTAGCCCAGAATTGAGTGCGTCAAGTGTTGAGCTCGGAAGGCATGTTCGGTCATCGCCTGCTCTTCCACATGTCCGGCCAGTGCGTTCTGGTTGGCAAACCTATTTCTATCGCCAAACGGGTTTTCAGGACCTTGCACAGGCAGCATCATATCTTTGTATGGAATGTTCACATTCATCTGCGTATCGGTTGGCCTTGTAACGAGGGAAGTCAAATTTAATGGATCCTATGCGAGCAATAAAAATATGAGTATCAATCAACTGCACGAAGATGAAAGCAATACTTCTGCCAAAACATGAGGTGCCGAATCAGCCTTGATGGCGTCCGTTAGTTCGACACGGGGTTTTTTGGAGGCAGGAAGGGAAGATAAGCCAAAAGCATCTTGAGTATTGACTACACTGTCTTCTTCATCGGACGAGTAGGATATTGGCAATGACATCGTCTTTTTTCGAATACCGGTGTCCTTGTCAGTGGTTGAAAGTAATAATACAGAGCAGTGCACATTTCCTAATGCATGTATGACTAATCAATATGTGACATGAAAGTTGTGACACAGCATTGCCTTGACTGTTTATTGGGGATTTACTGACATTGCTTTAAATCAAGGCCACAGTGGCATGTACTCTTTCTGACTCGGCGCCAACTCATGTCAGAAAGAAACATCAGTCGACCTTGGACGGAGGATGAGGGTGTGTAAAAATTATTTTATTTTGCTTCAATTTTACTCATTATTTTGTAGACAATCTCCTTCGTCAAGGTGTGGCCAGCTTTGGGGAGATCGACAACTGGAAACCCATCGCTGAACTGATACCTGGCAGGACGAACAAGGCTTGTAGAAAGGTCAATTATATTATATTCATCTGAGTCATATCTGACATCCATTTCAGCGATGGTTACATTCGCTACAACCCAACATCAAGAAGTCAGCTTGGACTCCTCAAGAAGACAAGTTACTCCTCCAACTCTATGATCAGTTGGGTGGGAAATGGTCGGTCATTGCACGCCACGTTCCAGGTCGCACCGACGACGCTTGTGCCAAACGCTATCGAGAAGCGCTCGATCCAAGGCTCAGGAAGGACGAGTGGACCGTCGAAGAAGATGAAAGACTCTTCGCAGCCGTTAGTCGTCTTGGCTCAAAATGGTGTCAAGTAGGCTCCGAACTAGGTCGCAGTGGCCTTGCTTGTCGCAATCGGTCGGTATTTTTTGTCTCTTCAAATTAAAATTACTCGACTGACCATGTTGGCACAGCATGAGGCGCCTCGAGCGTCAGCAAACTGCCAGGGCGGCACAGGTGGCCCCCACCCCTAATCTTGATACCAACCTTCTCTTGCTTCCAGAACAGCCTACGTTCGAGTATCAATCCCCTATACGTATACCCCAGAATATTTCGCCTGAGGTTTGGCCTCCGTATTTTCCTGATGAAGCATACCCACTCTACTCTGTGGAAGAGGAAGTTGTCACTGCCAGGGTCTTCCGTGAACCGACCCCACATCTAGACAACCCAGATCCTCATATTGCCCCATTCCAATTTTCATCGTCTTCACTGAGTTCAGCGCTTGTAATTCCACAGCAAACGCCGGTCCTTCCGACTTTCCCGAGCAGTACATCCACGACTCCGGAACTCATGCTTCAAACTATCAACAGCGATGCAGAAGGACAATCAACGCTTTCTCCTCTCTCGCAGTGCAATGGTATTCTTGGTCTCAGCGACGATCAATTCTCCATGATCGAACGCCAGCCACAGTCAACCATAATCCATGCTCAAAGTCCCGAAATCCTCGTATCTAATCTGATTCATGAATCCGACAACTTCAACAATTTCGTGTCATCGGATTATAACGCGTTTTTCACTGCATCTCCAATATCCTTCCCTCTCAGAGGCTTGGATGCGGGTTCGTCGGACTCATTGGCGTTATGGAAGCCCCGCTTGCCAAATGACATGGAGGTGGAAGACTCTCCCTTCAGTATATTCGACCCGTTGCCGAATGAAGGCCCACCGTCATTGGTCACTTCACCTATATTCGATTTATCTGCCCTTGATCCCAATAGTCCCAATCAACCCAATCCTGTGGATCTGCCGAACACCGAAAACCCGTCACTGGACTCTTTGCTGTTTTCACCCGCAAACGAGGCAGCATCGATCAAAGGTTCCATTGGTCCACGTCCGAAGAAAGCGTCATCTCGTAAACACAAACCATCCATCAAACTCACTCCTGCAAGCAGGCTGTCTTCTCTTTTGCCTCTCTCTACAGAGTAAGTCATTTTCGAACCTTTACCCTATTTATGGGTTGACCTGACTTCTTGGCGTATAGTCTCAATGTTCGGCCATACGCTTGCGGTCGTGTTGGGTGTTGGGACGCCGATCGTGGTTTAAGTGCCCACACCTTCGCAACGTCTGGTGAATTGCTCGATCACAGCAAAAATCATCCGGACGATGGGGTGGAGAAACCCTTCAGGTGTGCGTTATCAGGATGTAACAAATCATGGAAGGTATTTACATGGTTTCCCTTTGGCCGTTGAATGGAGTGTTCATTATTATTTTTTCCGTTGTGGTGCAGTCGATAAATGGCTTGCAGTATCATCTTCAAATGTACGTTTTCGATTTACATACGTTGAACCAAGCTCACGATAATCATTAGCTCTCCTTTCCACTTCGAGAAAGCTCTTTCCGACGCCATGTATACGAGACTATCAGCTCAGGGTGGTGTAGAAACTCCTGAGCAATCGGAGATGGTTCTGCCAGGTGAAGAACAGAATAGTGATGAGGAACGCAAGTATGTTTGTCCTCATGAGGGCTGCTACAAGGCGTATCGTCAAGCTAGTGGTTTGAGGTATCATAGGAAACATGTGAGAAGACATCTTATTCTGCGATGGATAAACCTTTGACATCATTATAGGGTCATCCCTCAGATGGTCCAGCCCAGCTCGCCATCGTCCCACCTGTACTTGAAAGGCAAATCCCCACCAAGGTTCGAAAGCTTCGTGCGAAACCTGGAAGCGGGTCAGCCATGCCAGTGGCATCTGTTTCTTAACGTTTTAACATTCGCGGCGGAGGCCATGTACCACATTTTAAACCTTTTAAACTGGACTCTTTTTTCCACTAAATTCAATTCTTTGGTTGTTCATCATCATCATCATCTTTCTATTCAATGCTTTCACAATGTTGTGTCTCGATTCCCTGCTCGGATTTGTTTTAAGGCGTTTTCTTTGCAGCTACATCAAATCTCAGTAATTCCACAATGCTATGCACAAATGTATCCTTTCATATATTCAATGTTTCTCAATTTCCTGGATCAGGGTGGATTGTCGACCCAACACTTCGTATGCAATAAAAACGCGTGGTTCTCAATTGGTAAACCTGTGTTCGGGTGTCTGCATATCCCGTCGGATGTGTTTGACAACATGATAAAGGGGAATAATGTAAGGCAGTGTTCTAGGTATGTAATCTAACCTGGATGATGAGAATAGATAGAAGAAACATAGGTTAAAAGTCAATCGTGCAAATCTGAACAACTGGGCGCTTATACCAGGCTTATACAACAACATCTTGTAAGTGGATAAGAGCTGTGACCGGTACTCTGACAGAGCTAAATGGCGTCCTTTGTATAGCTCACACAGTCGGACATGCAACTGAACATGTGTTCATAGTAGAAATGTATTGCGCCTTGTTAAAGTTTGACAGTAATTAAAAAACGTAAAATAGGAAGCAAGATAGCTGAAGGAGTAGATGTGCAGAGCAGGATTAATAAAGCAATGGTAAATGACACACTGCAATGTCATCTATGGCCTTCCACCTGCGCCAAACTGACTGGCTCTAAAAATATGTGGGTCATGGATAAGCAATACGATAGGAGGTTCAAATGGAATCATTGACTGACAGTTGTCTCATAGCGGGATCGGACATGATCTCTTCCATGGATGGCATGTTCCCTGATTGTACACGGTTCATCTAGAGGTACAGAAAGCAGGGAAAGGCAGGACAGTCAGAATCAATGGTAATGCATATCCCAAGTGACATACCATGTTTGCTACTGCTGGGTTTTGCATCAAGCTCGCGAGACCCCCATTAGCAGCAAGCTGCTGAGCCATGGCCATTAATTGAGGGTTGTTCATCATGCTTGCAAGGTCAGGCATTCCTCCACCAGCACCTCCGCCGAGGCCCATACCTTGAAGCATGTCGGCCATTCCACCTAGACCAGCAACACCTGCGTCCGAGGCAGGAGGTGCAGCAGCTTCACGGGAAGTAGATTCCGACTTGATCCTCGCCTTTGCGTTTTCCAGTCCAGATTTCAAGTTAGCATTTCCGGGTTCAAGCTTTAGACCTCGTTCGAAAGCATCCGCAGCAGCAGAGAAGTCGCTCAAGCAATACTGTGCATGACTGATCATTTCATGAACGTCAGTATTGTGAAGTTGACAGACGGGAAATGAACATACCCAAGCCTGTGATAGGCTCGTACGAACTTGGGATCGACTGAGATCGCTTTCTCTGCGTCACCAACCGCAGCGAGGTGATCGCCTTTGCTCGTATGAGCCGCAGCACGATTCGAGTAGTAGACTGGATTCGTTGGGTCTAAGGCAATGGCATCGGTATATGATTTGATAGCAGCATCGTAATCCTTTCCAGACATTTGTGCATTGCCGGTTTGCTTCAGATTTTCAGCCTTGACTTTGTCTTCAGCTGATGGGCCAGACACGGAGGTGGATGATGTCGATGCAGAAGGACTGGAACCATGGGACACTTTGGCACGAGTCTTGAGGTATACGTCGAAGATACTCTGCAGACTAGCAGGTTTCACTGAAAGATTTTTGGACTGCTCTTCATTAGAAGGATCAACACCAAAGGCTTCACCGATGCACTGAACTTTTTGAGATAATAGATAAAGTTAGCGGTTGATTAATGGCGATGGTGGTCATTATCGCACATACTGGCAACCTCTAAGCCCTCTTGATCGTCTGCTTTAACTGTTCCATCTTTTATTGACTCGTTTAAAAAGTCAATAATAGCAAAAACCAATTTCTGTTGTTTCTCGGACATGATAGGATTGAGTAGGAGTAAGAGGTAGGAGGTGTAAACAAGTAACAACAAATGTTTGAATCAACGTTGAAATATTATCATTTCTTGTTAAACTCGTACTTGCTCGACGTCCACAACGTCGTCCACAACCTCGAAGAGAGAAAAAAAACTTTGGTTTATACTTTCTCACTCGTTCAATCTTTGAACATGTTCTTCTGTGCCATTTCGGGCGAACCTCCTCAGGAACCCGTTGTATCAAAAGTTTCTGGCAACGTCTACGAGCGTCGTCTTATTGTAAAGTATATCAACGAGAATGGCACAGACCCAATAACTGGTGGAAAGTTGGAAGAGTCTGACTTGGTAGCCGTCAAGGCTTGTGCGTATTTTTGGTTTTATTTTTGCTGAATTCATCAAACATTCTAACCTTTCGTACTTGTCCAACAGCTCCAAAATCAGCCCCACCACGACCACCCACTCATGCCTCCATTCCGGCTCTTCTACATGCACTACAGAACGAATGGGACGCGATGGTTCTTGGTACACATACCCTTGAGCAGAAGTATCACGCTACGCGTCAAGAACTCAGTTATGCGCTGTACGCGCAAGACGCGGCGCAGAGAGTAATAGCCAGGCTGTTGCGAGAACGCAACACAGCAAGAGAGTGAGTTGCTTTTGACCGACCAAGCAATCAAATCTTAATTGGATTTTCAGGGCTTTGAGCAATATTCAAGCCACAACTGGTCTTGGACCCTCTACAGCAAATGGTAGTGAGGACGTCGAGATGGTCCCAGAAGACTCTGCCGAAAGTGGTTTACCTGCAACTGTTATTGCTCAAATCGACGAGACACATCAAGCGCTCAGTTCTGCCCGCAAGAAGCGAAAGCCTCCTCAGGGCTACGTCACCCCAGCGGAGGTTAAGACCTTTACTGCCACCCATACCATCCCTTCTTTGCACTCCGCCTCTCCTGCTGGAATCACTTCTCTGGCTGTCTCCCGTCTGAACCCCTCTCAATTCTTGACTGGTGGGAATGACAAGATTGTACAATTGTACGACAGGAGCACCGACAAGGTTTTGGCTTCCCTCAAAGGACATACGAAAAAGGTCAACCATGTTGCTTTCCGCGAAAAGGAAGGAGACAGTACCATTTTGATTTCCGCCGGCGCTGATAAAATTGCCAAAGCCTGGTCGCATGACAGTTCATCAGGAGAATACATCCCTAAAGCTACCATTCGTACGCACGCTGGTGAAATTACAGGCCTGGCAGTTCATCCTACAAACAGTCTTTTCGCGCTTTCTTCTAGCGATAAAACATACTCTCTCCACGACATCTCTACCTTCTCGCAGGTATTCCGCTCGGTTCCATCGGATGAAGCATTTACCTCGCTTGCTATTCACCCAGATGGCACTCTTATTGCAGTTGGTACACCAACTTCCACCATCCAAATATTCGATGTTCGCACAGGGGCTATTGCTGCTTCTTTGACACCACCCGACGCGTCACCATTTACAGTAAACACGCTCAACTTTTCCGAGAACGGTTACCATCTCCTTGCCCCCGACTCTCTGTCGTCTGTTGCGATCTGGGATTTGCGTAAACCCAAGATCACGCATTCGATTGCCCTGGGTGGCGACTTCAAGGTCAATAAGGTTCAATATGATCTTAGTGCGCAACTCCTTGGCGTCGCAGGCTCTCAAGGTGCACGGATATATGCCCACAAGACATGGGAGGAGTTGCTGCAACTTGATCAGGGTGGGGAGGTTGCTGATTTCGCGTTTGGCGACCAAGGCAAGGAGATCTGGGGAGCAACTGGTCGTGAAGTTAGGATTTGGGGGCTACCTTCTGCTTAATTGGCGTTTAGGAATATCTTGCTAACTTTTTGTGATATATTCGTCGAGCAAATGTGAATTGCTTTTGATGTGGATTGGTTTTCGAATAATGAACGTTTGGAACAATCTGGCCCTTTCTAAATTTCAATATGCAGGGTAGAATAGCACCACTACTTTTCATTGTTTTTATATATCACGTCTCACATACACACTGCATGTAGCTGGGAAGTTGCTGGAGTTCTGAACATCGAGTGGATAAAGATAACATATATCGCCGATTGCCGGCCATGGAACCAAGGAACGCGACATTTGCCATTGACTTCCTCCATGCTTCCAACAGCTTTCAACATTTTCAAATGCCGAACATCTCCATTGTCAAGGTCAACGGCGGAGAGGTGACATGGAATACACATTGAATGCATGATTTTCAGTAAGTAGCAACGAGTTTCGTGGTTAAAATTTTTCCAAATGTTACCTTATGTTAACCTGACAATGCAGCCGTAGTAAAAAAGTCTATCCCACTACGAACCACCTGATACCGGCACCGACTCCTTCCAGTGGTAACCGGCTCAAAAGTGTCTCAAGGTTCCAAATTTCCAACAGCTAAATGTTTAGAGCATAAAGTATAGTGATAAGTGGACCACAAGTGAAATGCCATTGTGGGTCGGAGGAAAGACATGCTGACGCAGTGTTGGCGCAGTGGCTCCGACTATGCAATCTGGGCACAGCACAATAGACTAAGACTACAAGGGTTATCGGTGAATGGTTCAAGAACGCATTGCCCCGGAATTCACAATCCGGCTGGAGTCCGATTCTGTGATGGAAGCGACCATGCATACGCCCTCGGGCCAGGGCAATAACGGCCGTGTTACCCTGCATGGAGCCAGATGTTCAAAAAAAGATCTCCACTGGAACTCATAAATTGAATCAAGCCAAGCAGCCTTTTGATCCCGCCTTTCTCTCTTACTCCTTTCCTGTCCCATTCTCAGCGAGGGTATACTATGGAGACCCTCCCCCCATCTGTTTATCCTCGAATTTCAGCTCATTTTCAGCCTATAACACCTTCTTTTCAAGCAAGCCCTTTCTTAAATATTCAACTACCAGCAGTGAATTACCCACCCCCAAATCAGTGGCTTTCAACAAACCTCGTTTCACCACAAGGGCCTAGGGATCCTTATGAACTTTCAAAAGCAGAGCTGACCCAACGAGTCAGTAAATGGCTGTCTGGAATCGAATTTGCGACTCTGCAAAACCCAGGACCCAGGACTAGAAAATCTCGCACCTATAAACCATATTACAGACCAGTCGTTTCAAGTCGTGCTTCTAGTGATTCATCGTCGCGTCGACTATCCTCCGACCCCAAGCAGAACACGTTGTCCGCACTTCATGGGGATCAAAGAAAGGTCAGAGGTTGTCATGACCGCGATCCCCAACCCTTGATACCCCCGCTCCCAACATCCACGCCGGTACCTCCTGCTGAAGTTTTATTCGGCAATTGCGATCCTCCGCTTTTCAGCATTCGCGATTTGGATGACCTACCTGATATGCTAGAAAACCCCTTGGTATGTTTTTAACAGCCTTTGCTTTCACTCTGACTCCGCAGCTAACGACATCGATTCTACCCCTAGATCACTACTTCCGCAAATGAAGTAAAGGAGGAGTTCCACCGCCTCAACATGCTTTCGATTCATCTGCTCGAGGCAAAAGAGCGCGTTGACACTCAGTGGCTATATTCCCAGACTTCCGAGGCAATGCGCGAAAGCATTGAAATTTCCACCTCCATTCAGCGCGTCAAAAATTCTATCAACTATATCGTTTTTTACAGTCAGCAACGGGCCATTCCCGTCGACTTCCAGGAGCTTTCATATCGTTATCGTCGTGACATGCTCAAGCGTTGCCCAGTGGACAACTGAATTGGCTTATGATCCATTTATCATCCTCAATATACCCCAACCGAGTAACCATTTCGGTTGTCACCTCCATTCATCATTGCTGCTCTCCTCTTTCATACTTCCCTTCCATTTCCTGATTGTGACAAAGTTTTTTCTTCATCTCGTTCTTCTTCGGTGATAGATTATCGTTGGGTTCCAATCACTTTCATTGCACATTCTCGTTTCTTATTCCGCACACTTCTCGCATTACACACAATTTTTTATCAGTTCATATCTGCACTTCTCTGTATCAATATGTCACATCTTCACAGTTTCATGCTTTTGTTCTATTTTGCAATATTTCCAAGTACTGGCCCTCACATTTGTCCCATGTTTCACCATCATCATCGTGGTTCCTGACTCTTTCACTCTTCGCTCCTTGTAAGCGTTCGCCGCCTCTTATCCATCATTACAATCAACACACACTCGATGTAACTAATTGAATATTAATCCTAATCACTGGCGCATGTCAGCTATTCATTCGAACATCAATCGAATCTAGAAGCACTGGGTTTCTGTTTTCCTCGTCCGACATCTGACCTTGCCGAGAACGTGGAAATGTCATTCAACTGCTTTTATTTAGTGCAGTAGTAAACTGCGACATTCTATGAAACCCTAGGTTGTCGGCTTGTGCTTGACCAAGCATACGCGACGTGCTTCGATGAACATTGTGCGGGCATGTCTTTGGACAACCTGCGAATTTTTCAGAACTACATATCTGTGCTCAAGGGCTTAGGGTGCCATTATGGTCACATTAAAATCGTTGTTCGTCATTCAAGTCGTTTATTGTAGTTACATGGGACAGATGAGGTGTGTCGCTAAATGCTGAAGATGCTGGAACGTACAGAAAAAAAAAAGGAAAAAAAGTACAAAGTAAAACAAAAGAACGTGGTATGAAGTGCAAATGATGAATGAAGTGGTATCTCAAGTGTAATAATGATACAACGAAGCCCAAAGAGTCGTAACAGATGTCATATCATGCGCAGCAAGATATCGAAAGGATTTATGACCAGGATGATGGGCCTACAAAGCCAGATTCAGGGAGGTTTTTGAATGGAAGTCCCTCCGCATCAGCCGTGTTTATCCAGACGCTGGAGAAGAAACAAGTTAGAAAATGTGCATTGACGCTCGAATAAAACTCTAAACTCACGTATTTCCCCACCACTCAAAGTTGATACCACCTTTGGCGAGGCCAAGGGCGAAAAAGACGACAACCATCGCAATCGCTGTTCCTGCGTCGAGGGCAGCTGAGAGAATGTAGTTGTTTCGCATCCACCACCTGAACCTCCAGCGACGGATACAGTAGTTGAAGATGAAGCCCGTTGTCAGCCAAGAGATGTAGTTGATACCAGAAGCAGGAGGCATGGCACCGAGACCAGCGAAGAAGACTGGAATGTTGATATAACGCCAGAAGGAGAGAGGGTAGCGGCGGGCAAGGAGGTAGAAGGGGATTGGAAGGAGGGCACCGATGAGGAAGCCCCAGAGCAGGATAGAGTAGGGTGCTCCTGGGCTGAAAAGCCTGGAAGGGCCAATGCATCCCCAAAGGACAGAAGCTGTTGCGAAAGAAGTGGAGCCGGGGCATCGGAAACCTTGCTTCTGATCATAGGAGCAAATGTCTTCGATGTTGGTCAACATCCAGTCTTGGATGAAGGTCACCCAAATGCAGGCGATTACGGCGGCAACAACTTGGACTGAAAACATAACGCGGGGAGGAACCTTCATGTAATGACCAAGTTTAAGATCGGCAGCGAAGTTGACGGCCTGGCTGGAGGTGATAAAACCGATGGTCTTGAAAATGGTGTTGGCGAAGGGACGTCCTGGAATCATGTATCCAGCAATAAGCTGCATCATTACTTGAGTTGGGACTTGCTGATTGGTGATGGCTTGCAACATTGCGAGTGGAATCGTCAGGATAGATGCAATGATGATGGCGATGACGGCGGCCCAGATGGGAAGTTGAGTGGGTTCGATTTCGATGGCCACACACATCAACGCAAATGAAACAAGTCCGACGATAATGTACCACCACATAGGTACCTCATCATAAGACTGCATGAGACGGGAGTGAATGTCGCGTTCATCTTTCAGGCTGTTCCTGAAGCGGCGAGCAATATCCTTGCGGAACCACACTAAACCAAACTGTTAGAAAGGAATCCCAGAATAATTTTATGCAGCAATACATACAGAATGTGTGGACGATCACAGCAGGCAGTGTGGCGAACGATATACCATACGCGATAGCCAAAGTGACCGACATGAAAACAGGAGAATAAGCACTGTATTTGGCGATGTCCAGCCTTCCGTCAGTGATGACAGCACTAGCCTGGTACGGCATTCCGGTGTTGTCCCAAGCAAGTCGCGAAGAAATGGGGAAGTAGGCCGAGTTCCAGACATTCGTGACTACGATTTGGATGAGACTTGAGCATAAAATTGGTATTTGGAAGCACTTACAATAGAGAATGGGGGCAATGATCCAAAAGATAAGGATGAAACCGATACCAGTGTTCATTTGAGACCACCACTAGAACAAATGAGTCAGTGCGAAGAATCAACACAGACTAAAAAAAGCCTACAGGAGTGACCAAAGGACTACCAATGAAGGCAATCATCGTCCAATCGAACGTAAGAATGCTCATTCCGAGGCCAGTCGCAGTTCCGAAAAGTGCGTTCACAGTGACGTTCCTAGGAACAATCCAGCAGACCCAGCTGAACATGCTAAGTCCGGTGAAAATGTAACCTGGGAACCAATACCAGACGAAAGCACCAATCGTTGCGTAAAGGAAGAAGCGTTCACGACTCATGTGTCCGCGCTCTCTCCTTCCGGTGTTTTTGTGGAGAGTGTGGAACAGGGCAGAGTTGACCAAGGCACCTGGCCAGATCATGCTAGCGGGCCAGACTACAAATTGACGAAGAAGGCCACCCAGTGAGAAACCGAAGATCTGAGTGCCGACAGCCAAAAGAAGCTGGTAAGCGATTGAGACGCTTTGCCCGTAGAAGATGCGTTGGGTCAGGACGACTTCGGTGGAATATGCACCTCCGACAACAACGTTTGCCATGACTGTGATACAGACGTGCTCCTTGATGGAGAAAGGTCCTGGGTTTAAAGTCCAGGTATATCCGAAGGTTTTGTATCGCGTTGTAGGAAGAATACGAGCCAAACCACGGCCGAAGGGAAGGCAGACAAGCTGAGTTACAATTCCCGTAACGTATATCGAAGGATCTGTCGAAAAGAATATGAGATGGTAGCAAGAAACAGTGGTGAATATACATACAGCGCATGGCGAACACCTGGTTCAAGCCGGAAGTGAGAAGAGCGAAAATAATACCCAAGAACCACATCCTGAAGGTATTCACGGGCATGTTGACATCGTCGGTGCTGGCCACGGCGGCTCGGACTTCGGGATATGGGGATTCGCTTTGGGAAAAAAAATGAGAAAGGGCAAGAATATCGGACATGAAATACTTACTCGTCAAATTCAATGGCGGTTGAGTTTCTTGATTCAGGACGATCTCCTGAATAGCGATCCGAGTCAAACTGGGAGTCGGCGTCTAACTCTGAGAGATCATATGGACTCTTCTTTGACTTCTCTTCAATATTTGAAGGAACGAATGAAGGAGGACGAGAATGCAAGTCGTAGTTGGGATCGTTAAGATGTTCCATGTAAAATGTCTCGACGTCTTCTGGGACATCAGGAACGATACGCGCTCGAAGGCCGGTGGCATTCTGAACGCGCTCTGTTGAACTTGTGTAAGGCCTAGCTTCGTCGTTGGTGGCCATGACTATGAACCGACGGAGAAGAGGATGAGAGGTATGGGAGGAGGGAGTGACCGCGGAGGGGGGGGATAGCGGAATGTTGTAAAAATCGTGAAAGGGCACCCTTTTGAGGGATTGAAAGGACGCTACATTTCATGCAGAACCTGATCGATTCCGAGTACGGTAAGATGGAAGGCAGGACCAAGATATCCGGAGACAATTAGACAATTGGGACCAATAAAATCAGTTCCTTCCGTGGGCACGCAAAAAGTAAATGCTAGTCAGATGTCCAGTTAAGGGTCGAATTCATTCGACTCCATAGCATGAAGGTCCATCCATTGTCAATATTGGACCATGTAAGTAAACAAGAGTCATTATCAACCTATAATTCAGTCAAATTTCCTGTAATAAACGTCAAAAAAAATCAATGAACTTGAAAAATACGACTTACAAGTTTAACGATAACTTGGGTAGCATGGGAGTAAGTCCAACGACTTATTGTCTTCTCAACGGAGTTACTACCATTTAAGGAGCACCGCCATCACAAATTGATGGTGGAGAACAAAAAGAAATGTCATCCAATACAATTACGTAATACACTTCATGAGATTGCTCACCTTCTCGAAAGTCTTTGGGAGAATCCTGCAATTGTCCTACAAATATAGCCAACATAAACCGGTATTCTTGAGAATGGCTCTATATTGTTGCCTAACTCTTTCAAAGCATTTATTGTACGGGTGGATATCTCGGGGTTACCTCAACGCCGCACCGACAATTGTGCTGACCCTCAATAACAATCGCGGCATATGTATCGTATTCTAAGGCACAATAATTCATGGCGACATTAAATGACCTTGGAAAAATCACTCGTTCGTCGTTCCACATTTCAACGCCCGCCCTGGGAACCCTTATCTCACCTCTCCCCTCATTTGGTATGTTCCCCTTGCCCTTGACAGACCCTTGAAAACAAGCTTCTGCATTCCTCACGCTGAGCAACCAGAACGTGAATGCCTTAAGAGCCGAACTCCTCGGCCAGCAGTACTTCATTGCGTCGCGATGTTGATTTGGTCTCACATGGATATCTTAACGCACCTTGTCTTACTTATGGACTCCAGCAGGCGAAAATCGGGCCCGTAATGTCTCACTTGTTAAATGTAAACATAGCAGCCTCCCTCTCTTTTTTCGACGATCATTTTCCAAAAAAAAAATGATGATTATAAGACTTGGCGGTGAGATGGAAGGGAAACTGTGGAAATGATTGTATGGGCGCTAAAGTGGCTTGAAGAAGCCATAATATTGTTGGTCGGTGAGCCTTGCCGCGTAGTTGACACCGAGATGAGAACCCGGAAGCTGGAGTTGAATAATGATAGAGTAACTTGGCATTCGTCGATCAAGACCATCATTGAATGCTCTTGGACTCAGGTAAACGAGGCCGATGGCTAGATGCAGATCGCGGATATCAGAATGATCGCTCAAAATTGTAAATGGTGCAGATACCCACATCTGGTTGCACGGCCATCGATTGCCCATGTCGGGTAGATTTGAACGCGCTCAAGTCGTCCATAGGCACCGTTTCGTTGCCAATTGTGCGAAACCTTTCTCTATGATTAAGCCTGAGCTCATGATTTAGCATAGAACTTTCCATGAAACGGGGAGCTTCTCGTACATTGCCATTATACAATTGGTGTAAGCTAGGTCGAACTGTTAAGCGAAATCCATACAACGTATTGGAATACCCACCTCCAGAGCGCATGAAGTAAATCGCCAAACACACTGTATTGTTTGGCATAGAGAGATACTAAAGATGGTGTTAGTTGGTGCCGGCGTGGTGAAGAACATTATGAGACCCACCGTTGTCATGTAAGCGATCGAGGAAAGCCTGTTAAAATTGAACACGTCGTCGGTACAAGCATAATTTTGAAGGTGGCCATTTTAAATTAATACCACATGACAGCCCCCGTCGATATGGACCAAACAGCGAGATTTCGAAGTAATGCGATGGTGTTTGTGCTAAGATTTATGGTTATGACGTGACAAATATGTATGGCTCTGTAAGAATACGCACCGTGATGAAGCAAGAATCCTGCGTTTACGAATCATGAATGCCATCGATACCATGATGATACCGTCGGTCAAGATTCGACAAACATAGGAAGCGATCAAACTCGTCTCAATCTACGAGTGAGGTGTTGAAAATATGCTACACAGCAAAATACGTACCTGCGTCTTGGGAATTAATTCAGGCACGCAGGGGGAATGAGCGCTGCTTTACATGAACATGGTTCGCGATCAAAGAACACCGGAAAGACGTACGTTCGGGCAATCAGATCTAAAAGAGAGTACGCAATGCCAGTGAGAAATGCTCAGGTCCATAGATGTATATTAACAAACATACCAATGGTGAGTACTGTGATGGAAAGGTTACAGCATCAGTAGTAGCAAACGAACTTGAAAGAAGCGCTGACCCCAACCAGTCACAAATGTCGAAAGCTGACGGAATGTTAGTCGATGTGCATTTGCCAGCCAAATTACGCACTGGAACAATAATTAATTGCTGTTGATGCAAAACTAGAAAAATTTCAAGATTAGTTGATTTAATAAGGGCAAAAAATAGGTTATTCACAATTGTACAAACGATAAATATAGAACCTGGACGCAGCCACCCAATAAGCGCCCAGATCGACAAGACATCAACCACAGCATTCTCACCCTTCAACTAGAAAGCAGCATGCTTCCTATGAGACAGAAAAGAATCAGCAACATTCTTAAAACAATCGTTCATGACTTACGGTTGTCATATAGTTTGCCTTGATACAATTATCAAGTTCAAGAGGTTATCAGGTTCTGAAGCTGGTGGCAGTTGTCATTTGGCTGTCGCCGACTTACAATGTAGCTCCTATCATGTTTTTAGTAAGATACGATGTTCCTTCATTTGACATCTAGTTAAACTCACCAGTGGAAACAAGAGACAAAAGTAACCCATTCCATTCCAACACCTCTGCCAACAAGATAATAGTAAACCTGATAAACGATAAGACAAAAATTAGCCGTTTGAATCTAAAAAATACGACGAGTCAGTTTTTAGTGCTGTTTGTCGACAGTTTTGCTACTCGCAAGAGTAATTAAGGACACCTAAAAAAGGGTCAACACTTGTCAAATCAGGGGTTCTGCAACAATTCGATTCAAGGTAGTACCAGAATTTTCAAGGACATCCTGTCCGTCTTGAAGTTACGAAAATATAGTATGACTTGACAGCAAAAGAATCCATGAAGTCTAATAGTGTCATGGCTGCTGATCAGCGAGAAGAAGTCACTGCTCTGAGTGGAACTGACGGGTAAGCGAGGGTAGCTCCGATATGTATGGGCACTATGTTGGCAGTGACATCAATGTCACCGTATTCAAGACTCATTTCAACATAGAAGATAGGCAGAGAATAGTGGGTAGAGTTAGAGTAGAACAGAAGGAATGCTGTGGTTTCTTCCAACCCCGACGCTGGAGGCTTCAAGGGTATATTTGGCCTAAACAACAGGGTCGTTCAAAGGCCTATTCAATTTGCTGATGAATTGCTTGAATGCTGCCATCTCAGACTAAGGAATTATCACAAGTCCTTTTGAATAAAAAGAAAAAGAGAGAGGAATATGATAACTTTGTCAAAAACTGCAGTGTACGACGCAACGCATTGAAGAACGTAGACATGTAAAATTCTGAGAACTCTCATGGATCGTGCTCACCCCTATGTTCATAAGTGCATGGCGTGGGAAAAAGCACTATTCCTCATCCACTCGTAATGAGAACGGGATTTGGATAGGAACTGATGTCAACGAAGGCTTATCTCGCTCATTTGGACTCCAATTTCAGCATGCATAAAAGTCTCTTTCCAAGGTTTTCTAGGCGACTTCATGCTCAAGGCTCAAGCGGACTCAAGCCCCTACAAATCTCGGCTGTAACTGCGTTCAAAGGTCTATTCTTGTGAACACCGTACTTCTAACACCACAAGTCAGTATACTCTGACTTGCTTTTAGTGTTGCCGTCGAGTTGAACGACCTGCTGGGCTTGAATGATATAACGGCTTGACTTATATCATCTTAGATCTGCAGGGAAATTTTAAACTCTCCAGCATGGCCCTTTCATCGAAGACTATGACCAGGGACCGCCCTTTAAAATGAGAGGCTGTACTCCAATGTAATCTAGCCCCGTGCCGGTCGCTGTTATCCGGGATGTACCTCGTGAAAAGCATAAAATTAACGGTTTTTGAACAAACCACTGCGTCATGGGATATAAGATATCCATAATTATGCCGGGATGCTTACCGATGGCGTTTTCCGACACTTCTATTGCGAGCTCAATACTATTTCTGAAAATCCATAAAACTCGACGCTATGGACACGTCGATTAATCGATTGTTCTCCTCATTAAAATGGCTACCACCACCACTACCTCTGTCGCAAACGCTGCTGAAGGCGTCGCCACCCTCACACTTCGCCCATCTCCTGCTTCCGCTTCAAACAACACCAATGAAGAGTATGCCTATGCTCATCTCCTCCCTCACTTCTCTGCCGACCGTTACCCACCTTTGACTCCGTTTGAGCACGTTGACCCCGCTTCTCGTGCGCTGTCCCACCCCAACCCCCGTTCTTTCTTGGACAATGCTACATCAGTCGCAGAGATCACTCCTTCACTCGGAACTGAAGTACAGGGTGTAAACCTTGCCACCCTCGACAGCGATGCTCGCGACCAGCTGGCCCTTGAAGTTGCCAGGAGAGGTGTTATGGTCTTCCGAGACCAACAGGACTTTATTGATCGTGGTCCTGACTTTTACCTCCAGTGGGGTCGCCACTTCGGACGGTGAGTAGTTAGGGGATAAGTTGCATCGACGGCACTGATTTGATACGTTCTACCCAGCCTCCATATTCACCCCACCTCGGGTCATCCAAGGAATTACCCTGAAATCCATCTTGTGTACAGGTAAGATCCGTTCCAAGTTAAACATAAGACTCAAGCCATGCTGACACAATCGCATGATCTGCCTATCTTAGGGATCTAAAGTCATCATTCAACTTCGAAGTTGACGATTCCATCACTTCTACCGTCTGGCACTCTGATGTGTCATATGAACTCCAACCTCCCGGTCTCACAACATTCTTCCTTCTTGCTCAACCACAGACAGGAGGGGATACACTCTTCACATCACAAGTCCAGACTTTGAAGAAGCTCTCTCCACAATTCGTCGCTTTCTTGCGTACTCTCAAGGCAGTCCACTCTGGCGTTGAACAGGCCGAATTCTCCAGAGCTGGTCGCCGCGGAGGAACTGTGAGAAGGGAGCCTGTGGAACATATTCACCCTGTGGTTAGAAGACACCCTGTGACTGGAGAGGAAGCCCTCTACGTCAACAGGCAGTTCACGCGCAGAATCGTGGGCCTCAAGCGGGAAGAATCTGGTGGGTCATCTTGAAGCCGACTTTATTTTTTTTGCTCTTATTTATGGGTGACCTTTTATTAGAAAACATCCTGAGGTTCTTGTACGACCACATTGACAAGAGTGCGGATAACCAAGCCCGTGTCAAATGGCGCCCCAACACTATCGTTCTTTGGGACAACAGAATTACTGCTCATGTTCGTGAATATTTTTCTTTGGATGAGCTTTTAATTGACGTTTCGTATGTGCAGTCTGCGATTGTCGATTTCAAGGAGTCTGGTGAAGCCCGTCACGGTGCTCGCATCACACCACAGGCGGAACGCCCGATCCCTGCGCTTGATGGACTTGAGCTATAAAGTCTTTAAAAACAAAAATTAATGCTACCAGTATCTTTATCTTATGTACTTCAGCTGTAAATGATAAAAGGTTATCTATGACCTATCGTATTTGGTTCGACTTGCCCCTGAACAACGTCATTGCCACATACACGTGACGATAACTTGTCATGATGGCTACGGGTAAGAAATTAGAAAGTAGAAAGTCAAGCTTCACATACTTACTTACATCCGCGACACTCTTCGCTAGCGTTATATCTAATTCTAATCTGCACCGTGGTCACTGTCAGGAGACACACCATGTCCTCTCTCTACTTAGCATTTGCAGCTCTATGCGTCACGACACTTAAAGAAGTCAACACCCTCGTTGATGAGCCCTATATGGTTCGTTCGATCGACTCTCGCTGGTGGTTTCTGTTGACCGTAATGTGCTAGGATGAGCCGTTTCATATTCCACAAGCACAGGCATACTGTCGTGGAGATTTTGGGCATTGGGACCCTAAAATCACAACGCCACCTGGGTTGTATGTTTTTTCAAATGCATCCAATGTCGGAAGAGATAATTATAAGTTCTCTACAGGTACATTTGGTCGTTGCTACTGAAGCGTGTCTTCATGTTCAAATGCAATCTTTCGATGCTAAGACTCACAACACTGTTGACACTGCTGGCTCTACCTCTGGCACTTACGCGACTAATGTGTATCTATAAACGGGAACGACACCGGGACGGCATACTTTCTCCTATCCCGGAAGCCATTGTACTGTCGGCTTTTCCAATCGCGTGGTTCTTTGGATTTCTGTACTATACAGAGGTTCCGAGCTTGGTTTCTGTCGTTCTGACAGTCGTTGCAGCACTTGAGGATAAACACACCCTCGCAGCTTTGGTACACAGTCCACCTTCTTTATACCCTCGATCCATGCTTACGATCAATTTCAGTTTGGTCTATTGAGTTGTACTTTTAGGCAAACCAACATAGTCTGGGTAGTCTATGCATATGCTGTTAGTCAGCTTATGCACCTACGATTCAGGCGGTCCCTTCCAAAGGAAGCACCCCTAGCGAAGCTCCACGATCCACCAGCCCTTGTCGCGGGACCAAGTACGTGAACGCGTCTTTATCTTTAACGATCATTGGGCAACCCTAATAACCATTGCTCCTCAGGGGATCTATTAAAGTCAGCCTTAGGCATACCCAAAATCTTACCAGACATCTTACCAGCATCCGTACCCTACACGTTGGTCCTTGTTGCTTTTGGAGTCTTTGTCGTCTGGAATGGCGGGATCGTCCTTGGTATTTCATCATTTCGTCGTCAGTTCTCCAGGTCTAATGGATCGGATAGGTGATAAATCCAACCATATACCCACCCTTCATATACCCCAACTGTACTATTTTATCTCCGCTGCGACATTTTTTGGCTGGCCTGTTTTAATTTCCGGTTCAGGGGGAGCACCTGCCCTGATCCGAGGCGTGCTCAGCCGCATGTTTGGAAGCAAAAGGTTTCTACTCTACTTTGAAAGTCTATTTTGGAAAGAAACTCATCGACATGCAGTCGTGTCGTTTGCACTGGTGCATTGTGTGCAGTCATGGGGTTGACTGTGAAGCATTTCACGTATGTCTTTTGACCATTTGCGCAGAACCCGGTGAACTGACCTTCCTTAGAATACACCACCCCTTCTTGCTGTCGGATAACAGGCATTATACGTTCTATGTCTGGAGAAGGATATATATGGTGCACCCCTTTGCACCTTATGCCTTGGTCCCCGTCTATCTGGCCTGCGCATGGGCTTGGTTTTTACGTATTGGTGAGTGTCACTCTTATCTTTTCCTGTTGATTTTACTGGTGGCTTATACGAATTTAAGGCCAAGATCAGACATTGCTGCAGAGCCTATTGTTGCCCGTTTTCGTGGTGCCCACGTTGCTGCCAACGCCTCTTTTAGAGCCTCGCTACTTCTTGATACCTTATGTCCTACTGAGATCACAAGCAGCTGGGGTACCTACATGGGGAATGATATTAGAAGGGGTCTGGTATTCTATAATTAATGGGATAACTATGTATGTGTTTCTGTATGTCCCTCGAGAAGGTGTGGGACGATTCATGTGGTAGTTGGTACAAATAAAAGTAAATAAAATAGTTGAGTTTGCCACTGTCAACTTTTTAGTTTTGAACGATTGTCATTAACATTAACGAGCATTTTACGACAAAACCACGACATTTTTTTTTCAATTCTCTTTTCGTTTCATCTATCATCATCTACACATAAATCAACAAATTTTCTTTTTTTGCACCCCCACATGCCTGCTGAAACTAAAACAGAAACAACAACAACATCCAAACCTACCACAAGGAGCTCCTTACGGCAATCTCTAAATCTTGCCTCAGTGAGCAAAGCCCTAGCGGAAGTAATAAGTAAGGATGGCCGTGAAAACACAAAAAACGCGAAAAAGGCGAAGGAATCTCGTCGTTCTAGTCTTGTAACCTCTGTTCCAGCCGCACCTCGCGCATCAATGGGCGATGTCAGACCAACTTCACAGCTCTCAAAGCGAACAGCAACTCCAGACTCCAAGACAGTCACTCGTAAACGTGTCTCTACTTCCATTCAACGTACATCTTCAGATGAACAGTCATCCAAACCATCAGAACCGGGAACACCACCCTCAGCACATCTCAAACCCGCGACTCTTCGTCCTAGGAACCTCAATGCCACTTCTGCTCTCCCAAAGTACCGCCCAAAGTCTGCAATTGTTGAGGCTACAAAGCCGCCTTCACCAATGCTGATAAAGGCTGGCACTCGACGCCCTTTGAGCACGTCCGACGACGAACGAAAGGATCAGAATACTCCCGAACCACTAGCCTCGGCATCCGAGAAAAGGTCGCGCCCAATTAGCCCGCTTCCTCATCGTGCTACCCTCAAAGCCAGTCTCAATAGGTCGGGTGGTTCAACTCCTCCTTCGACCCCCTCCAAAGGAAAGGGTCTGCCTCTCTCAAGCGGGAGGGCCTCGCCTACCCGACCAGCCAAGCTCGTCAAGACAACCATCACAACCAATGCACGCAGCCCGCTTCCTTCATCACCCTCGACTGTTTCTAATGCAACTCCAATCCTTGTTACCCCCAAATCATCCGCATTGAAGAACAGAGTCTTGCAAGCGCGGTCTGGCCAAGACCAAAGTGTTACTCCCAACCAGGGCCCCGCGTTTAATTCATCGCAAGATTCTCCTTCACCTCTACAACTTCGTAAACCAAGGCGGCCCCCAACGGCTGGTTCATCCAAAAGCCATGCCGCTGATATGTCCCGCATTTCTGAGCGCAACAGTGAGGATAGTGAAGAAGACGATGTCGAACTTTTGCTGGCCCCTGTTGCTCATATCGCTGCTCCTACACCAGCTATGCCTCGTATCAAAGTTCCACGACCCCGGAACGCTCCTCAGACACCGAGCAAATCCTCTGGATTGCCCAAACGCGACAACTTGTCTTATGCCTCGCCTCTCCCACCAGACTCGTCAGGGAGATCATCTCTACGACCTCCGTCTCAGAGTGTGTCAGATAACAGTCGCATTATGCGTGGTTCGATATTATCATTTGAACAGCTCGCCAGTGAATCGTCACAGATGATACCCGAAGACGAGTTTGGACGAATGCTGGCTGATATGCCACCTCCCTTCCAGTCCGGCCCAGCATCGCCAACTTTGAGCTCTCAATTAGACATCCCCCCTAGCCCCTGCCTGAGTGCAATTGATTCTCCTGGCGGATATGGCTCTATATCACAAGTGCTTCTCCCGGACGTTACACCGTCACCTGCATTCCACGGATCGCTATCGAGTCGTTTTAGCCTTTCGCCTGCTTCATCCACCAGCGATTCTGCTACTATTACCATGTTGCGGTTGCAGCTTGCGTCATTGGAGGGTACCAATATGGAACGTCTCTCACAGATTCACTCATTGGAGGAGGAAATTATTAGCCTCAAACAGGCCCAGCTTCAGCAGATTGAGGAGATGCGCAGCCAGGCCGAATTCGCGGAGCAACAGGCGAGGCAGACGAACGAGCAAACACGCTATGCAGAGTCCCTTGAGGAGAAACTGCGCAGTGTTCATGTATCGCATGAGCAGACATTGCAGGACACAATGGTGCGCTGCGAAAATTTGGCACGCCAATCTCAGGCTCGTGCGTTGGAGGAGCAGAAAATGAAGTATGAAGTCACCCATTCCGTTTGCCTTGCTGCTTCAGGGTGGAACACCGCGCGAGACGCGTGTGTCATGGAGTTGGAGGACTTGAAGGGGGAGAAGGAACTATTGGCGCACTTCATGGCGCGACTTGAGCAAATCGCTCAAGAGCTTTAAATCTGTTTCCGTATTATTTTTCGAATTCTTCGGGACCGGTTATATATCTTGATTATCATCCGACTTTTTGTTTCATTTGGAGGATACAATTTTATTCCACTATCTGCTTGATGCAACCACCTCCCAACTATCCACTCTCACTATCATCAGCCTCGGTTTTGTAATTGTAATATTTTCACTTCTTCGCAACACATGCATACCTGTCATACTATGTTCTCCTTTTCGATGATTCATATCTTGTACACGTCCTTCAATGGCAATCCTATTATTCCATATAAACAACTGAAAGATAGACCTATAACACATAAGGATAATAATCTACAAACAAGAAAGGCAGACAACTTTAAAAAATCAAAAGAGTAGAGTACATGAATAAAAATAAATGAAGAAGGTATCAAGATGTTGGTTGAGTTGATTCGGCTTCGATACAGGCATCGAGCAAACATGCAAAATTTTCTGTCGGGGTGGCTTCGCTTACACGCGAGACAACAGCTTGAAGGATAGATTCGCGACTATATAAAATATGATGAGGATCGCTCAAGTGGCACATACGATAATGGTACGAACCTGATAGAACCGTATGCAACCTCAACCTCACAATCAAGTGAGTTTATGGACATTGGCCACCTCGAGAATGTATCCAAATTGAAGGTGAAGGAAATATACGCCTTGCCTTTGCAGGAGGGCAACATAACCATGACTCTTGCTTTGAAACTAGGCAATGATTCTGACGTTGTTGGAGGAAGAAGAATCTCGACGGGGTATCGGACACTGATCAGACTAAGCTGCGAGCGAAGTTGGGTACACGCAGACCAGTAGTCGCTCAGTTTATGGACAATCTGCGGAAGATGTGAGTACTTGAACCGCAAAAAAAAGGTTGATTATGTACCTGCCGCACAGTAACAATCTCATCACTCTCGCGAATAACAGTTTGAGCAGTGGAGAGTAGGAACCTGCTCAATGGCGGGAAGTCGTCCTTGTACCGTAGATAACTCTTGCCGAGACGCATGATGCTGACTTTGTTGACAGAAGGCAGGAAATTTCGGCATGGAATGCTGACTTTAAGCCTGTTCGCAAAGATATACTCGAACAGCCTCGAATCAACCTTGACAATCCTCATTCGATGTAGCTTTTCCAATGCTTCCAATTCTCCTATAATGTGTATAATATTAAGAACCGTTCAAACTCCTGAGAAGGGGGACAACAAACCTTTCAACCTGAAGACTTCTGCCCTGGTTGACGTCTGCTTCATCTGAATCAACTTCTGTGCAGCTTCAATAGTGCTCCTTGCTTCCCGCTTCTGAGCACCAATTTCTTCCGCCTTCTCCTGAAGCCACCGCAATTGATCTTTGCCGTCTTTGAGTTCAGCTTTGAGTGCTTCAACCTCAATGCTAAAAAGGACATGAGAAACGGATAATAATTAGATTTGTTCAAAACTCACTTTTGCTCCGCAATTGTGGCTTTGAGATCATTGAGATACTCTTGATCACCAGCCTCAATTTCCGCAACCTCGGCCTGCTCCTGCTCTAGCTGCTCAACAAGATCGGCATACTCCTTCTCAAGTTGTGGAACAAGATCATCCACAGATTTCTTCATGTCTTCCAGTATGCGAGCATCCTGAACACAAGGTTATGATTGTATTCCTCATAATGCAATAACAGTAAACCCACATTTTCCAGTTGCGAGAATCCTTCGTTAGCTGTCGCCCACAAGCCCTCTACCCATTGCAGTTTCCAATCGTACCAGTCAGACCGTGCCTGATATCTCGTATTGGTCTTGATGAGATTCAGAAGATGCTAAAAGCGAATTAGAATATAGAAATCACTAAACAAATGTGTTCTTACAATTAGATCATGTTGACCCTCTTCATCCGCCCGTGCATATTCCACAAAGAGTTCAGGAGTAAGTTTAGATGCTTCCTCCTCTGCTTCTGCGAATGCCGACTTGCTCTTAGCCATCCAAGCTTCGAGATCTCTCGAAACCCGTGTGTACAGCTCTAGCTGAGGGACATCAATTGCCATTGCTACGACATAATCCGCCATAGGGATTTCCGACGGGTTTCGTGGCTGGCGCGAGGTCTGCTGAGATGGATGCATGGACTTTCTTGGCGCCGTCAGCTCATCCATGAACTTGATGTTCGTCATTGACAAAAATTGAGTAATCGAAATGGAAGGCTGTCATACGTGGATTAGTTATTCACGAAAATATACGATGAGGTAGACGGGACCTACCACTTCCTCTTCATCCACAGCAGGTTCTGCGGCTCGGACAGCATCTCGCCATTGTTGAGTAGCATCAATATCGACTTCCATCTCCCCTGACAATTCGCCCATGTTCTGTGAATCGATGGTTACTGAGGGTTCAGCTGGCACATTAGGTTCAGGCTCGACAATCCTGACGCGAGGCGCTGGAGATCCTCTCGTAGGACTAGGAACAGCAACAGCTTGACGCGTAGCCTCGCGTACACAATGTGCAGCTTCTACTTCCTTCTCACTCGGTTGTTTCGCAGGAGACTTAGGGGGGTTAATCGACAGGGGCTCCTTTGATAAAGGTTTGAATGCTGGTGCTGGTGGTGCAGGCGCAGAGCCCATGCTTGCGCGACCCAACCCACGGAACGGTAGCTTTTTCTTCGGTGTCGGCGTCAATGTCCCAGGTGCTGAGTCTTGACTCTGTGCAGCCTGTGTCTGCAAGGTGGCAGCAGCAGCCAAACTCTTCCTCCTAGCGAAATAACCTGAAGGCCTACGTAAGGATGAAGGTGCAGGCTGTTGAAAAGGTGCTGTCCTGTCTGGGGATAAAGGCTTGGGTGCCGTGGGCTCACTGGGCGCCTTAGGAGCTGATGTACTTGGAACGTCGGGTTGCCATTTAGATGCAAGAGCTTGTCGTTTAGCTGGACTTGGAAGGTCGTTGTCTGGATGAGACTCCTCGGGTACAGGTCGAAGACGTTTCGACTGAGTTGGAGTAGATGGCACCTCTGCTATTGATTTTCTAGGTGATGGACGGGCAACAGGAGGAGCAAAGGCTGCAGAAAATGTGGGTTTGGCTTTGGCAGGTGACTTATGGGGCGTTGTTGGCTTGACTGGGGATGGGGGTCGTGGTTTAAATGTGAATGCAGCAGAGGGAACAGTCGTGGATGCAGATGCAGATGTTGTTGGCTGAGGTTCAGCAGGCGGAGGATTCGACGTCGGTGGTTGGAATACTGACGTTGTAGTTGGGGCGATCGACATGCGAGGGTTTGAGGAGCTTGTACCAATATTGCCATACACCTCAGATTCGTCCATGTTTGATTCCTGACCAAGACTCAATCTCGAATCACTGACCATACTTGCTCGGCCAAATACTTGACTGAGGTTAAGAGTTTTATCCCCTCTGTCAATGGCATCGTCGTCAAAGCTATCTTCTGTGCTCATGAAGGAATCCTCCTGCGAAAGTAGATTGTCTGGCAGTGCCAAGGAATCTCGAGCGCGTCTCAGACGGTCAATCGCGTCTCCAAGTTCCATCTCGTCGTCTTCTTGATGACACTCTTCTCCAGAGGGTTCTGAGTTGGTATTGGCAATTTCTTTGAGGGCAAGCCACGCTTCATCTTTCTCTGCCGGACGCAAAGACTGGCCGAGCGGAATTGTAAATTCCATCGCCTGTGATTGCTCAGAAGGCGCGTCGGAAATGATGGAATCGTTACCAATGTCGGAGCGTGACTCGTCTCCCACCTGTTCGTCGGCGGCTGCTCCTGACAGCTGCTGTAAGGGCTGGCGAGGCATAGAAAGGGAGCGTTTACGGGACAATGGCCCCTTGATAGCCTCCGTGACATCCATGTTATCGTCTTCTTCGTCGTACATATCCTCATCGTCTTCGTTGTCGTAATCGAACTCTTCATCTAAAATAGCAGAGCCGCGATTTTGGAATGGATTTCCGGCAATTGTCGTAAGGTCCATGTCTTCACTTTGACCCATAGAGAACCTTATGGAGCTCCTCCTATTTCGCTGGTTGCGGCCAGGATATTGGTTTTCATCAGTGGGTTCTTGTTCAACCACCGGTGATGCCTCTGGTGATTCACCAATGCTGCTTCCAGGTGAAGATTGCGGTGAACCGGTGCTGTTGGTATGGATGGTTTCGAACATGCGGACATGCGAATGGCTGGCAAAGCTAACGCGACGACCTAGTGATTTGCGCGACGTATTGTCATGTACTGGTGCGGTGAAGTCCTGGGTAAAATCTGTTGATTTTGTCGCGTTTCCGTCGTCATTGGTATTGGTCGACTGCTGTGAGGAGTTATCTAGGTGAAATGTGTTTATGGAGGCCTTCAAGATACTCTTCCTTGGAACCTAGAGCAGATAGTTAGAAACGTTGGGAATATTTGGAAGAAATGCCTACATACCAAAGATCGTCGTGCCTTGGATTGGGGGCTTAATAGACCAGGAACTATACTATGTGCGCGACGACGGTTCTTGGGGACGATTGAGGGTTGATTCTGGTTGGGAACTGCGATTGATCGTCTACGATTTGGAGAAGTTTTCTTTGCGGCCATGACTTAAGAGAAAAATAAAAATAAAAACAAGAATAAAAGAAACAAGAAATAGGAAGTGGAGAGATAATAAGAGGACGAAAGTGAGAGACTGTCAACAAATAAACAGACGCGCCAATTCATCAACGCCATCATGTGACTATCAATTCAATTCAAGGGGCGCGTTTGAAATTCCTTTCATTTTGACTTTTATCAATCATGGCCAGCAAACTAACAGCCACAAGATCGTCTACTCGTAATAAGACGAATGCTACAGCTATTCCAACAGCTACAGGAACGCGTACAACTCGGGCAAGAACAAAGGTAACCAGCCCAATAGAACCAGCGCCAACACCACCACCAACTACAGTCAAGAAATCTATTGTACGCAAACCTCTGGCAGCCAGCAAGACAAACTCTCTAGAGTCTGTAGCATCGTCTAAGCCTTCTTCGAAATCATCAGTCAATGTGACCAAGGCTACAAAGCTTCACAATGCTCCATCAGATTCAGATCGTGAGCCTATCATGGTAAATCTTCTTTCTTGCCTGAGGTTTTCTCGCCGAATTAAACCACTTTTACTGCAATGTATAGGCATACCTACGAATTAGACCCAGGCTTAACGATGACGAGCCAGAGTCTTCGCCTTACCTGACCCCACTGTCGGACACAACTGTTACCATGATTGACCCACAAGATCCTCAAAGTAGTCGGTCAAAGTATCGCATCTCAACCATTCCTCCTGCTTCCTCGTACACCTTCTCTCATGTCTTTCCACCCAACACCACACAATCCGACTTTTTTACTAAAACCACGTTGCCACTTGTCAAGGACGTGCTGTTTGGCCAAAACGCACTCCTTTTTACGTATGGAGTGACTAATTCTGGCAAAACATACACTGTTCAAGGAGGGACAGACTCAGGGACTGCAGGCATCCTCCCCCGTTCTCTTGACGTTATATTCAACAGTATAGAAGGCCTTCATGGAGATGGTAGAGTGAGTATCGTCGAGGTTTTGTCAATTCCATTGGCTGAACTTTGCACCTCAGTACCGACCTGTTCGGCTCCATGCCGTGGAGGTAGCGGATGATACAGATATGAGCCCTCCACCAACCATGCCAGAACCATCCCTAGCAAAAGTCTTGGAGTCACTGGATAACTCCCCGGAACCAGATTTTGCTATGGACCCTACGACCATAGACGTCGATCGCAACTATGATTACACTGTTTGGTTGTCATATGCCGAGGTATACAACGAAAAAGTGTACGACCTTCTCGCTTCCGTCAAGGATGAATCAGTCAACCATCCCGATGGTCCCACAACACACCCTCTGGGATCTAAATCCTTGCTTATAACACGACAGGCTCTGGCTCTGAGAGCATGCCCTGGCTCCGACCTTGGTGAAACGGAATCAACGGGCAAATACATCCACGGACTTCGTCAGTTCCGTGTTCATAGCAGCTCTCAGGCAAAGGCACTCGTGAAATTAGGACAGCTGCATCGTCGCGTTTTTGGAACCCTTGCGAACAGAGAGAGCAGCAGAAGTCACGGGATGGTTATCATCAAGGTCGTAAGAGGCCACCGAGGAGACAGAAATGTTTGTACACTTATTACGAACTGCCTTTTTTTGTTCTTGCAGCTGATTCATATTAAAGGACCCCACTTCTTTGCAAGTTTCACGCTTAACCTTGGTCGATCTCGCTGGGTCTGAACGTACAAAGCATACACACACCACAGGCGACCGTTTGAAGGAAGCCGGAAATATCAACAAGTCCCTCATGGTTCTCGGTCAGTGTATGGAAGTTATGCGATCCAACCAACGCAAGATTGCTCTTAGTCTGTCTCAAGAGATTTCTTCTGGTCGAATGGATACCAAGGACGTCAAGAAAACGCTGTCCGTGGTGCCTTTCAGACACAGTAAGCTGACTGAATCCCTCATGGACTACTTCATTGGAGACGGCAGGACGGTATGTATTGATATAGCTGATGTTGACGAGCATGCATTGAAACCCGAATAGGTCATGATAGTCAACGTCAATCCATACGACACTGGTTATGACGAGAATTCGCATGTCATGAAGTTTGCAGCACTGGCTAGGGAAGTGTATATCACCCCGGCGCCAGCACAGGTTCAGAAGGTTCCCGTCGTTGGCCCAGGAAAACTGCAAGGAAACAAGATAAAACAACTTGGTCCTCTTTCACTCAGAGACCCAGAAATCGTGCCCCATCCTTACTCGCGTAAGGTTACGCTCTCTATGGGTGGTGCAAAGACTGGAAAGAAAGCTATCGAAACTGTATTGGAAGTAAGAGAAGGTAATCTTGTGGTGATTAATTTATTCTTGATTACGCGTTGACAACTTCGCCAGAGGACGAACCGCAAACTGAGCACGACAAAGAAGATGACGACGAGCCTATCAACCCGTTGGTTGATGCCTTGTTCGATGAAGTCGAAAACCTCCGGTTGCAACTCTTTGAAGCTGAGATGCGATGCGCCATCATCGAGGCCGATACAAGAGAAGAGGTGATGCGAGAGATGGAGGAGCGAATGAGAGCAATGGAAGCTATGTATACAAGAAGATTGATGAGCGAAGTGAGTCATTTTTATCGCGTCGCGGATTCGATTATTGACATTCCATAGTTTGAACAAAATGAACTCAAGACAGACGCAAAGATCGACATGCTGCACCAGTCTGGGTTATTTGGCAGTCCAGTCAAGGGACAGCGTCGGCCTGTTCCAGCTCTGGAAGAAGATGATGACTACGATGATAGTCAAGACGTGGAAATGAGCCTGGTAAGCGCCATGTTCCGTGAGCATTTCGATTGAAACTCAACAATAATTAGGTCGCTTACGGTCCTGATGAGGACGATACGGAAGAGGAAGGGGACAAATCAACCTATCTTTCTCCTTTGGCTCCTCGATATTCCAAGACTGCACCGGCTACCAATAAAAGAAAGTCCAGCGTCGCTCCTCAACCCATCATCGAAAAACGGCCAGTCATACCAGATCCACCTATGCTACCTTCTGACGACGAAGAAGCTGAACTGACCGATGCAGATGATGATGCGGAGATGGAGAACGAACCTATAAGTGCAGCAACCACGTCCAGTAGATTGACCGAGGACAGCATCATGGAAGATGAAGATGAAGACTATACAGAAGAAGACGAAGACGCTGAGGAGGAGGAAGATGACGAAGAAGAAGAACATGAACCTGAACCTGAACCTGAACCTCCGTCCAAGCCTCTGAGCTCCGCCAAAGTCAAATTCCAACCTGTCCGATCAAACCAACGTGATAATACCCCTTCAACCTCTACAAAATCTACCAAGTCTTCTCGAGTTTCCGAGCTAGCTCATAATATGGACTCGTTGAATATTGACGAAAGCGATGATGATATCATCCTATCACCAAAGCCTAAATCAAAGTCGAAATCCAAGAAAGTCGTCGAGTCCGAGGAGGAAGATGAATCTGAAGAAGAAAAACCTGTTGTTAAGAAGAAGAAAAGGCGAGTATTTTTACTAGAATTTTGCGAGCTTGTGCTGAATTGTCATTTACTAGGGTTCTGAACAAGAACTTGCTGAAAAAATGATAGATCAGGCTCTTTTCTCGTGCACCTCAAAGTTTCGGCGTGAATATCTACAATTGAAATGGACAATTATAATGTGTATCCTCCAGGCTACCTCGTTCCCGTCGGGCCCTTCTCAGTCATTTCATGAGCATGGTTCTATTTGACTCGCATGATGTATATCCATCTATTAAAGATCCATAATAATATCCTACATGCATGCCGTATTATTGAAGAATGAGTCTGTCGTTTGCCAAAAGGCTCAACTGTCAGTGTCATTGTCAAATGATGACTAGGTTTAAATTGATGAGCCATCGCGAGTCGCGTGCGGTGTGCCAAACAACGCGTCAACAAAGACTCATATAATTGGCATCCCTGGTTGCTGCTGATTGTCACTCCGAAACAGCACAACACCCTTTTCCGTCCTCTGCACCACTCTATTCCTTCTCAGTCTCAGATGACCCGAGCTGCTTCCACTACAGTTGAAAGCGAAATGACTGTTGCAGCAGTCACGAAAGCCACACGTACCAGCAAGGGTGCTGCAAAAGCTGTCGCCGCTGCTGTCATAAAAAAGACAGTGACAACGACAACAGCAGAGTCTTCAAGGTACATTAAAGATATAGGCTTCGATAAACTGGCTACTCACCTCGTTTCCAACAGTCCAACTGCCTCAGGTTCTCAAACGCAAGCTGTCTCTGAAGCACTGCTCGAGACTCTCGAAGAAGACACGATGGAAGAGTCATGGAGAAAAGCTCTTTCACCAGAGTTCAAGAAGCCATACTTTATTAAGGTGATTAATACTTGTGAACCCGTGCTTTACGTCGAACTTATATTGCCAAAAGCTTAAAAAATATCTTGCAAGTGAAACCAAGTCACATACAGTATATCCTGCGCGTGAGTTCACACATCAGGCTGTTCTGTCCAACCTCTCATGCCTCTTCAGTTGGAAATGTATACTCTTGGTCTCGTTATACCCCCCTTGACAAAGTCAAAGTCGTTATTCTCGGACAGGTACGCGAGACGTGGTTCTATTACTTCAGTATATTGTTGTTAAACTACGCCTTCTAGGACCCTTATCACGACGTCGGCCAAGCCCATGGCCTTGCATTCTCTGTATTAGAACCTACCAAACCTCCGCCATCCCTCAAAAACATTTACAAGCAACTTGAGAGTGACATTTCAGGCTTCAAGGCTCCGAAATCAGGGTAAGCCGCAATCTGGTAACGAAGCGCCGTGTTGTGATAATCATCCTCTGTAGAGACTTGTCTGCTGTCGCAGAATTGGGCGTGCTTTGGCTTAACTCCAGTCTTACTGTTCGAGCACACTCTGCAGGTTCTCATGCAAAGCAAGGTTGGGAAACATTTACGGCTGAAGCCCTCCGTGCTGTCCTCAAGCGAAAAAACTCTGAACAAGAGGGTGTCGTTTTCATGGCCTGGGGTCTTCCTGCGCAGAAGACATTGGCCAAATTGTCAGTTGACAAGGTTGGTCGCTTTTGGTTTTTTGACCTAGGTACTGCTCTAATCTTGTCTTCTTAGAAAAAGCATCTTGTTCTCGAGTCTGCACATCCCTCCCCATTGTCTGCCCGGCGAGGCTTTATGGGTAACGAGCACTTTAAGAAAGCCAACGAATGGTTGGTTGAGAAATACGGGGAAGGAGCTGGTATCGATTGGACGGTGCTTTGCTCGAAGAAGTGATCTATTCAGCGTCTCGAATATTTATTCTCGTGATACCCCAGCAAACTCTCTACTTCATGACCCATCGTTGATATATCCAGGCATTATTCGTCCCTATTTAAAGCATGTATATACTATTTCTGTTGTTGCTTTCTACTCGTATTGATTTCCACGACGCAAACAGTAGAAGTCGACCACTGGTGCAACCTGTAAGCGGCCACCATGTCCCTGATTCCTGCATTGTCTCCAGTAGATTGTCGAGAGGCAACGACATGTGGCCCAGAATAGCAGGTTCGTTGTCTAATTCTGTGACCAGCACTTTCACGACAATTGTGGTGTTGATGCGATCCGCACACAGGAACTCGCATTTCGATTGCCATGATGGGGTTTCGGAGAAGTGAGCGGTCTGTGTCGCGTGCAATGGGCGGGACTCCCAGTCAAGACTTAGAGTAACGGATAACCTACAGAACCGGTGATGCATGGATCTGTCCGTTTGCAGGTTATCTGCCTCGATGATATGGATGGAAGCCAGCCCAGAATCTGTTAAACTTGATGTGAGAATAGGGTCCAATATACGAGAGATGCTACCAGAGCGCTGACTGTTAAATTGTGAGGAATCCCCCTTTTCATTTTCTTGAACGGGGTAGTAGAGTACATCGAATAAAATGCGCCCCACGTCTTCGCCTTCGTCCAAGACTTGAGCCACCTGACCGACCCCAACATATGCGTCTGTCTTTAGCTGTGCTAGGGGAAAGACGGCGACTCCGATTGAAGTCGACTTTGTTAACCTATGACGGTCACGAACGCGAAACTCGAGTACGTCCTCCAGGGAGTACACTAGGATTGAAAAGGATTCTTTGACCCAGTTGGCAGAGCAACTGATGATGCAGATCAGCGAGCGTCTAATATACAAGCGGATATTCTTGACGTACGTGCTTTTTTCCCAGCTGGTAGATTGCACTTCATTGCTACCCCTGATACCCAATTGAACAAATGGGTTGGGATTGCGAACGATGTAGGTTTGGGTTATGTCCAATGTCTGTATCACAACTCGTAATACACCAATAGCGCCGGTCGAGGGGACAGAATTTGTTGGAGGAAGTGAAAGATATGCGCTATTGCGATATAACGATGGCATCATGTAGGCAAAGCAGGACCTCTTTAATCAAGTTTAATGTATATGTTACATTGTTAGTGCAAAATCAAGCGAGCACCTGGATGATGATAGATGGTAACCATCCCTTACCATTTCGTGAAATTCGTCGTCGCCTTGGTTTTTGATCTGTGTGAGTGAGTTACCTCGCTTGGAATTGGATGCATTTCTCAATATAACGGTGAAAGCATGCTTAGTGCATGAGGCACTTGCTTTGCATGTACTCTCCAGCTGGTGCGAAAGGTCGTGGCCGATCGCTGCCACAGAACGTGTTCATAACCTTGTTTAAATTTTATTTATTGCGACGACATACAGCATTGCCCCAAGGCGGACATACAAGCGAGCAAAGCGTCTTCATGTGCTGGTGATTGGATCTTTGAAAATGGTTAACCCAGAAGCAGCCTAAATTCATGTCGGGACATTGCCCTTCTGAGACCATAAAGTTTGAACTCCTTTGATTACAATCCACGACAGTGTAGGATTACATCTAGTTTACACCACTGTTGGTATCTTGTAAGGAGCTTCTGAGATGACTGCATTTCGCGAAAATTAGTTTCAGGTGCACGTAAAACTCGAATTATCCAACAAACATTACTGCTCACACTTAGGATGGTAGTGCCCCGTGGTTATCTAGGCCTTGAACCGCTCGCAGCTGCAGTTTTGCTTTGAGGTTTTTTAATAGCTCTGACGCCTTCGTGACGTCTTCTGAGTTACTGTTCGCAACCAATTCGAGGTATCGATGCGCAAGCCGGAGGTCTCCATTTATTGCGACCTCGTATTCGGCGACTTCTATACAAGATTTCGAGTACTCTTGTATTTGAAACGCTGTACGAAGAGTCAATGTAAGTAGGCCAGCGTGAAGTTAGTGACTGGTGGGCTCTCACCGTTGGCTTGACATATTTCTACAACCCTCCGATGGTAAGCAACAGACTCCGCAGGTTCATTGAGGGTACGATGAAGTTTGGCAAGCTTTGCATAGATAGACGTATCAGTGGGGTCTGCTGAGATCAGTGCCCTTTTATAGCATTCGACAGCCTCGCGAAGTCTGTGGACGAGTGTGAGCGAGACGCGTAAATTCGTCCATTGTCAATCGTACCTTCCAATCTCTTCATAACACAATGCTTGGGATCTCCATAGCCTTTCGTCATATGGTCTGTATATCACGTCAATTTACTAGCCTTTTCATTGCATATAATTGTGACATACCGTAGAGTCGTTGCTCTTTGATAGTAGTGCAGCGCATAATGATGCATGCTGAGCAGCTCATATGCCTGACCCAAACCAAACCATGCACGATAGTCTTTCCGACTCACGTCTAAGCTTGTTGAGTAAACATAAAAGACAGAGGTATGTGGGACGTAGCTCACCCACAGCCCGACGATATGCTTCAATCGCGGCATGAGAATTCTTCATCTCGACATACTCGTGGCCCATCAGCGTCCAAGCTGAAAGGCACGTACGATCGAGCTGAGTTGCCCGCCTGAAGTACTTCACCGCTTTCTCGTGCTCAGCTCTCTGCGAATAGTGGTTCCCTGTTTTCAAATGAGTCCCAGAGTAGTTCGTCGCAAAGAAATATATCACCTATCAAACAACAGACTTCTGGTCGGTCCTTATCAAGAGCCAGAAATTCGTGTGCAAGCTTCGATAGTTTCGTCTTATTATCGCTAACATAAAGGATATTGGAGTACACATCTATGTCGTCCATGTGTTGAGGGTCGATGCTGAGTATTTGTTCGAATTGTTCAGCAGCATCTCCATAATCTGAAAATATGAACTGTGATGATATATCCAAATGACGGAAAAGGTTTACTCACCATGAAGGTGATATAGTACACATGCCCGTAAGGTCATAACCCACAGGCTATTTGGGAAGAAGTCTTGTGTCAACAACCGGTCGCATAGCATTAATTCATTGTCGGAAGGATTGTGAAGTTCGTTCAGCGTCTTGATTTGGAAGAATTGAACCAAAGGGTGCTCCGAGTGTAGTGGTATAAGTTGCAGAATGCTTGTAAGCTGAAGAACATTTGATAAGGTCACTGTAAGAACGACGATTATGAAACATACCTCTTCAGCATCGTTTATACAATTTGCCAACACAGTCCACGCCGACCAATTCCACTTAAAACTTGCAATGGAACGAAGGATGCTCTCAATTGCCTCTTGTCTTCTAGAAAGACGTGAGAGAAAGAGGCCTTTTCTTCATTGCATGACGCGTCAGTCGTCTGTTTCCCATTCACAAATCAGAATAATTACTGACAAGAAGAGAAGCCATGGATCCTGTTCTTTTGAAACGAGTTCAAGCAGCTCAGGAAGTGACGTATTAATGGGGACTGGGGTTTGGTGACGGCTATCTAATGTTGAATGTATCAAGCTGGAGGAAGATAGACGACGGATAATACTACTCACTGTCGAGCTTATGCCAATTTCGTTGAGCCGCTCGTTCACTTGCCTGAAAAAGATTAGGCAGGTAACACAATGCGCTCATGATAGACGCACAATAAATTGACTGTACAGCTTGAGGAACTTGGCTTTTGAGCTTTTGCAGTCACGGAGCCAGTACGCCACTTTTGAAAACTCCTGAGCCTCGAAGCATGCGCGCGCCGCAATGATGGCGTCCTCGTCGAATTTTTCTAAGCTCTTGGATATTGGAGAAGAAGGCTGATGTTGTTCGTATAAGTCTAGTAGATCTGTTCGTTGACCTGAGAATTCTGGGAGTACTGGTTGTGTTTCAACCAGCGACTGATTCACGAAAGACTCATTAAGCTGAGTAGCAGGCAGTCGAGCAGGGGTTGATGTAGAAAAAGCGTCCAGATAAGAAGCTTCTGCAATGATACTCCTCTTTTCATTTGATACAGACAGCAATAGTTGGGAAGCCCTGATAGGTTTATTTTCAGATGTTCAACCGTGTGGAAACAACTTGTATAGATGAGATCGCGTACCACTTTGCTGCAACCAACAATCCTCTGTCCAGACACTCTTTAGCGGCGGTTCGTAATTCAGAAACCATTTCACTATCAACGCCCGATAACGACGCCATTGTGGAGGTAGTATTAGAAAATACGCAAAATTCGATGAGGCGAAGCAGGGCTAAGATGCACAAATGAACAAACGCGTTGATCAATGACAGTGGACAATGGATCATTCGGCCCGCGGCAACGTTAACCAACATTTGATCCGTTTCGTAGCAAGGATTAGATTGCGCTAGTTTTAAGCTCGTCCTGCTCCATATCATGATACCAACACCAGATTTATCACATCTGAAGAAACAGGATTACGACCAAATTTATGAACCTGCAGGTTAGCACGCTGAAATATTTGATATTTGCCTCTCGTCTAATCCCTACTATCGTAGAGGACACATTCCTTCTGCTTGACGCCTTGGAAGAAGACGGGGAGAACTTGAAAGCATCCAATCCATCTATATGCCTGGAAGTGGGGTACGTCCTACGTTAAAGGATATGGGAACGATAACAAATTCACTCTGATTATAGGTCGGGGTCTGGCTGTGTCACCAGCTTTATTTCTAAGATAATAGGAACTGCCGTACGTGCGTTTCATCGCCAAAGACTTAGAAGGGCATTTGGTTATTAAAGCCCCATCCAGTTTACTTGTGCACAGACATAAACCCACATGCTTGCAAATGCACATACATAACCGGTCTTCAAAACAAAGTACGAACCCACTGCTATTAAGAAGCCATCGAGCTGACGGTTTCAGGCAGGTTTCTATTGACGTGATAAACGGTTCATTAGATACTGCCATAGTCCAAAGGCTATCAGGGAAGGTCGACGTGATATTATTTAATCCACCCTATGTGCCTACCTCAGAAGAGGAGGTCATTGAGGCTCAAAAGTACGGCAATATTGGCGGTGCATGGGCAGGAGGGGCGGATGGCATGCAGGTGACAGACGTTTTTCTAGGCAGAGTGGAGGTGAGCCATTTGGGACAAACATATGAGGGCAAATGCTCACAACCAATACAGAGGTTACTATCGCCGAGCGGAAGATTTTATCTTGTGGCCTTGAAAGAAAACAACATACCAAAGATTTGCAAGGACATGGCGGACAAGTATGGCCTTGAAAGCAAGGTCTGTCGAGCTGACTGCATTTTTCGTTCAATCCTCATTAAAACGTCCCGGTTAGATTGTTCTTCAACGTCGAGCAGGCAGAGAGCATTTGTTCATAATATGCTTTACGCGAATGGGCTTACAAGATTGATCTTCAAGTTCATGACAAGAAATATCTTCAGGATTCAATTTAGATACTGCTGAAGATAAGCAAGCAAGTTACGAAATACGTGTCCGAAAGGTCATTAGAATCGAAAAGTGAAAAAAAAAACAGCTGGTAAGATAAGCAAAGTTCATAACTTGAAATTCAGTGCGAATGAGTCGTAGATCAAAATAGTAGTGGTAAAAGTAAAAAACAAAGCATGAACGTTACGAGTCGTCACTCTCAGTGGGACGGTGTCCCCTTAAACTGAACCTTGAAGGTGTAATTGACATGGTTCTCCCCATGTGATGTCCAGAATGGATTGAACTGCCGCTGCTACCGTTGGGGTTTGATTCCGAGTCGAATTCGAGCCTCAAACGCAACATGCCACCCGGGCGAAGTTGAACGACAACTTCTGCTGTCGAAATTCCATTGCTTTGAACGTGGCGCCAGATCTGATAAATGGAAATGAGTAAGTGTTTGATCAAATGACGGTGTTAAACTGGCTTACATCGACCTCGCTTTCTCCAAGCTCTTTGTCCTTTCCAAGTGTTTTGTGGTCATGAACCCAAACGAACATTTTAGGAGTGAAAGCAGATGCAGCGAAGACGAAGGATTCATTCCTAAAAAGAGCACAGCCTATTAGCCAATGCAAGAAAATGGTACATCGGCGTAAACTTACCATTCAGGAGAACCGGTCTTTCCGGTGTGTTTTGTCTTATGCTCCTTGTCACCGACCCGGATTGTAGCATAGGGTTTGGCGTCGGAATGTATGAGGTCCTTGGCGTCCAGAACAGTCACTCTGAGGGTGCCAGGCTCGTTTGAAGCAGTTTCACCAGCAGCGGTTGGGAATACTGCAGTCGCGTTTTCACTCATAGCACCAGCAGGCTGTGACACTTGGGTAGGTGCAGTCTCTGTGAGCACCATTATATCTTCCTCATCCTTATCCCCACGCTTGAACACACTGGTGACACCATGGAAGACGCCCTTTCCAGCTGAAAGAGGCAAGCCACCAATCTGTGTCATCGCACGACCAGCTGAGGAGAACGTCGAAGTGTTCTTCCTCTGCTTGGCGATGATTTCTGGACGGAATACCATGCGAATGCGCACTTGACCTTTCTCACCGTGTTTGGAACTGGAAAGATGGATCGTCCGTTCTTGTGCTTCGAAAGGCTCAAGATTCGCGACATCAATCTTGCCAACACCTAGACTTTTAGCTTGTTCGATTTGGTTCCAATCGAAAAGTTCAATAGAGAAGTCGGCGGCAACTCGAGAGGGCTATGATAAAAGATATGAGCACAAAGAGCAATACAAACAGCCAGGTGCATTAAACGTACGATCGTCACATCGAAGCTCTCATTCCATTCGGGCGAAACAGTCTTCTTCTTGGTCTGCGACTTGAACACCTTCTGCCCATTAAGCTGGAACACAGCAAATGGATCGGATTTGCCTAAAAAAAGGCGTCAATAACTGAAGGCGACATTTTTAGAAGATTTATTTACCAGAGCGGTCAACACCACGGATTTCACGACCGTCAATGAGCTCGAGACGGAGGATACCTTGGTCTAATATCCAAGATGAGTCATGGTGAACATGGACATGTGGATGTTACATACTGTTAACGCTTTCCTTGGCGTCCAACTTGACGGGAACGGGGATGTAACGGGCCTCGATGGTGACACTGGAGGTATATCTTTCATTAACATCCTTCAAAGTGTACGTTCTAGGTCCTCTCTGAACAGTCATGTCAGCGCAGAAATATCACAGAAAAAAGAGATATACCAAAGTAGCCTGTAAGAATGCCTTAGCGTCCTCCTTGAACTCTCCAATGATATCTTCCTTTTCGCTGTCATCCTTCTCGTTCAGCCTCAACCAGACGCGACCAAAGTCAACTTCTTTGACAAATCCTTCGCCAACATAACCCCACTGAGCATGATGACTGCGTGCCTTTGGAGTAGTGAAAGCGGGCCAGTATCCCTCATCCAACAAAACTTCAAGGCGAGCCTTCTTAGCAAGGTTGCCGGAAACAACATGGAAGACGATGATGCCAGATTCTGATAAAAATAAATAAATCAAGATGTCAAAGCCAGAAAAAGAACCAAACTCACGGTGAGAGAGGAGTTCTTCTTCACTCATCTCGATACCCTTCTTCTCCTTTCCAGGTTCAGGTGCACTTCCGTTACCATTGGCCTCACCATTGCTATCTCCATTTTGCTCTTTGGTTGCTGCTGCGCCATCTTTAATCGACGATGTCTCTGCCGTGTTCGCAGTTGTTCCAGTAGCGATGGTGTCAACAGACTTGCTGGCCTTGTGCTCAACCTTCTTGGGTTCCGACTTAATGGTCAACGCGACAGGCGCATCGTGATGATCATCGGCTTCAATTGAGCTAACATCACCGCCTTCGTCGTCGCTTCCGCCGTTCCCACCATGGGAAATTTCTCTATGGCTTTCCTCGAACTTGTGGAACTCGACATTGAGTGAGGGCACAAATTCAGCCGTGTACTGGAGCTGGCCTTTATAGACATTGTCCTTGTCCAAACGGAGAGGCGAGTTGAAGGACTTGACACCTGATGACTGGAAAGGATACTTTTCGTCCTGTGATTCTGTAGCGAGATCAGAAACGTGAAGTTCAGTTGATCCCAACGACCGATCGCGTGTAAGATTTTGGTAATCCATGCATTCAAGCATAAGATTTTCGCGGAGAGAGTGAACTGAGAAGAAACGGTCAGAAAACTCGTAAACCAACAACACCGTCTAACTTACCGGGAATGTAAAGGATCTGTTCCCAGACAGGATTCAAGTCTACAAGATAAATCAACATAAAGCCTCCGACGAATGAGACGGGGCAACTTACTATTGTTGATGACTTCAGTCCTACCCTTGGTGGCATTGCGGACTTGGACGCGAACATAAGGATCGCTCTTTCCACCGAGTGCAGCTTCGACATTCCTAAAGGAAATCGCATCAAATAGGAGCGGATGATAGAACAGAATTTGCATACTTGACGTCAACGGCACGGTCAATAACCAATCTGACAACACCAATGGGCGGGGCATATTGCTCGCTTCCGTGAAGAGCACCAGCCATGGCCAAAGGTTTCCAATCCGCAGACAACCGAAGCTTGCCCGTCTTGCAACCGCTCAAAGGGAACCAATCTCTGCCTGCCTGGCCTTTGGCATCCAACAAATCCGTAAGTTTGATCGCCATATAACCAACCACAGGATCCTTCAAAAAGTCCCTATCGTCAATAACCTTGATCGTGACAGTTGCATCCTCCTTGTTGGTGCAAAGGTATTCATATGGTGCCTCCCAAACAGGATTGTTGGTGTGCTTATAACGAGGGGTGCTGTAGCCTGCTCTGCTGGATCCGTTGATATAGACCTTTGCGAATGGATTGAGTTCGCCAGACATTGACTTGGTACTGTCGAGCTCCTTGGCCTGATGGATGGTGAGACGGACAATACCGACGGCTAAAAACGAATGGATAAGCGAAAATAAAACACAAGAAATGACGACACATACTTGAATCGAGAACCTCTTCTTGACCTTCTTCAGGTTCGACAACAGGGAAGTAGTTGACATCGAATCGCAATTCACCGCGCTCCTTGCCGTCCTTCAACAATTCAGCCGAAATATCTTCCTGGGTCGCGTCTTCGAGCAATTTGGACAGCTCGAATGTCGCAGAGCTCAACAAGGTATTCTTGCGATGATCATTGTAGTCGTAAAGGCTGAGGACCAAGTTCTCGTTGATATTGTTGACAAGGATGTTATGCGTCTCCATCCATGTGGGATTGTATCTGTTCCGCAGACCACCAAATCAGTCGCTGAAACGAGTTGAAAACATTGTCAGAAAACTTACGTATTGAGCTTATACTTCGTGCGAGCGAGTTCTGCACGCTCATTGATAGACAAGGAGACATAGGGGTCAGGCGTTCCACCACCAATCTTCATTCCCTTAATTCCGCGTGCGGACCGAACAACCACTTGGACGACACCAATAGCAGCATCAAGAGGTTTACCGGACAGAAGTTGTTCCAAATTGAGAGTGAAGACGTTGGGATCATACATCATAGGTCCGAGGGTAGCGTGTGTCATATCACGAATGAAAGACGACAATCCAGGAACCTGTAGATGAAACCATTGCGTGAGTTACAAGGTTGCAACGCAAACTTAAATTAGAACACCCACATTGGCAATATCGAAACCAAAGGTATCGCCTCCAATAGGCTTGAGGACATAATCAATAGTTGGCTTTTCCAAGAAACAGATATCTACGACTTGCACATGCGGAAAGTTGGACATGAGCTTCATCCGTATGCGCATAAGACCGCTAAACGTGATGTCTTCGACAAGCACAGGGAGTGCCGCTGTTGCCAAGCCCTTGCCTACACGGATGTGGAGAGCAACTTTGGGGTTCGTCTTGTTGGCAATCTGTCTCTTGGTCATATCAGACACGTCCATGGGAGTGAACGAGATGCCCCAGTCCATCATCACAATATCGTCTTCAGTCTTGGGAAATGTCCGGACTTTGTCAATCCGTGGCGCCTTGGTGCCAAGGGTGAACTCTTCAAGCTTGAGCGAGTCGAGGAAAGCAGGCGCGGCGGTGCTCAAAATCTGGTTGACCGAGGATTTGATAGTCATGGAGAGGACAGGCTCGTACATAAGCCAGAAGCGGTCAAGGAAGTTGTTGATCCAATCAGCAGACTCGTGTTCAGATGCGAGACGAGTTTTAACGAGTTCACGTTGGATATCGTCCCGTGCGTTGCGTCTCACACGTTCCATTGAGGTGCTGTAGTAGGTGTTGCAGAAGGCGAGCACAATGAATAACCACCCCCATCCGAATCCGAAACGCGTAAGGAAATGACTTGCGAGAACGGCCTATAGACCGCGGCCAAATCGGGTTAGACGACGAAGGTGTATGAATGAACGAGTCGGAGCAGAGAGCATCAAGTCAAACCGGATAGAAACGAACAGCCCGAATAAAGTATAGTGTATGATGAGTGAAGGTCGAGGAAGATAGCGAGAGGAACACGTACGAATATGATGACGGCGGCGTTATGGTACCACGCACCATAGAATTGTTCTGAGAGGAATTGTTCGAGAATCTGTTTGTCCCTCTCTATACCCTCAGGAAGAGGTGGATTATCGATGCCTGTAACCTGACGCCAACCGGTCATGTACCAGTCGGGAACGTCAGAAGCGGCTGTGGTGGGTATACCACCTGGGGGAGTTGCTGCGCCCTCCTCTTCCTGGACCACCTCAGCTGATTGGGGTGTGTCTCGAGCCTTGATTTGAGGCCCATTCTCTTCAGAGTCTTCAATGACGATAGTGGGGACGACAGGCGCGGTTGGTTTTTCGTCCATTTTCACCGCTGGTGGTGGTGATGGTTGGGGTGGGAGTTACGAAAGTGGTAAATTAGGGTAATAAAAGAGATAGAAAGAGTGTGTCAGTTGAGTGTATTTGAGATAATAAAAGGGTAAACGGTAAACTGAAGGCTGTAAGGTATGATGATGATGAGACAAGACGGAAAGGAATAAGCGATGTCCTCCGCTTGTGGGCTCTTTATTGCACTCTCACCGTCGTCGGTGTCTTTTTGATGGACGCTTGTGAGGCGCACATCCCCGTAGCACTGCAATCATGCATGCAGCCGCTTACGCCTGATTTTTCACAGCCTCGAAATATAACTTTTCACATACCTCTGTCTTGTGTTTCCTTCGTATCGGCAAATGTCTGAGGGATGCTTATGGGTGGTGGCAAAGTTGCTGGTGGAAGTTTAGACTGAGATGTGGGCGTGTCCTCGTTGTTGGTCAAGATTCCGTCAGGGACGCCCTGTCCATTGGGTGCATTCAGGGGTGCAGTCAACGCCATCTTGAACGTCAAAGAAAAAAAAAGAGAAACTAATTCGAAAACTTGACCCCTGTGGTGATTTTCGAAGGTGGAGGTGGGAAGTGAAGATGGTGGTGGTTGGTGGGATGGTTTGGGTGTGGAGTGAACCGTAAGATATTAAACCTGAACGGAGGCTGGTGTTGTTAATACATGCCTGATGTCAGACTTGGCTTATCCGTTCCCACAATTTCGTCACTCTTTTCGGCTCTACAGTCTTGACTCTTGACTCTTTTTTATTTTCTTTCAAAGAAGAATATGTATCATATGGTAGATAAGTACAGAATCTCACAAATGTCTCGATTGACAGAGTTAATTATCAGGAATAGTGTGACGTCCAACTCCTCTAATTTTACATCCAAGACTGAACGGCCGGAAGGAAAAACATACCGCCATTTGTTTTGCTTTCATTCTTCGCTTCCCAGTAAGCAACTTGAGGGCTGGCCATTGTTGGATGATCTGCGAGGTCGAGTGCACATTTTGATTCAAATGACTCCTATGCATATGTGTACTTGGAAGCTTTCAACATTCTCAGGCACAACATATGAATTCTATTCTTACTTTTTTCCAGACAGATCCAGCAGTAGTCGACTGCAATTAAGGTTCGATTTACCACCAATTAAATACAAAGCTTATTGAGTCGTGATACTAAGCTGTGTCAAGCATGTTTAAAGCATTTTACTCACCTCATGTTTCTGTTGAAATAGTTCTGCGGCTTAGACACACACTCAAGAAATCAGAGATGAGAGTCCAGAGCGAAGGCAAGCCCCTATTTTAGGTCTTAATGATCACGTGAAAGTATGACGATTGTGTACACTTGTTGGGCAAAAGGTTCCGTCGATTCTCATGTCCCCAAAATCAAGAAGTCTTCTTTAAATCTCTACTCTCTGCTTTATACTCATTCTCTGGTCGGCGCTTATTATCTCAACCATAGGACCTTGAATTCGAATAAACTCTCTGCAGACTGCTTTAAAGGACCTGGCCATATTTATATTGGCTTTTTAATCGTCATATTCACCCCAGACTTAAACGGTGACCTCGAACTGTAATATGCTATGAACTCCCAGAAGCCATCCTCTCTCCGAGATCTCTACGTAGACCCATCTCAGGCATGGTCATTCACGCCATCGCCCACAAATGCTACAGTTCCCAATGCTGCAGCCTCCACCTCTACCCCTCAACCTCAACCACAGGCCTATACTTGGTCAACTCGTCCATCCCACAATTCCATCTTTGACCTATCTCCTTCTCTCTCGTCTTCTCTCTCTGACCCATCCGCAAATGGTGGAATCAATACCGTGCAGCTTTTCAAAGCTTTAGTAGCAAGTGCTTTTTTGCAATATACCAGCACTGCATTAGTCATGCCTTGGGAGGTTGGAAAGCTTTTGCTACAAGTCCAATGGGTTCCACGCGATACGGGGGACGAGTTGGAAATCGATCCTGTGGAAGAAGAACCGGTGAGCATTTTTTAGTTATGTTGTGCTCTAAGCGCGTGATTTCAGCCGGGGCATTTAGTCGATGCACCGTTTATATCTCATTATACCTCGGTTCAAGGTCTGTCTGCTGACACTTTGCTCATAGATTAGCGAGTCTGAATCAGAAGACAACGACGATCTATTTGTAGACCCTCATGAACTTCCCAAGACACGACCTCCAGCTCCTCGAGCAAGGACTGATGAGCAAGGTTACATCATTCGTCGGTCGGTACTTGAGGAAGGCACCCGGCCAGAATACATCATCCCAGTAGGGAGTGCGGACGGTGTTTGGGGAATGATGAAACGAGTGGGTCGTTTTAGATCAGAAGGATGGCTTGCGTTATGGAAAGGTTAGTGCTTTGTACATGTAATTTCCCTGTCAGAATGCTCATTGCTGTCGTTCAGGTCTACTGACTTCTTGCGTGACGGAACTCATTTCGGACACGATGCAACCATTCCTCAACAGTTTTTTGCAATCGCTATTCTTTCCCAATATTTCACCTTTCCACCAGCCACCCATAATTCTGCCTGTTGCCTCACATTTGATCACAGGCTTCATTCTCTCCCCATTGGACCTCATTCGAACACGTCTGATTATTCAATCATTCACAGCCCGATACAAGCGATATTCTGGGCCTATTGACGCCTTCAAACAAATTCTACGTGATGAAGGCGGATTGAAGGGCATGTACCTTCATCCACACCTGCTCATTCCAACACTATTGGACAACGCACTGCGGCCGATTGTATCGTTGGCATTACCCGGCTTGGTTACGTCATATTTCGGCTATGGCCACATCACGGAGGACACACATCCTGTTGGTTGGGGAATGGCGGAATTGGGAGGAAGCTGTATTGGGCTACTTGCTACGCTGCCGATTGAAACGATCAGGAGACGATTGCAAGCTCAGACGAGAGGGAATGCGAAGGCTGTCAAGAGCTGTGTGGAGCTGAGACCTGCACCTTACAACGGGGTTGTGGACGCCTTTTGGCATATTCTTACAGAAGAACGGTCAGATCTACCTATCACTCGACGACCCAGACGAAGAAGGATGTCAAGCAAAGGGAAGGAGAAGGAAGGAAGTGAAGAAGAAGTTGTTGAAGGTGGAGAACAAGACGAATACCAAAGTTGGTTCAGAAATACAGGAATTGGACAACTGTACCGTGGCCTTGGAATGCGTCTTGGTGCAGCTGGTATAGTATTCGTACTTGCATTATTACAGGGAGGAGAGGACAAGGAGAGTGGATGGGCAGAGATTTAAATTATATTATATTCATGGAAAAATATGGAAAGAAATAAATTGAATTGCCGGAATTTGCCGAAATATAAGTTTTGGGGTAAACTAGCAATTGACACTCTTTATTACTGACCATGTCTGATACTCCTCCAAATCTCGTTCCTCTGCTCGCAAGAGCTCTTCATCGTATACGTTCAACGCCCCCAAGAATTATTGCTTCACCGCCGACTCGTACGTTCTGCTCATGGTCTTGCTCGCTGTCCGCAACAACCAGCTAATACATATACCCCTGTTCATAGAGCCCAGACGAGCCGCAGTTGCTTTGCTCATTCGTGTAATTCCAGATCCAAGCTTCCCCATTCCAGAGCCAACAGAGAAACCACCTTCGCTTTCAGATTTCTTCAAGCAGGATTGGGTCAACCGCCCAAATGTTCGCCCGGAGATACTCTTTCTCCAGAGAGACAATGCCCCCGTGAGCGACGCCTCGCTCTGGCAGGCAAAGGTTAGAAAGGGAAACGAAGCACATGTAGCATTCCCGGGTGGAAGACAAGAGGCGGACGATGAAGGTGGTCTCTATACCGGTATGTGGGCCACCCTTGTCTTGTTGTTCATACATTCTTTCAGTCTAAAAATTTTTGTTGTTAAAAATTTAAACAATGTTGTTGATCTGTTGTTCGTTTATTCTAGCGATGCGCCAGACTTGGGAGGAAATTGGTATTGATCTCGCAGAGCCATGTTATACCACCATTGGTCAGCTCGACGACCGCGAGATCACAACTTCGCTCGGAAAGAGGCTGCTCATGATCCTCTCTCCGTTCGTATTCCTCCAAGTCACCCCACACGCTCCACCCCCAGACCCTGTACCTTCTACAGTCCTTCATTGGACCCCACTTTCCGAACTTATTTCCCAACATACGCCAATCAAATGGTCTAGTGTCACTGTCGACGCCGCGTCTCGCGTCGCCCCAAAACACTCCGCGGTCCTACGCCTGCTCGTGAGGATTTTTATCGGCAGTATGGAATTCCCAGCCATCCTACTCCGCCCATCCCCATCCTCGATCGAATCATTGTCTTCCTTCCCGTCACAAGACCAAATATCTGAAAAGCCGCCTATGACGCACAAAGGTGGCCTGCCTATATCCACTTCGCCAACTTCACCGCCAACCCTCAAACTATGGGGCTTGTCTCTCGGAATGACACTGGAGCTCATGTCCTACATGATTCTTCCGGCACCAACAGCCGATAATCCTCGTAACATTCCTTCAAGAAGCGCTTCCAGCAGCGGACTCGCGTCGGGAGCGCGTACACCGCCATCTCCGCTTTCCGAGGTCATGCAACTGCCTTATCAGAATGTTGTAGAGGACTTTAGAATGGAGTATGTCGCGCCGAGCCTTGCCAGTGTTTTCCCAAGGTTCTCCTATCCTGATGTGAATTTCTGGATTTGGTACGTCTCATCCTTTCTAGATCTTTTAGCTGACATTCTCACCTGTGTTGCTTTTTCATGTTCCTTTTTTTCTTATCGCCTGTTTTTAATATCATTCTGCGGGTTTAGGGTATTTGGCAAGAGATATCGTGAAGTCGTGAGAGGTTGGGAAGCTAGTGTTCGTGCAGGTGGGACCAATGACAGACGGTGAGTTCATCATATCGTCATTCTGTAATGTTTAGTTATCTGACCAATGACCGGTTTCTTTCTGTGCTCACTCACTTTGATCACCCCTGTCGCTAATTTCCAATGATTCGCCTGACTGGAATGGATTTGCTAATAATAGCATCAACTGGTCCGGTTCTGCCCTTAACACCTTCTATGCTGCTATTCGCAAAGCGCTGGTAGTGGTCATCATCGCAAGGGCCCTTGGAGTGTTGTTTGGCACATCATTTGCCATTTGGTGGATCTTTAGTTAAAATCCGAGCCTCGCTCGAGAGAGAAGTGTGGGCGGATGTGGAGGATATAAGTATCATTATTTTGTGCCATTGTGCGTGTCGATGATGGAGGGGTTGATCTCTCGTTTTTCTTGGTCATTTTCCTATATTTTCTTGGGATGTTAAAGTTTGTAATGCACGCCATACTTTGATTTGTACAGGTTTACCTTGACACATACACTCTTGTTACCTCGATCATCTTTTCCTTTTCTTTTTTTTTTGCTTCAGCAGTGTTTTTGCCCGTTTCAATGTAGAAGCCCAACTCATCACCCTCACTACGATGCCTGTTTGATATCTTCATCTTCATGGACAGTATTTTAACGATAATGATGACATTTTACGTACCTCCATTAGATCAATTATTGCTGTGCGATTTGAGAGCGAAAACTCGGTGCTGGCGGATGTGGTCAGGTGTAGAAGGACGTGGGTCGTCTTCAAAGTGTCGTTGAGACTTTTTGGTGCGAACATGCAAAACGGATATCCATACCCCAGGTTCTTATACCCAGCGCCGTGCATCATTAACCCCGTACAACTTTATGCATGTGTTTCGCCACGAGATTGCATGCGAGCAACCGCATACTTGCTCTCGCCCCAGTCTCCTCGGTAATCCGAAATCACAATCCATTTATCTCCGTCCCAGCTCTCGAACCATAGTGAATTCAGCGATGCTTGTGTCTTTCCATGATTTCAAGGGACTAGTAATATTATCCGACCATGTACTATACAGAAAAAAAATGATTCTCTTTTGTGCATCCTACATTATCCGTAACTTCTCTGTACAAACCGCTCACGCCAGAGGCAAACCACACACTTCGCAATCTGAGCGGCTATGTGTGTTCTCAAAGGTACAATGCGGGCATATCCTAATACCTCCCGACCCACTCGCAGCGCTACCACCACTTGCAGCCGTCTCAGCAGCGATTTGATCGAGGACCTCTTGTGGAATGTCGTCGTCTATCATGCCTGAAGGACGACCAGCTGGCGCGCTCTCCCTCGTAAACGTCATCAACGTCTGCCAGCTATCCGTTTGGAGTATAGGGTCAATGTTTTTAGGGTCTTCGAGGAGTTTAGGAGACGAAATGGTCTTCATCATCAGCTTGATATCGCTCTATCATATCACCGTCAACAAATCGGTACAAATGGCAAAAAAAAAAGATGTATTTACCTCTGAGAAGAGCTGTGTGGTTTGGAGGAATGTCACCAAATGGAAGTCGCTTAGGTATCTTGCCAGTTCGACCTTCTTGTAGGAATCACTTCCGGGCGTCAATGAAGGCGCTTCCAGCTTAGCGAGTTGGGCCATTGCCCGATCGAGAACTTGATCTTCAATGCCAGGACGGTTCTCAATAGCGAACTTTGTCGATTGGAAGAAAGGCGACGGTGTTTGGGGGAATCCGTGCGTGACCTGTCGACAAATTTTGGTCAACATGGAATCGCATAATAAAAGAGAAAACATACGTTGACGAGGAGGTACTCAACAGGGAAACATGGTTTGGCGCTCTTTGTAACCTCGAGACCGTATTCATTCTTATATGAATAAAACACGTCGGGTACATATCTCGCAGAGTTTGCCGTCCGCTCTTCTTCTTTGACACGCACGATCCCAGGCTCGACACTGGCTTCAATCATGTCTGCGTCAACCATGGCCACAGCTTGTTCTGATACCTGGTACGCGGAAACATCGACCTGCCCATCCTCCGTTGCCGTCAGTACGGCTGTTACAAAGCGTGACGAGTACGAGCCAGTAGGCGAAGACTTGGTCCGAACTGGATTCGCCTTTTGAAGAGTAGCGGCAAATATGGCTTCTAGCGAAGAGAGAAAGAATGATTGGGGGTGACGCTTATACACGTTCTTTGTCCTATCTTCAGGTGTAGGATCCAAGTCTGTGAAAATATAGCCCACGACCGTCAATGGTGTCGAGGCTGCTGCCGCAAGATCTCTTATCCTAGGTTCATCTTCCCAAGGCCAGCCCAATGTAAGACCATCGAGTTCACCTTGTTGCGGAGACTCGTAGATGGCCTCTACAACGGCTTTGATGCCCATTGGAACTTTGTCGTAAGGTTCATACCTACCGATCAACCAGCCAAACCGTTGTAAACCTGTCTTTCGCCACGCCTGGAGAAAACGGTCCACGATATCCATTGATGCAATCTCAAGATGATCAACCATTCGAAATTGTTGCGATTGCAAGGAGATGGTTGATGGTTGACATCCTGTGCAGATACTGGCCGGCCAGGGTGGATGGGAGCCGGTTGGACATGGGACCTTGACTTTATAAGATAGTGGATTTAGAGGTGGTAGAGTAGAAGACGAAGACCCTGTAGGCTTCGGAGTGACCTTGGCGAGATAAGAGTGATATGATAGATGCTTTATAGAATGCTCCTTGTGGTAAGCAGCGTCATATGGTTCCAGAGGCATACAGTAGTCGCACATGCCATTCAATGAGTGCTTGCAGAATCGGGCGTCTCTTGATCGAGGGATCTTTCCTGACTGACCTCTCCAGTACGTGTCAACTGGATCTTCAACTACAGACTCCCATGGCCGGGGAGCAACATCATTAGGGCGAGTGACTTTCGAAGGTGGTGCCGAGGTAGATGGTGCCACAGGTTCAGGAATATCGTTTGACGCTTCCTTGTAATTCACAAAAATGAGGTCTCCGTGACTGCGTACATTAGTTCGAGCATCTTCATAAAAAGATAGACAAGGCGTACTTCAATCCTAGGTTCTTGAGTGTCCTACCCTTCAAACTCGAGATCTTGACTTCATTTCCCCTGGGCTGGTTTGATATCGTTATACTGGCTGGATCGGGATTCGTTGAGGTTTCAATAATCTGATTCCAAGGTTAAGGATATGCCGTTCAAAATCCGGTAAATGTACATACCTTGTTGTAAAGCACGGAAATATCATCAGTCGGCTGAACTTCAAAACGAAAGTTGCCGTCCTTTGATCTTATTCTGATGAGCTGTGTATCGTCAAAAACCTTTAAATGATCATATAATTAGTATAATTACCATATTTTGAGCGATAAGTCGGTTTAAGATACGTGATGAAGGAGGTCAATGTTCAAGCCATCGCAGGACGCGTCAGGCTGAGAAACGCGTAATTGCTGACTAAGCGAGCTCGTATCTAATCGAGTTCAATTTATGACCCGCACCGGTTTGCGATGAAGATGGTCCATGGAGCGCTGAGCCAAAGAACCATGTGCAAAAGAGACACTACATAACCCGAGATCAAAGGAAAAGGTTCATGCGTAGTTCTTATGGCGAAATTGGATTGTACTATTTGCCTTTTAGGCGTGACGAAAGGTGAATATCAAAAAGGAAGTACTGAGAGCCAGTTTATTACATGTTTATTTGACATTTGAAAAGTGGATCAGATGTAATTATAAAAGCTAATAAAATATTCTGTACTGGGAAAACAAAAGGTAGTAATACTATTTAAAAGGCAATGATCAAACTGAAATGTGGTCATGGCGTGTTACTCATTCGAACTGTCGCCATCTTATGTACCGATGGCGAATCAACGTCATTGCCTTATGTTCTCCCTGAATCTTGAAATGCGCGCACATCAGCTATTATTCTGGCTACGCTTGCGGATTCGTTATGGTCACTCTCAAAAGCGAGCCTCTTGAAGAACTTGCATCTTCTACACCCCCTTCTGTCGTCAAAGAGTTGGAACGTTGGAAGCAAGTCGTCTTCGATTTCGATATGGATCATGATCAACAGAAAAACTCAAGAAATCGTCAGCAATCAGGTTCGAACAATTCTGTAAATAATACAAGAATACCACAGCCAACGGACCTAAATACGGTGAGTAAGTACTCCATCAAGAATTGCTCTGCGCATGAAATTCGATATTAACGTCAAGTCGATCATGTAGGATGCTGCACTGTTGGCACAATTGGCTTCCAGTTCAGGAAACCTGAATCAAGCGTATCCCAGCCTTTTGAACGCTGCAGCCGCTTATTCATCGATGGCTCCCAACCCTGCATACTACGGTAACTTTCTCCAACATAATCCTATGGCGCCTCATCCCACCCAACTGCCCCCTCTTTCTTCACTTGATTTCCCCTGGACACCGTACGGCGCACATCCCCACCAACAGCCACAGAGCCAAGCTGGTCCAAGTCATTACGACCTCAGTCACCTCGCATCTGTACACCATTCCATCCCTCCAACAGGCTCTCAACCACCCGCAACCTACTGGGAGCCGCTATTCCCTGTAGCACCTTCTGTAGAGACAAATCCAGCTGCCACATCATCTTCGGCTACAGCGGCTGCTGGAACGACATCGGGCGCACCAAGACGAGGCCAATCCACGTCCAGCGGTCCTCATTCATCGAGTTCCCCTGAGGTTGACATGACGGAAGCAGAACGGCAGGCAATCTCGGACGAGAAACGTCGTCGAAACACAGCTGCATCAGGTAAGGTATATCTTACCGCTGATAAACAGGTATTGACCGAGTCTTTTTAGCGCGGTTCCGTATCAAGAAGAAGCACAAGACCATAACCCTTGAGCGCTCGGTGTCAGACTTGACGGGCCGCGCAGAAGAACTCGAGCGAGAAGTGGCGGATTTACGCAGAGAGAATGGGTGGTTAAAGGAGATTGTTATGCTTAAAGGAACACGATTCGCAGCAAGTAACCTGTCCAGTGCAGAGGCGCTGAGCCAGGTCGCTGCGCTAGCCACAAATGGGCCTTATTCGACAGATAGCCGCGCACAAAGTTCTTCATCCTCCGGAGCCGCAAGAGATAAGCCACAAGACCAGAGCCATAGCGAGTCTTCAGACGAGGCCTCTGAAGAAGAAGAGACTCCGAGTGGGAAAGCGAAGGGCAAAGGCAAAAAGGTCGCGAAGAACAATTCGAGTGCGAATTAATTTAGCCATAATTCCTCTTTTTTTCTCCTTTTTTTCTTGGATAGTTTGTTGGATGTATGATAGATATTTCAGAGAATCGTTTTGCAATAACAAAGGATCAGGAAAGAAAGTGAGAGAGGGACAAGATGACTCGAAAGACCAAGTGACCTTAATTAAATCTTCCTGGACATCGGACGAGAAAGCCGTTCACACGCCGTTGTGCCGGAAGTCTTTCCGGTCCTTTTTTCCTTTAAACCACAAGTACCAATGTCATTCGGACGACCTCCTTCAATTAATATTGGGTTTAAACCCAACCCTCCAGACAGAGGTTCTTTTCCTTTGGACCACTATGGTACGTCTGTAATATTTCATCAGGCAACTTGATTGTAAATATCTCCCAAATAGGCGAATGCAAGGAAATGATGCAGGCTTATATGAGCTGCCTGAAGGAAAATGGCAGCGAATCAACGCCTTGTCGTCTACTGAGCAAAAATTATCTGGACTGCAGGATGCAGAAGTAAGAAACTGGCCTTTTACTTTACTTAACAGATCGCATGCGTTGACGGTTAACTTAGAGGACTAATGGAACGAGACGATTGGAAAAACCTTGGGCTGGCCGATGTTGACAAAAAGCAGCCTTCCAGTGGTGATTCCTCCACCGCGAATCCGACATCTCCCCAAAATAAGTGATTATATCGTTTATGCAGAAGCTATACCTTGTTTGCCAGGAGGACAAGGAAATACCCTAGCATCGATACCTTTACATTTCAAGTTCAAGGTCCTTTTCGCATTTAGCATGTAGGCGGTGGAGGTTTTGACGCGTTACGAGAAACTCCCTTGCCACTTTTTATGCTGCCAAGGCTGAGATAGAGAGGATGGATCGGTCACCTTGCCCGAAATCATACATCAAGAAAGAAGGTCGGGGGTCTTGTGTTGGACATCTTGGTATAAACCCCTCTCATACGATTTGTGTTAATAGTGTAAAAATAATCTCTTTGAGTTGCTCGTTCTAGGCATTTTGCAGCTTTGCACGTTCGTAAATGCACGATGTTCTTTGAATTGTTCACGTCAACCCCAGCGTCACTGTTCAGTGCCATCACGAAGCCGGGATGAGAACGTTTTTCTTCCGAAAATCTCTTTTTGCACACATATGCTTCCCGCTCTCCGGACCACTTCAAAGTGACACCGAAGTCTGGAATAATGCGCAAATCCGTCATGCTCTCAAAAGCCTGGTATCAAAAGACCCGAGGTTCGCCAATCAGTGCCAGCGGGTATGCTTAAACGTTCGTCGTTGGCAAAAACAGGCGGTTGCAACCTGATGAGGTACCATGTGGGTACTCGATACTCGTCGATATCTTCTCCATCCGCGAATTTTGCTGGCTTTTGGGTCTGATTTCATGTGCTGAATCTCCAGCAATAAAGAAGCACGATTTTCGTCGAGTATGCTTCTTTGCCGACCCTTGTACTTGAGGATCTGCTGAACATTCTGACGGTCGCACTTATCCACTGCCATTGCTTACACGATGTTCATTACCTCTGCGTACTTTCTGTCGCATGTTGCTTTGGCACTTGCCGCACCAACTCAAAGTCTCCTAGGATCTTCTCAAGTCTTTGATGTACAGGTAAGATATAATTTCGTTCTTCTTAAGTGACGAATTAATGATGCGACATTGCACAATAGGGTCACCGAGGTGGTCGTGGTGAGGTAGTCGAGAGTACCCTTCCTGCCTTTGCGTGGTGAGTAGATCCGGCTTCTTGATATTTTTGCTTCTTTAATGAACGGGGTCTTTTGCTTCAAACGCAAGGGGTATGATCGATGGTGTGACCACCCTCGAGCTGGATAACGGATTAACAAAGGTTAGTTAATCCTGAAGTGTTAATAATGTCCGTGGTTTTTGACGCCTTTATGAACAGGATGGCGCTGTTATCGTGTGGCATGACGAAGAGATCAGCAGCGAGAAGTGCAGGGACACCAAGCCTGCCGTACGTCATTGGACTTTGTTATCGCTGAATTTGTTGCAAGTTTTTGAGCGTGTTGTTCCCTTTTGACAGTTCAAGAACGATCCTTTGTTCCCTTACATCGGCAAGCACGTTGCGAACCTCACATTGGCTCAGATTAAAACCTTGGACTGCGGTTCAAATCGCCTGTCTGGATACCGTATGTGGTTGCAACACTGAACTGTGACTCGAGATATTCACGGTTTGATATTAGCACTTCAAACCAGCTACCCCGGAACCAAGATTTCAACACTAGGCGAATTGTTCGAGTTTGCCAGATGTGTTGATACTGGACGCCGACTCCTGTGGAACGTTGAATCCAAGATCAACCCTGTGGACACTAACAGCACACGCTCCCCCGAAGATTTCGTCAAAGCTCAACATAGGGAGTTCGTGAGGAGCGGCTACAAGCTGCCCCAGATTACTGTAAGAGCTTTCGTTGTGCCAAGCACACAGTCCACTAAATTTCTATAGTATCAAAGCTTTGACTGGAGGTCCATTATCCAAATGAAGGTAGGCCTTTTCCTTTGTTGGCTCCGTCGAAAACTAAGCGATTGCGATTTTCGTACTAGGCCCTCGAACCCCGTATTTTGACCGCTGCACTCATTGATAGGTGAATAAGCGACCACTACAACTGTAAAATGCTTTCATAAAACTAATTTCTCCTTCGACAGCACCACCGTCTATGGTGATGATGGTGGACCCTCTGTTTGGCTCGGTGGTGTCGACGTCGCCAAGTTCCCTGGCACTACAACTGGTCAAAAGATCGCCAACGCTGCCAAGTCGATCAAGGCAGACATCCTCTCTCCTGCCGCCGTTGACGATTCGAGCACTGCTCCAGATCCCACACAGGCTGGCTACGTCCCGTTCACAACCAAGGACATGATTGAGCAGGCGCACAAGAACGGACTCGTTGTCGCTCCCTGGACTGTGAGTATTATTCCCCCGATAAGATGATGTGTGCTGAAGGCGAATACATCACAGGTCAACCGCATGAACATTGCTGAACAATTATTGCAATGGGGTGTTGATGGAATTATTACTGACTATCCTGATTTGATGAGGCGCTTCATTGAGCAGAAGGGACGCGCAGTTGCACCAGAGTTCCCTAAGGACCGTGTGTTGAAATGCCTCAACAGGCACATTCAACGAGTTTAAAGTATATAGTATTTAAGCTTAAGCCCGTATTTATGATTGGAATTATATTGTCACTACACACCTCTTACGAGTCTACGAACCCAGACAAACACTTGGGCTTTTTTAGCTATGAGACACAAAACAGCAGTTGACTACTCTCGTTTACATGGTGTCCTTTGCGGAGGTATTTGTCTCGTGCAACCCGGAGTCGTCTAGTTCCCGTATCATTCAAGCTCCATTTTATTCTCATGGTCAGAAACCTGCTCCCAACCAGGGCCAACCTGCTCTCAGACTCGATCCTCGACCATCTTCTCAAATCGAACAAGTAATAGCAACCAATGCATAAAGAAGCCGAGATTTTATCTTTTGCTTCGTTGACCAAGCTGGTCAATTTGAATGGCCTTTACATGGTGGGCTATTCGTGGCTCTTCGGGATGTGTACGTGTATTTCACATCTGTGTGCGTCATAACATTGAACATGGACTTGTACGAACACAGCTATTTGGGTGACTTTCTTTGGAGGTATGGCTATTTCTTAGACGCAAAGTTGGGCGATTGCGCTCGAAGTCTTGATGACGCACTGCATAATAATCTACAACGGCTAACCGAAACCCCTGAATCTCTCTCCCCGCAGGAGTAATCGCATTCAGAACTCTGCGTACGGTATAATCTCTTGCTTTACAAAGGGCAAACGTTCATAATCTCCTCTTTACAGCTCGCCAGCAGTTTGGAAACCTCCAACATAAGACATTCCCCGTTTATTTTGTACTGTCGATGGCCCTTTCTTCCAGTCTCCTGGCCGTCTGGACGTTGAATCACCCCAATGTTTTGAAGAACTTGACGCAACCTCTGGTAGCTGATGTTGCTCAGGCATATCTGCTCGGAAGCGTGTTGGCTGGTCAAGGCTTCAATTATTTCATCATCGGACCTCTGACCAGCAAGTAAGTCCTGACAGTTGTAACATTTGATCTCGGTATTGATGGTCATTTAGGACCATGTTCAAGCGTCACAAACTCGAGAAAGAGGAGGGCAAATTATACAGTGAGCCTGGGGTATGATAATTTCTATTCTCTCTACCGTCAACAGCTTCTTACAAACGAGTTCAGGTTTCTGCTGAGATGAAATCTCTCAATCGTCGTTTCGGCATGCTTCATGGAATTAGTTCATTGGCCAACTTGAATGCTGTTATCGCGTTGGGCTTACATGGCTTGTGGATTGGAAATGCTGGAATTAAAGGTTAATAGGTCTCTGTTTGTATAACGCGTGTCGAAATATTGTTCGTCGTAAAGGTTAAGAAAGCAATGAAAATACAAATTGCATCGATACAAACAGATATGTAGAAAGCAGCCCCAAAAGTTATGCTCCAACAGAGTCTAATTCTGGGACATATCCTTCCCGTAAGCTTCGTTCGAGCCTCCTGACCTCCTCCATGGATGTGGCTTTTGCAATGGCAGCCTTGACTTTTTCCTGATCCTCCTTGGACATTAATCGTCCGGCTTTAACATTTGAAGCGGCAAGTTTGGGTTCATCGATTGTCAGTGTGGCTTTTGATGAGTGTGTAGACACTGTCGTTGAGATAGTTGTAGCGAGAGCAGTAGGTAGGCCCTCTGATGTTACGAATAACTGCTTAGCCTGCGTTCGTTCCTGCGAAACATGAGCACAAGTTGTTCACCCCTGGTGAGGATAAATCAATCAACGTACTTTGTCGCGAATCCGCTGAAAATCAATAACTCTGAGACTAGGAAATCTGAATGCTAGCCATTCACGATACCACTTTTTTTCGCGCACGGGGTTACCCAGTAGAGATATGTATGTGAGGTGTTTGAGCTCTTTCAAAGGCTCAAGATCACCTAGTTCGGTGATATTGTTGTTGGTGAGCACCAGAGTGTGTAGGTTGGGTACTGACAGATGAATCGAGGGTGAAATATTCTGTATCCGGTTGTTTGCAAGCAAGAGAGTATGAAGTCGTTTGAGAAGGGGTAGGTTGCCCAATGTGATGATGGCGTTGTCTGTAAAGTCTATAGCATCGTGTTGGTCCTATATAAATTATTATAGCATCTTAGCAGAATATCATGTCTATAATAAAGAACTGACCCTTGTAACACCAAGATTCTCGATAGCAGGGATTTTATAACCTGTACATTTCGTGTAAGATCATAAAAATATTTAAAAATTGAGTTTAAATAGTACCTCTGAGATCCAATTGCCTCTCTTTTACTGGATTAAGATGAGACTGAGCCTGAGCAAGGAGCTCTGGAGTGAGCTTCATTGTTTTATTTAAGATGGAGGAGACAGAGGTTTGGAGAGTTGAACGAATCTGGGATTTCCAAATTCAGACTCAGATCAACGCGTTCTTGCCGTTTAGCAACACTTTTGACTTTGTTCTCTGTCACTATCACTCAGCCTTCCTTTCTTTTTATCACCGTCAAAATGAGGCCTTTGCACCAGCGTTATACCCTGTATTTTATTTTTCTCATTATTTTTCTTATTATTTCATTTATTCATCTTTTACAGATTTACAGAGCGTAATGACACGTACATCTTCGTACCAGAAGGAGAGACCCAGTCATTGACAATTCACCGCTCGTCGGGAGAGATTGTAATTAACCGTTAGTCTACTAAAAATCATATATTTCAACGATACTTACTTACAGACATCTAATTAGCATCTACATACACTGTTCCTTTTGCTGCCCAGCGTTCAGAGAAAGTAATTTATGGCATTATCGGTCTAATTTCCCTATCTCTATGTGTGTTTTCAACTCTGCCTTCTCAGTGCTCAACTGACAGCGGTATTACTTCTTGTTAGCTGACTATATAATTATAATAACTGGTCGAAGCCTCCAAGGACGTCTCATGGGCCACGACGTGTTCAGAGCAACAGACTTTGACATTCTACCGCTAAATGCAGTTTCTGCATACGTCCCACCACACCCTGTAGAGGCACATCTTCTCGCCCTTGTTCGCTCTCATTTATACGGCGGAAACTTCTTATTCTCCTACACCTACGACTTGACACGGCGCATGCAGGCGCAATGGGAAACGAGGGACCACGATGCAGGGAAGGCCTTGTGGCAAGTGGTGCGTAAACATCTGCAACGAGGACTTTTGCGTTTATCACTCACGAATTCCCTCTAGGTCGATGAGCGATTCTTTTGGAATAGGTGCGTGTTAATCATTCTTGCGAGAGTTCTATATTGAATCGAAGCACAGATTTTTGCAGTCCAAGTTCATAGAAGTTGCGACTGCAAACCCTTCCACTCCTGTGAGTAACTCTCCTTCCCTTCCAACGAACCATTACCCATATAATCCCGAATTAGTATGGTGCATTCATTTTGCCCATTATGTACGGCAGTAAGTACTCGCAAATTTCTTATGAATTTTATTATCCAACTCACACACGTTTACAGCTTTCGCCATCAAACCTACATTTTTGCATGGCAGGCACATGCAGTTAGCTCTTATCAGTCGTCGCTCGCGCTTCCGCGCAGGAACCAGGTACTTCCGTCGCGGAATTGACCATGACGGTCACGTCGCCAACTTCAACGAAACCGAGCAGCTCCTTCTAGTCGAGGCACAGACTGCCGCTGGATCTGTCCGCATTTCGGATGACAGCTTTGCCACCAAGCTCAGCTTTGTGCAAATCCGAGGAAGCGTTCCCGTGTTCTGGTCTGAGATCAATACGCTGAGGTATAAACCCGACCTCCAAATTATGGACCTTAATGAAACCGTGAGTTGACCCGTGTTTCTTGGGATTCTATTTTTAACTTGCTTGGCTTAACAGGCAAAAGCTATGCGTTCTCACTTGACTGAGCAAAACAAACTATACGGAAACCAGAGCCTAGTCAATCTTGTCAACCAGAAGGGCCACGAAAAGCCAGTTAAGGAGGCATATGAGCGCTACGTTGCAGAGGCATGTTTGTTGTATTATTTTTACCCCGATATCCACTAACTTGAATTGTAGCTGGATCTGCCCGGCGTTAAATACCAGTACTTTGATTTCCATCAAGAGTGCAAGAAGATGCGTTGGGATCGCATCAGCCTCCTTGTTGACCAACTTAGAGAAGACTTAGATAAAAATGGGTATGTCCAACTGTCCAATCTTTGGACATAACTCTAATTCAATGTTTTTTAAAGGTACTTCCAAATAGACGGTGAAGACACAGCACCAAAGCGAGTGCAAACCGGTGTTGTACGAACCAACTGTATGGACAACCTGGACCGAACCAACGTCGTGCAAGCAGCTCTTGCCAAATGGACACTGAACCAACAACTCCGGGACCTTGGAATTCTTTCCGAAACTGATGGCGTTGATGACTATGAAGCATTCAGCAAGGAGTTTAGAGAGAGTAAGCATTGCACAAGGATCACGCGTTTTGCTTGCTGACTGGGGTGCTTCTTCGTTAGTGTGGGCTGATCACGCTGATGCCATTGCGAAAGCTTATGGTGGATCTGGTGCCCTGAAGTCTGATTTCACAAGAACGAATAAACGCACGCGTAAAGGTGCTTTGGAAGATGGTTATAAGTCAGTTATGCGATATATCAAGAATACTTTCTTCGATGGTCCTCGACAGGTAAATAATAACTTCCATTTCGACTGGGCAATGGCTCATCAAAACATGAATTAGGACGGGTTTGACTTGATCAGCGGAAACTGGGTCCCTAGAAAAAACCCCTCCTCTGCATTATTCCTCGTCACGGATTCTCGTCCTCTCGTTACCCGCTCGGTGAGTCTATAGCTTGAACACGTAGGAATCTGGTCTAATTATCTCGGATTATAGATGCCTGCCATCGCGTCATTCTCATTGTTTATGATTTGCGCCGGGCTCACTCTACCACGCACATCGGGTATGTATCCGTTTTACTATTACCAGACTCATCCGTTGATATGTTGCTCGCAGATTATTCACTCTTTTATTACTTTTTGCTTTGGTTTACGCTGTTTAGCATGGCGATGACCTTTATGTTTATCAATGGTATCGACTACGTTTCGTGGCCAAAACTTAACCCCATGACGGATATCATCTACTACAACGGACCTGGATACCGCTCAGCACATCACGGAAAAGGACTGAACCCCACGGCCGAGCCTGGTGCTAGTAAGCAGAGATGGCTTGGGAGAGGTGCTGGTCGGGTTAAAGGTGGAAGTATTGAAGAGGTAGAGCTTGGTACAGTGAAGAAGAGAGTAGACTAGATTAGCTAGCTAGTTTGATGCCCAACTTAGTATGCCTTTTACCCTCCTTTTTTTATTTTGAAATTTATTGGGTGTAAGTTTAAAGAAGCGGAGTGGTGTCGGCTGTGCGAAACCAGTAACCGGGGCACGATGGCGACGACTCACGAGACGACGGAGTAGATTTTTTGTTGGATCAACTGTCACGGAGTTTGCAAAAATTTGCATTTTTTTTCCTGAAAGGGAACATGGGTCACGCTGCTGCAATCGCTTGCTCGCTGCCACACTCAAAAAAGCAAAAACAGGTGGTGAACCTCTCTTGTCTTTGTAACCCTTGATATAAAAAATTTCAGTCGACATGTCCAGCGGCACCAAAAGAGCTTCGCCCGGGGCTGACGAGGGCAAGTCCCCCATCGACAATGTCGAACTCAGCGATGAGAACGCAAAAAAGCTCCAGGATATCCAACGCGATCTCGCACGCGTTGAGCTCGTCCTCGGTATGTTGCACGATTAGAAAAATTGCAGAATAACTCTCAACTGATTTATTGTCGCGTATTAGAGCGTCAGGCCCAGGCTGCACTGCGTCCTGTGTACGAAAAACGTCGCGCTTTGGCGCTCACCATTCCAAACTTCTGGCCTGTTGCTCTTATGAACAACAGCATCGTGGCTCTTCACTGCCAACACAATGCTGATCAAACTGCATTGAGCTACCTCGAGGATGTCTGGGTTGAGAAGGACCCCAAGGAGCACCGATGCTTTACCCTCGAATTCGTAAGTTGGTTGTTGATAGAGTCCATTTTGATGGGATGCTTATACCAGATTGTTTCGTGTAGCACTTCAAAGAAAACCAGTTCTTCTCTGACCGAGTTTTGAAGAAGGAATACAAATACATTCCTCCTCCTGCTGCCGACAGCGACACTCCTGATGAAAATGGTATCACCCAATCGATGCTTGATTTCAGCTGGGAACGTGATGTTGAAGCTTCGGTGCGTGAATTACTCGTGTATCTGGACCATTTTATTTACTGTTCTTAAACAGGGCACACCCATCAACTGGAAAGATGCTGACAAGGCACTGACCAAGCTGTACCCCCGCGAAGTGGATGAGTACGACGAGGATGGCATCAGTGACCCAGGAAGCTTCTTCAACTTCTTCGAGTCAAAAAATGACCCCGACGACGTAAGTGAAAAGCAAAAACTATGGTGATAAGGATAATTACTGATGAGATTTTGAAATTAGATGGGATTGATTATTGCAAATGAAGTTTTCCCTGAAGCCATTGAATGGTTTTTGGGTAATGCTGAAGGCATAGATGATGACTCTGATATTGACTCTGAGGACGAAGACTCTGAAGCTGAGGAGATTGATTTGGAGAAACCCAGAACCAAAAAGCGTCGCGTATAAAAAAATCTTTTATTTCTTTTAATTTTTTTTTTTTGGAATAAAAAGGCGATGTGAAGCCGAGTGGCAGTCACTAAAAATAGGATTGGGTTGAAAAGGCATGGTTCCCACCAAAAAATAAAAATCTGACCTTTCTTCTGTTCGTATACCATGAAAATTGTCTCTGCTTTTACTTTAGTATCAATTCTGCCCGTGTTCGTCGTCGCTCACGGTGCAGACACTCTAAATCATGCTCGTCGTCATCATGAACCACGCCAAGCCCCACCACTGACCCCATCAGCTCCTGCCCAGCCATCACAACCAGGCGTTCCAGCGCCTCTACCACCCTCTCCTCCAGTCTCAGGGACGGCGACTGGTACTCTAGGAGCACCAACACCTTCAACTCCTACTATCTCGGTCTCGCTTTTGGCTACTAACCCCACCGCCATTCCTTTGGCCTCCATCGTCTCAACTGAACCAAGTTCGGTGACGAAACCTCTCGATTCGACAGCTGTACCAGGAAGCACACCGACCCTCATTCCTGGTGCTCCACCTTTGCCCAATCGTAAGCATGCATTTCATTCATTCTGTCATGTTTAGCTGTCTTTGTTCGACATCACCCCGTTTTATTCACACCACCCACATTCTTGCCGATGATGATGAATAATGTCTTAACTTTTTGATGTTTTAGCTGCTCTGCTTGCCCCAGCTGCGTACCCATCATTGGATCGTCAACCACCCATAGATTCACCAGAAGTTCAACAATGGATTCAAGACGTTGCAAACACTGGCGTTGTCATCCCGGACATTCCACCGACGAATCCTGGTTGGTTGTTCTTTTGTTCTAAAAATAGATTTTCCACTAAACCACTTTTACGTTTCATTTCTTTGTATTATCCGTCTTCAGGCGGATGCCCAAATAACACTGATGCTGCTGCTGATTCCTCGAGGTGTTGGTGGACTTGCGGTGGCTGCACACGCACCTCGGATATTACAGAATGTCCAACAGCTCTTGACTGGGGTTTGACTTATGACGATGGCCCCGCGTTTTACACCTCCAACCTCCTCAGCTACTTGGATCAGGTTAATCTCAAATCCACTTTCTTTGTCGTTGGTTCGCGTGTTATCTCCTACCCAGCAACCCTCCAGACCCAGTACGCTAGCGGACACCAAATTGCCGTGCATACCTGGAGTCACCCCGCGCTGACCACTCTCACCAACGAGCAAATCATCGCAGAACTCGGCTGGTCCAAGAAAGCTATCAAGGATGTCCTCGGTGTTACGCCAAACATGATGCGTCCTCCGTTTGGCGATATCGAGTAAGCACCGATCTACTCGCTTTGGCGGCGTTTAATCATGTATGTCTAATTTTAACACTAGCGACCGCGTACGTGCCATTTCAATCGCCATGGGGCTCCAGCCCGTGATGTGGACCCGCATCAGCCCTCTAGCAACTTTTGATACCGACGGTATGTCTGTTTCAACTTCAATCTGATTACATTTGACTCACCATGCCATTTAGATTTCAACATCAAGGGAGGGACCACGACTGTCCAGCAGGTCCTTCAAAACTGGCAAAACATTCTTGGAAATGCCACCACCAGAGACACTGGCTTCATCGTTCTGGAGCACGATCTTTGGGAGCAGACCGTTGAGGTGGCCACAGGATATATCCTCCCAGATGCTCTTGCCCACACCAACCCCAAGTTTAACATCCGTCCAGTTGTCACATGCTTGAACCGCGATCTCAAAGATGCCTACATTGAGACCAACGACAATAGCACAAACCCTCCACCCATCCAGAGTAAGTTTTCTGTGCTATATTTTGCATTCAAAGGATTCTAAAGCCGTACTTTTTTCTTCCAGTTCCCGGAGCTGTGACCACCACTGCAGTCCGTAGCTCTCAAACTGGTGGTTCTACTGGCCACACCGGTGCTGCTGTTTCTGCCCACTCGGGTATGGGCGGTGCTGTGGGCTCTGCTATGGTGGCAGGTCTCGCCCTCCTCACCGGTGGCCGTCTCATTCAGTGGTAAAAACATTTAACCATCTTTCCTTGACACTGAGCATAAAATTATCCTCCCGGGACTCCATATATCTTTATATCATGACGGACCTTTTTTTTATTCGCGATACGCTCGCAGTCATCCGCTTTCTTTTTTTGTCTTCTTGCGACGACTACGGTTACTTTGTGCTAATGCATCTCTTCCTGCTCTCGAGTAAATACCTCTTTCTGGTTGGTCTGTTAGTTATACCTAGGCACTTTCCGCAGAGTACAGTACTTTGGACACTATTTCTTCTTATACTCTACTGAATCGCCAAGGACCGCGTCCTTTATTCTTGCGAGCCTGCTTATCGAGGTTGTAGAACGAATGTACCACTCACACTCTTTACTCACCTTGCGCTCTTTTAATAACAACTGATCACCATCATCATCATTCATCCTCCATTGAGATTGAAATAAGTACGCTGAATAGCATTTGACACAATCCTACAAACAACATTTCTCTAAAATCGTGGACAAGTAACATGTCATTGTGAAACTCTATGTATACGATTACAACAAGCATCAGACAGGAATGGGACAAGACGGAGATGTAAACCATGAGGCTGTTGTACCTCGATAATTTAGGAACCAATCAAGGGGAAATGGGGGAGGGGGATTGCATACATCACTAGAACACGACCAAGGGAATATCATGCTAGAAGTGGACAAAGTTATAAAAAGAAAGCTAAGAAAAAATCAACCAGAGTTCCAAGTATAAATTGGCCAGCAAAAGAAAGAAAAGATAACAAGAAGAAACAAAAAAGCCCATGATAGCCCATTAGGAAGAAGAAAGTGTAAAGTATTAAACGTATTAAAGAGCCCAAAAAAAAGTACGTATTAATGCGTGTTGAACGTCGAGGAAGAAAACAAGGAGGAAAGGAAGAAGACAAGATGTGATCCTTGCGACGGTGCCATAAATAGCTACAACACCAAGTATGGCAACCACGCATGACAGTATTAAAGTACAAAAAGTGCCCCAAAAAGAAAGGAAGAAGAATAAAGCCCAAAGCCAACCACAAAGTGCATGTCACAGTGGCAAGATATCCGAAGGAAGCATCAGTTCATCACGGTGATGTGTAAATAAGAACGCAAGAGAGAGAGTGAGAGAGAGAGAAATCGAGAGCACAGGCGAGGTACATTCAATACACAACAATGAATCAAGAGAGGATTGGAAACTCTATGCGTCTAAGGGGAAAGGAGGATGTCAAGATGAGAGTCAAAAGGTATGCATAGTTGCAAAATCGACAAGCCTTGCTGGGCCGCGATATTGGGGGTGGGGGTGGGTGAGTGAATGCGAGAAAAGGAAGGTCTGAAAGCAAGCAAGACGGCGAAGCACGATTACCAAGTCGTGACTGTGCCATCCTCCTTGGTGGGTTCAAGCCACTTGTGGTCCTTGAGATCCCGTGCATTCGCACGATTTCTCATATCTGGAGCCAACATGGGTTCGAGGAACTGACACAGCAACTCTGAATCTTCTTCAGAAAATAGGTACTTCTCCTTCATGACGCGCTTGAGCGGCCATGGTTTCAAGGTGCGAATATATCGCAGAGCACCTACAGATCGAGATGAGATTGTTAAAGGTCATGGATGTAGGTGACACATACCTGTATGATCAAACAACTCCCGGCTGTATTTACCACCCATCTTCACATCTAAGGGGAAATCGCCCATCAGCTCAATAATTTGTGCCATATGGTCATCATCCTTCGTGAAAAGCTCTCCTTGACCCTGGGGGTCAAACAGATATTCAGCGGTCAATAGCTCGAAAACCTAAGGAAATAAATTTAATTCCAAAAGGAAATTTTGAACAGTAACCAAAGAAAGACTCACAACACAAGCGACGCTCCATATATCTGCACGGGCATCCCAATCACGTCTACCAAGAATAGCTTCAGGTGCGCGATATTGGCGTGTTTGAATGTCCTCAGTAAAGTGCTTCTTGGAAGGAGTGGCGTTACCCAAGTCTGCGATCTTGATCGAAATGGGAGGGGGGGCAGGCTTATCATCTGCAGTTGGAGTATGTAGCCTAGGAATTGGTTGGGGCTGCGAAACTTCGGCGGCTGTAGATGAATTGAAAAGAGATAAGACAGAGGGTACGATGGCTGGGACGTAATTAGATGACGAAAGGGGTGATTGACGCGGGGGGTCAGGTGCTGTTTGGCTTTGCGTTACTGAATTTGATTTCTGCGCGGGAACAGATTCCACTGTGGAGCCCTGTGGCTGATTCTGTATAGGACTAATGGTCTGTGCAGGAGAAGTGGCGGGGGAATGTCGTGAAGGGGCTGTCTGAGTAAGAAGAGAGGGATGATGTACGGCTTGCTGAGTAGAACATGAAGTAGGTGTTACAATGAGGGTATCTTGGGCATGAGAAGTCGTGTGGTCATGAGCGTTCAATGTTTGAGAAGATTCGTTAACGGACTTGCTGAGCCCAGAACGAGTCGAACCAGGCTTTGCAGCGATGGGAACTGGGGTGGTGGTTGGGGAAGGTCGTGCGAGCGTGGTCGTAGTAGAAGAACTTGATGAAGCACTATTGCTCTTGTGATTGTCCATCAGCGAAAGCTTTGGGAAACCGTTTTCAAGTCCTCCACCAATGCCATCCGTACTGACAACAGCAGAGACAACAACGGTGGGGGCAGGAGCGGCTGTACCGGGATCTTTCCAGACATGGCTAGAAAGACCAGAATGCGAGCGGTGATGCCCAGCGGCAGACGACCGTTGCTTGCTAGCGTTGTGGGAACTACCATTTGATTTGTTGGATTTGTTGGATGAAAATGAACCAACGATCTTGTCTTTCCAGGAGCTAGATGCCTCGTCCTTCCACGACGTCGAAATAGCGCTAGTTATCTCCTTCTCCAACAGCTTGCTCTTTGATGGTGGCACTAAGAGTCCTTCCCTACCAGCAGCGTTAGGCCCAGTTTCAAGTGGCGGGGACAATTTCGGCTGAACGACTTCTGGTTTTACTGTCCCCAAAAATTCCATCATGGCGTTACCTAAAGAATGAGATATTGAGGTAGGTGGCGTGCTGACTATACTGCTTGATCCACCTGTGACGGAGACGACAGCAGAAGAAACAGAGGATGAAGAGGACGATGTGGATGGTGTGTTCAAAACTCTAGGTGGAACGGCTGTGATACCCTTTGCTGCAAGCATCTGGGTCAATCTCTGCTGAGAGATAATTGGATCACTTCGAGGAGCAGAGGCGGATAAACAGCTGGGGACTTTAGGGGCGCTGGAGCTAAGACTCCCTGCCGTCCCGCCCACAAATGATGCGAATGTGGTGTTATTGGACCTTGTCATGTGCATTTGAGCAATATAACTCCCATTGAGGCTCAGGCTTCCACTGCCACTATTGTCCTGGCGGTGGGCACTGACGCTAGGATGGCCTCGAAGACTCCCTGCAAGGCTGCGTCCAGGGCTTGATAGGGGTTGCGACTCGAAGATCTGAACCTGCTTGCGGGCGCGGTGTTGGCTATAGGGGATAGTAACGCCTGTGCGTGTCTTCGTTGGTAAAGGTACTCCAACACGGCGTGACGTAGGAGAGGGTGATTGAGCGAGTTCGCTTTGGATATGGGCTTCGATGTCGGGGATCGATATTACTAAAAGGGGATTAGACAACATGGTCATGGAGAAGAGCGATAACGATAGAAGGGAAAAAATGAAAAATAAAAGGAGTAGTTTGGAGTTTTCAAATGAAGAGAAAGGGTAATCGTGTGGTCTCCCACTAGAGCGCCAACGATGATAACACTTTCTCCAAAAAAACCCGAATATTGAGGCAAGGATGTACTCACAGATGTTCTCTGGTTTAATGTCTGTGTGCACCAGATCACACTCGTCGTGGAGGTACTCCAGACCAAGTAGGACCTGTTTCGCTATCACTTTGACGAGTGATCGAGGAACCCCCTTCTTCTTGTTTCTCTCTATCAGCGCCAATAAATTCTCCCCAAGAGGTTCAAAAACGATGCAAACATGAGATGCCTCTGGACCTTGATGTGAAAACGAATCGAGGAAAGAGACGATATGTTGTCGACCAGGATGCAGAGGGGAAACAGATGCAACTCTAGACAAGAGCTTGATTTCATCGCGGGCTGTCTCGGCGTAACGACCTGCAGATTTGACGACTTTCAAGGCAGAATGGTCTTGTGTGCTGAATATTTCGAGTAATGATCAATAGATGAGCAAAGTATAGGGCGTTTCAACCTACACATCGTCTCTGACAAGCCAAACGGTTGAAAAGTGACCCCATCTTTGCAACAGAGTGTGAAGATAAGCCAAAGAACATCGCAAACAGAAAAAATAAATAAACACTGACCCCAATTTCCTGACTACACGATATCGATTATTGAAGATATCATTAACCTTGACTGGCAGATATCCGCCGGTGTTGTAATCTGCTGGAGACTCTTCATCCTTGCATGGTTCATCGACGGATACGAATTTGCCGGGTTGTCCAACTGAACTCTTCACAAAGGTATACTTCTGACAGGGTAACTTATGGGCCATCAACTAAAGACGGCTAGAGAAGAAAAAAAAAGAAATTAGAAGGGAAGGAGGAGGAGGAGGAGGAGGTTTGAAGAAGAACGGAGAGAATGTGGACATGACACCCATAACATGTCACACTCGGTTCATGTCACATTCACACTGTTCTTCTTGCCTTCAACGTATTACTCGTTTGTAAACAATTAATTGCCCTATGACCTGGCACTTTTTGACAGTTCAAAAAAGACTCTGAATTATACACAAATATGAATTCTCTAAAGAGTCTAGACGACTTATTGCTGGCAAACTGACCAGACACAACCTAGTCTCCGGAACCCCCGCTCGCCGAACCCAATGTCTGAATCATGAACCGAGAGCGATTTCAAATGGCGTTGACTTATCAGCTTATGTGCGAATCCTTCAACCTTCCGGTGCCACTTGCCGATAACCTAGATTTGCAATGTCTACATTGGAGAAAATCAGTACATTTGCTGTCATTGTTATCGCTTCCGTGCGCGATATCATGTGCTGGGCTTCGAGGACTTGCCAACGGCATACTTTCCGTTACACATCGCACATGGGCATGTATAACACGATGCAATGTCATACGAGAATACGAATAAACGGAAAGCAATGCGTCGCTGAAATGCTGTGGCAGGCTCATGTCGCGGTCACTGAGCACTGCCGACAGGCTACAGCTTGCTACACCCGACCCTCGGAACCGGGATCGGGACGCAGAGGGTGTTCGATGGGGGCTCGAGAATGGTTCCACACCTTTCCGTTGCAGGAAGATCTGGAGGCGCAAGTATAAAACGTCTCGATTCGGGAGGACTGCGCCGCTAATTAGTGCCGCGTTACTAGTTTACTCGTGATCAGGTGGGGTTCAAGGCTAAGGCATGTAGCATTCAAAGTTCACGATTACTTTCACCCATGCCATAATTTGTATGGAGGATTTGTGTAAGTGCCAAAGCGTAGCACCATCAAGGTAAGTGCTTGGATAGAAGAGGGAATGTCGCTGGTAAATCGGTGCGTGCAACCTGAAAGCACATGGTCTCATGACGCGCCACCTTTGCCTGAATTCACTTCCTGACCATAGTATTACAACAATGGAACGAAACGGTTTCCCTGCGGTGGGTAAAGTACTAACAGAGTCGCGATGATTAGCGCTATCTCATACCATGGTCCTAGCACCTAAAATAAGCTGATAGTGACAATTGGAAGTGGTCCATTTCTTCACCGACTCAGAGTGCTTGTGATTAGAAACTACTGATTATCAGATGAACAGGGTCAGTTTTATTTTATTTTTTATATTTGCTATTCAATATCGTGGCGTTGCGCATGACGATTTAAGGTTTCCAGAACTCAATTGACCCGCAGGGATTGCATATGAAAGACGACCTGGACTCCAGTTCATTTCATTATTCTTCCGTTCGAATCGTTCACAGACGCAGTCTCCAAGATATTGGAAAGCTTCTGACAATCTAGGAGAACCAGTGGTATCGAACGATAGCTCGAGTTCTCCACGACTAGGAGAATACTTGGAAGTATGTTATCTTATCATTGAAGATGTCATATAGGCAATCCAATGGTCCCGGTCGTGATAAAAATAGCATGCACATGGAAGTGACCTCATATTTATGGATATGTTGGAACGCTTCTACTTGATAGCGCTGGATATACGGAAGAGCACCGTCCAACAGGGCCACAGAGGATTGAACAAAAGGCAATATTTTACATCCAAAATTGGTATGTTTGCCGTCGCCAAGAGATCAAATGGGATTTGTTGGTTGTGGTGGACTCCAGGCCAAGCCCCAGACCTCATATTAAATCACTCACCAACCTTCACGTAGGCGCAGGTACCTTCAACCCTGCAATCTCACCTCGAACGTTTGAAATTGCGGTCTCAGCTTTCAACGAAATATCTCCTATTTGCAGCTACTTTCTATTCTTGTTTTGTTGTTGACCCTGTCATTGTTTCTCGGGACTGTCTGACTAAACAAACAGAAGATCTTCCAACTTTTATCAGCTCCTCTGCAGCGCTCATCATCTTGCTGTTGACTTTATTTGTGCGGCGCAACCAGTATTCTTTTCGATCAATTCAGTATACTGACTTTCATCTCCACCAGATCCTACATATTTGGCTATCTAGTGTCAAAAAGCCTTCGTACAACTCGGAATTGCCTTTGACTTGCACCAGACACCTTTATCTTATTTTATCCGCATCCAGGCTTAAATCCTGGTTAGCCACTCGGTTGCTGGGAAGTGTATGATCTTGGGCAAAATACCAAGCAATACAGGCCCCTTCCCTGAATTGCATTCGAACACATATAATGAAATTAAATACAACAGCAAATATGGCCCCGGACACAAATCTGCATGCTAGGGCCACCATCCCTTCTCATTCTACCTCCACCTCCACCCAAACCCTCACACAAGACATCATGCTGAATACTTCCAAGAAGTTCATCGGCGCAGTGGAGGATGAATGGCAACTATTCAGGTACGACTGCAGCCCACTGTTCCCCACTGTATTGACCCCCCAACCCTCCCTTCTTCCGCAGTGACAACGCCGAAGACTACACCATTGGAGACCCCATTGGCTTCGGTGCTTCATCCATCGTTTACGCAGCTACATACCTCCCTCGCAGCAACGATCCAAGCAATACCGTCGCGTTGGAGCCTGTTCCGTGTGCATTGAAAGTCCTCGACTTGGATAAACTACCCCCTCGCTCTCTACAACTGCTTCAAAGGGAAACGACACTTATGTCTCTATCGAAGCACCCCAACGTCTTACGAGTCCGTGGTTCATGGATGAACGGACACAAATTATATATTGCTCTCCGGTTGATGAATAAAGGGAGTGCCGCCGACGTCATGCGGTACGGCTGGCCGGGAGGCTTAGAGGAGGACGTCGTTCGCTGTATCTTGAGGCAGGCACTCAAGGGACTCAAGTATGTGTTAATTGCATTCATCCGGTCTTCGCGTCCCGCACACTTCTCGCCTTCATTCCTCCTCGTGAAAGATAAAATGCTCACTTAATTGTTTCTACTTGCCTTTTACAGCTATCTTCATATCAATGGATTCATCCACCGCGACGTGAAAGCTGCCAACCTGCTTATTGATGATGACGGCACGGTTTTATTGGGGGACCTCGGCGTAGCGGCGGACCTCGCAGAAGACACATCATACATTAACACGTCGCATCATTCGCGTGCCCTATCCATCACCGCCGCTGGCGCCATGACTGCTTCGCGGTCAACCCCCGCATCAATAGGTAGCAACAGCACAAAACGTGCTGCACCTATCGAAGAACCCATGGTTTTGTCCAGGCCAAAGATTGGTAAACGCAAGTCATTTGTTGGAACTGTAAATATTCACTCTCGTGGACTTTCAAGCGCTGACTGTTATCTGTTTTTAGCCCTGCTGGATGGCCCCGGAGTTGATCCAAGGACGGCAGTACGACTCGTCAGCAGATATATGGAGCTTTGGAATCACCGCGTTGGAATTAACGCAAGGCCGACCACCACGGTCTCGAGAATCACCCCAGAAAGTTTTGCTCAAGACGTGAGATAACTTTATTCGTAATCTTGTCTTGCATGTAGCTAACATGTCTGCAGCATTCAAGAAGACCCACCGACCCTTGACCGTGACGGTGGCGCGTTCAAATACTCTAGAGCTTTCAAGGAAATCGTGGACAGTTGCTTGCACAAGGATCCATCCAAAAGGTAAACTCAAAATATCAAAAAATTCCCAGTCTCTGAAACTTGTTCAGACCAACAGCTGCGGAATTATTACAGACTCCTTTCTTCAAAGGGGCGAAGAAGAAGTCTTATCTTATCAATACTATTCTTAGTACGTTTTTAACCAAATTCTGACGCCATGAACGGCTAATGATGGGCGCTTGCAGAGGATCTTCCACCGCTAACCCAGCGTCAGGAGAGGCGGCCAGTAGCTCATATGGCATCTGCCAACTCTATCGACTCATGGGACTTCGCAACGACCATAAATTCTCCCACTACGAGTGTTTACCGCCGGCGAATTTTAGAGGAGCTTGTCGCAGCCGAAGGCCCACACATGGAATTCGGCAGGGAGTCACTGCACTCGTCAGCTCTTTCTCCACAACACCGCAACTTATCCTGGGCAGCAAAAAACCACAATGTAATTCCTGTACCAGAGACGGACGAAGTTGACGTGGTGCACTCTTCCTCGTCCGCAGCCTCAGATTCAGACAGCTTGTTTGGTGAGAAGCCAGTGAACGGTCACTTGTCTTCTTCTCCCGATACAGCACCTTCCTCCTACGCCGAGTCCTCAGAAATCGCCGTGCGTTCCCAGGCTGCACATACGTTGCCTAAAAAGACGGACAATTTTGTGGCAACGCCTAATCACACGAGCTTGCAACGGGAGACTTTTGATTCCACCCCTGTAGCTTCTCGATCTCAGCTCTTCCAGCAATCACAGGCCAAGACTCCAGGTTCTCGCACCCCCAAGAGACCCTCGACGTCCTCTGGTACCCCAACTCAACAGGGATTGTGGAGCAAGATAAAGAGCAACGTAAAGCGCCCTTCATCCAGAGGTGGCGCTGAGTATGAAACGCCTGGAAGCGAAGGAAAGCGTAAACTTGGCAACATGTTTTCAAGTGCGAGTAAGGGTCTACTCTCACGAAGTTCGACTCGATCATTAGCTGCAGGTATGCCCTTTCAGATCGAAGTCGCCGTACCCGAGACTGACATATCTCTGACAGTAGCTGCTGTCCAAGAAACCCACTGATCTTGTAACCTGACCCATCTAACGACCTGACGTCCTAAATGTACTTGGGACTTACGACTATTTTTACGTGCGATCTAATTGATATGCTCATATCTATCTAATATCTGCACATGCTAATATCACTTCACGGACGCTTTGTAGTTGGCATATTTGTACTGTTATAATCTGGCATGCATTATCGCCTTTAGGACCTTCTTGTATTTTACCCTTGAGATCTATCTGTATTCCTGGAATTTATAGGATGCTTTTCTATTCGTGCGTCAACGATGCGATTATCGTATTCTGGATTTGATACACTGTAATGGAATATAATACAAGAAGTGGGACAAAATGTCATGGCACAAGAGAATCAATGGAAACGGTCCCAGTCTGTGGGTGCTCCTTGTCGTCCTCCCATTCGTCTGCGAGGATTATTGTCTCTTCCCGATGTGAGGAGCACATGTTTGTCCACAAGCTGGAATTAAGTTATATGAGGGTCCATTCAGAAGTGGAGCTGATAAGAACAAACGTACATCATTCAGAATATTAGTAGATTTGGTTAGGGACGACAAGAATGCGGTAAGCTGCACGTCTTCGTATTCCTGTATTTCTGGGTCAGATGATGGCCAAACCACAGCAAAAATGATGTCGTACGGTATCAAATTCTTCGCGGAAATGCTTGTTCTCTGATGCTGGAAGAGAAGCAACCAGCGCAGCCAGAGATCGTAAAGTAGCATGATCGGGCTTAGCTTGTCCTAAACTGCATGTTAGAAAGGTTGAGTGTAAGGGTAGCCACTGATGTCATACCTGCAACGACCTCTGTCAAGTACTTGATGAGGACGAGAATACGTTCATGTAACATCTTAACTGCAGATCTCTGTGATTGGAGATACGACTCGACTATCCAAGCATGAAATGAGATGTGTTCGGGTGTGGCACAAAGAAAGCGACTCACGACTCGTGCCACTTCCTCCTCCCTTTGCGGTCCAATCCACAGCAATGCGTTCCGCTTCACCTGTTTCTACGCTGTATGGTACTTCGATGTATACTGAGCGAGACTTCCTGTCCCTCAGTTCAATCGTAGGCTCGTAGGCTTTTAGTGGAAGAGTTTGGGTGTTGTTATCTGAACTTGTGGCCATTGCCAGGCTGGGTTGCAGAATTAGTAGGAGAGGCGTCGAACAAAATGCAGTAAACTATACAGGAGCTCTGATCAAAGCACGATATATATCCTGATCAACGACTTACCTGCTCATGGAGTGCGATATGCCTCGACGTCGGCTTGTTCGTAACAGTATACCACCCAATAAACTCGAGCGATGGGAAGACCTGTTTATCTATTTCCTGGACATCAGTGAACGAACGACCTGACCAGATCGATAGAAACGCGTACATTGCTCGCGTCGAGATTGAAAAAACTCTTCGTCAATCTTATCCTGTCCTTCCCCAGTAACGGCCAGTTCGAATGTGTTTACAATTTCCACCTCGCGCCCATTCTGCGTCCCAAGAAGAGCTCCAAGTACTGCGAGTGACTCGATGATCAGAACCAGGATCCTGCAGATGAATGTGTGAGATTTACCAAAGGGATTGGGCGTATTCTTCTGCAACTTCAGTCGTGTCAAGTGTTCCGAGATATTTAGGATAGGTAGAGGATGTCTTGCGATGCCTAGTTAAACATTGCGCATTAAAGGGATGAACAATGCTTACAATGACAATGACAAGCCCGACGTTGTCGTTGATGGAAGAACCACAGATAACTCATCAGTATCCATTGCACTCATGATATAAAGAAACTGCTAGAGTTTGAGCAGAATTAAGTAAAGGATTGTTGATAGAACGCAAACAACAGGTATGTGTAGGGTTGATCAGACTGGCAGCTACATATCTCATTTATCATTTCCCACGTGAAGCGCGTTCAAACGTTCAAGTCTATGCATGAGCTTCAACCAAGACGCAGCCGTTCCAAATTCAAATTTACTTGCAGCATGACTATAGGAATTTCAACGAATTTTATCACCACAAAATATGTGCGTATAAAAAGCTTCGACAGATTCAAATTCAGAAATCAAGGGTTATAGTTGACAGTTATGACTGGACGCCGGCTACCAAGTCTTGACGCGCATTTGCATGAAACCAAAATACAAGACTCATTTTATAATTATAAAATAAATTCTGAAGTGAATATTGAATTGGGATTGACTTGTACGGGGTCAGCGTACAGTCAACGGAGGTTCTGATGCACATGGGTTACATTGACAATGCACATAGAACCAATTGGCTCTGGCCAAACCCTGATTTACTTCCGACAATAATTAAAATGACCATAAAGCCTTCGAAAGTCTGACAAAAGTAACCATAGAAAGATCAAAAAATATTCCTTCTAGCCGACTCGAACGACTGACCTCGTCATTTCGCTTTCCAGCTGCTTGAAACAGGAGGAAGTACTAGTGACGCGCTCTACCAACTGAGCTAAGAAGGACATGTTATGATGTTCAGGTTGCAATACCAGGTCTCGCTTGTCTCTGGTAAATCCTATTCCTGCGTGCACACCATACTCCTAACATCCAGAATACGTGTAAACGACCAGTTCTCGCCATCTGCCTTCAAGTTCTGGAGAATAGACAGCAGAGAAGGATTACTGTTAGTTGTGTTTGACACAAAGGGATTGCTTGTTGAACAGTAAGTTCTGCTGTCGTCAACAGATACGTAGATCTGAAGCCCCGCTCGAGCAGCAGCTAAAGACAGCACTATGGTCTTGATAACAGGATCTCCGCCAAAGGACCCTGCTCCCCATAGAGGAGAAGTTATCCTTGTTATTCCAAGGTTGGAAACCGCAGATAGACCAACGTAAGCTTTGTGTAAATCGCGAAAAAATATGTCGGGGTGAAGATCGGGGATACCATGATGGCCCTCAATCGCGGCGTCCAATTCCGATGCATCGAGAAACAAAAATGTGCGGCGACCTATAGAAAGATCTATGTCAAGTTTCCTGGCCTCCCTCCCGATGCCAGACCAGAAGGACACAGGAAGGGTGCCTGTGCAAATCAATGCAGCATCTGAAGGTACAGGAGGGGAAACGAGCAATGCACCTAGGAGAAGTAGGGGTGGGCAAGAGCCTGTAACAAGCTCTTCCTGCGTGCATGCCGGACCAAATCCAGGCTCTTTATTGGAGGCTATTAGAGCACATGTTATCTCGGGATGGGGATATTGCAATCCTGCTGTGGTGATGGGCTCTACAGCCAAGGCCTGGTGAAAAGGATATCCGTGTTGGCTTTTCCAAGAGTCTACCTCATCTAGAGGCTCCGATCGGGGAATATTCACGTAAGAGTAGGTGATGGGTTCGGAATCCTCGATAGGAAGCAGAAGGTAAGTGAACAGTGTGGACAAGTATCCTGCAACGGCTGATTCGAGGGGCTGAAATTTAGAATACCATAGGGTAAATGTACAGCCCCAATTGTTGCCTTTTGGAGGGGTGAGTGTGTTTAAAAATTGGTGGGCTAAGAGGCATTTAACCTGGGAATGCGTGAGTTCGACAGTATGGGTGAAGTTGAGAAATGGCAGAGTGTGTGATGGAAATAATTGTGGAAGTAAAAGTGCATTGTCTATGATGCCTTTGACCAGTTCTTCAGAATCAGAAGGGTAGTTAGTTTTGAAAAATAAGGATAAGAACTCTGTATCAACACTCTTGCCAAAGAGTGATACAGAAATGTCCTCAATCAAGGCTGGAAGACCATGAACACTGGACCTAGATGTTTGAAATTGTTCAATAAGAGTAGTTATAACATTCCAACATGAAGGATTGTCTTTATCAGTTATACTCAAAGGATCCAAGCAGGTTTTGTTCGGATGACTGGGAAGAGTTAAGCAGAGGTCCATTGTGATTACATAATATTTATGACCTGCCAAATTCACAGCCAACGCGAGTTGACCTGCCCTAAACTCTTTTAACGCGAATTCTGATTTGTGCTTCTGTGTTATTCTCTCTTCTCAACTTCATAATGTCCGGCTTTGATGTAAATCGTGTATATTCTGTTCCTGTTCATGCTGTTCCTGCCGCTACCTCTCCAGATACTCCCTCAGAAACTGAGAAGTTGCTCGTCGACTTTATTCAGTCCTTTCATCGCAGCGGAGAATACACCTACCGGTCAGTATATATCGCGTCAAGAGTCAATATCTGTTCCTGATATTTTACGTTAAAGTGATAAATTGCGAGCAAATATCCTGCTCAAGCAGCATGTCCTTGAAGTAGATCTACGCGATGTTGGCCTTTTCAATGACGAACTGGCCCATTTAATCCAAGATACACCAGCAGACGTTTTGCCCTTGGTATGTCTTTTAAACAGTCAAGTATCTAATATAGCTCAATGCCTGTCTAGTTTGAAAATGCAGCGACCAAGGTTGCTCGCAACCTACTCTTCCCCCTGGCATCTACCCAAGATTCCTCAATAGTAACAGAAGCTACGGAGGCAGCAGCAGAAGCCATTCCAAGGGTTCAGATTACCATGAAATCTGCTCTAAATCTTCTACAAGTTCGTGAACTTACAGCCAATACAATGAACAAGCTAGTTCGCATTCCTGGAATCGTCATCTCAGCATCCGTCCTCTCGTCCCGTGCAACCAAGCTTCATCTACAATGTCGAGGGTGTCGATCCACCAAGATAATATACCCGCAAGGAGGACTAGGAGGTGTAGGAGCTGGATCGGATAGAGGTCTTCCCCGTGTCTGTGACGCGCCCGAGCCTGAAGGACAGAAGAAAGACTGTCCCCTCGACCCTTATCTCATCATCCATTCCAAATCCACGTTTGCTGATCAACAAACCTTGAAACTTCAAGAGGCTCCTGATATGGTCCCAGTTGGAGAACTACCCAGGCACATGTTATTGAGTGCTGATCGAAATTTGACTGGAAAGGTTGTACCGGGTTCTCGAATCATCGCGTCTGGTATCTACTCTCAATTCCAGTCAGCGAAAAACGTGCGTTCCTTATGTTCATGCTCGATCCATCTGCATGTTTAACCGGATATTTAACTTGTGCAGAAAGGAGGTGCTGCGGCACTAAGGCAACCTTATCTTCGTCTTGTTCACCTGGAGTTGATGAGCCCTGCCGGTACTGGAGGTTCAAATCCCTTTGGCGCACAATTTACTCCTCAGCAAGAAGAAGAGTTTCAGGAAATGGCTAGGAGTGAAAACTTTTATGAACGATTCGCGAAGAGTGTCGCACCTAGTATTTACGGTAGCTTGGGTAAGTTTAACACGATTATCGCGATACTATTATCCTATTAACATTGGGTAGATATTAAAAAGGCCATCTCATGTTTACTTTTCGGTGGATCCAAAAAGGTTCTGCCTGACGGCATGCGTCTGCGTGGCGACATTAATGTACTGCTGCTTGGTGACCCCGGAACCGCAAAAAGTCAGCTTCTCAAATTCGTTGAAAAGGTATGTGCACATCTCATCTTAGGAATGTCTACGAGTTTGACATTTTACACAAATAGGTCGCCCCGATCGCTGTCTACACATCAGGCAAAGGTTCTAGTGCAGCCGGTCTTACCGCGTCTGTTCAAAGAGATTCCGTATCGGTATGTTATTAACCCTAGATACTATCTGCTGAAATACATGCTAATGACAAATACAGCGCGAGTTCTATCTGGAAGGTGGTGCCATGGTGCTCGCTGATACAGGTGTTGTCTGCATTGATGAGTTCGATAAAATGCGAGACGAAGACAGAGTGGCTATCCACGAGGCCATGGAACAACAAACGATATCCATCGCTAAAGCTGGTATCACCACAGTGCTGAACTCGAGAACTAGCGTTCTGGCTGCAGCTAACCCTGTATTTGGACGGTACGACGAGGGTCGCAGTCCTGGAGAGAATATTGATTTCCAGACTACCATTTTGTCTCGTTTCGACATGATCTTCATCGTCAGGGATGAACACAATGAAACAAGAGACAAGGTATGCTGTTCCGTTTTTCTCATTTGCATTTCCGATTTTAATTAGTTCCCAGACCATCGCGAAGCACGTTCTGAGGATTCATATGAACCACCGAAATAATAATGTTCAAAATGAGGAAGACACCGCCGTTGCTGAAATCGACCTTGAAAAGATGAAAGCTTACATTGCATACTGCAAAAGGTATTGTTGATTTCACAACGAATCTAAAAGTCTTGTCTCATCGGTGTATCTTATACAGCAAATGCGCACCCCGTCTGTCACCTGAAGCACAGGAAATGCTGAGCAGCCATTTCGTCAGTCTGCGAAAGCAAGTCCAGGAGGTCGAAAAAGACAGCGACGAAAGAAGCTCCATTCCCATCACCGTCCGGTAGGTTCATCACATCTGTTCAATGGTCTGCTTTGCTCATGGTTTGTAAATAGCCAACTGGAAGCCATCATTCGTATTTCCGAGTCTCTGGCTAAAATGACACTCACACCCGTCGTCCAGAATCACCATGTCGAGGAAGCTATTCGTCTCTTCAAGTTCTCCACGATGGACGCAGTGTCCGCTGGTTCAGCCGATGGCATGTCAAGGACTGCCCTCAACGAAGAAATGACGGTCATTGAGCGTGAATTGCGCAGACGACTGCCCGTCGGTTGGAGCACAAGCTACCAGAGTCTTATCAAGGAATTCGTCAACCAACAAGGTTTTTCAAGTCATGCATTGGAACGAACGTTGTTCATTTTGGAGAAGAGGGAGGTTATCCGCTTCTCTGGCCAGGTTTGTCATCCTTTTGTTCACCCTGACGCAGAATCTTACCCTTCGATGTTTTCGTTTTACAGAAAAAGGTTGTACACAGGTGAGCATATTTTTCTTTACGTCCTCTCGTTCAAATTTCTGATATCTCTTTTGCAGAGTTGGTGTTTAATAATGTATATTGCTTTCATCTTTGCTATCGGGTATCATTTTGTATCGTATTGTTGTATTTATTCAGTGATATTTTTTCATTTAGACCTTTGGGTTATGTCGTCTGCGCGTTCTAATTTCCTTGTCTCGAAATCTCTAATGTGATCACTTTCTGTAGTCAAATCTCAATTTCAAAGGTATAACAAAGCAGGTTGTATTTCAAAAAAAAGGAAAGCGATAGAACTGTATTGAAACTAGTAATGTGGTTGTCCGTAGCTGACGGATAGATGTGAGTAAAAAGGTCAGTCAGTGTGGAATTATTTAAACGCCAGCTTTCTCCTTGGCGGCGAGTTCAAGTTCTCCAAAAGAGCCACTCTTCAAGCACATGTTTCTGAAGATACCTCCATCCTTGTTGATGAGGTTCCAGGGAGTATCAAACTCGGCAATCTTTGAAAGGTGTTAGAAATCAGTGGAGGCAAAGGTACTTGTAGCTCACCTCTCCCTTGTCTAGGACAATAAGCCTGTCATAGTCAATGACGGTTCGGAGACGGTGGGCAACTGGTTTAAAAGCAATCAGAACTCCGTCCTACAGATATAACAGGTGCTCCTTACCAGTGAGAAGAAGAGAGCTAGTAAACTCTTCTCGAATTGTGCTCTGTATCTTCGCATCAGTGTTGAAGTCGATGCTGCTTGTTGCTTCGTCCAAAACAATGATAGAACTGCGGCGGAGCAGGGCTCTAGCCATGGCAATGAGTTGTCGCTGTCCTTGAGAAAAGTTGGTTCCTCCAGCGGAAACCTTGGTGTCAAGGTTGACAGATGTTTTGGAATCGACCTCGGTGGTCGTGGTTGAAGCCGAGTCAACGGTACTTTCTCTTTCAATATCATGTACGGAAGCTGGTCTAGATGGGTTCCTCGACGAAGAGGCGCTGTTACTTGCAGATCCTTGTGGATTGTCAGTAATCATTTGAACACGGCGAAGGACATCCAAGCATTCCGCATCCGTGTGCTCCCCTACAAATAGTTAGAGTTTGTCCAGTCGAAGCTACCAGGCAATCCTTACCAAAGGGGTCCAAGTTATCACGTAACGTTCCAGAGAAAAGTGTTGCGTCCTAAATTCGATGCATGAGCCGCTGGTTTTCTTTTAGTATAACTATATAATACCCACCTGGGGAATAAAAGTCTAGAAACAGGTCAGTAATAGTTTTTCACCAATATAAAGCTACACATACCAGTCTAGAACGAAGGTCGTGAATGCCAATCTTGGATATATCAATGCCATCGATGAGAATGCGACCGCTCGTGGGATCGACCTTTCGAAACTGTCAGTACACATGTGGTACAAATGGATAACAACGTACGAATCTTAATATACTCATGGCAAGCGTAGATTTTCCACTTCCTGTATTCGTATTTAGCGTCGTTGATCGTAAATAGATGTTGGTAAGTACTTACCAGTTCGTCCCAGGAGCCCGACTCTCTCTCCAGCCTTAAGAGAGAATGAAACATTGCGTAAAACAGCTGGAAGGTCAGGTGCATATTTCACTTCTAAATCTTCGACAACAACCAATGACTGTTGATTGGAGCTGGATGGCCAATATGCGGGTGGCCTGTTGGATTCGATGATAGCAGGAGGTTCTTGTGGCAGGTCCAGGCTGTGTTTGTCTGTTAGGGTCGATCGTTATAACCGCCGATGGTTAGGTACTCACTATTCGACAATGCGTTCCACGGAGCTGTCAATTTATAATTTAACAAAGGTCAGGAGGTATGGGTCAAATGACTCACTTCAGATCAAGTTCGAGAGCTAGGGAAAGGATATAAGACAAAGAGAAATACAAGAGAATGATCATGACGCACCCGTCCAGAATCTGCATGCCCAGTACACTAATTTAAGAGAAACTCGTCAAATACACTCATTGAGAAGTCAAAAAGGTCTATACCCGAGGAAGTGAACGCCATCGCACTTGTGATACACAAGCCGGCAAGTCCAGCGCCATTTGACAACGTCGCAATAGAGAAAAGCGTCGTGATGAGAACAGCAATGGCACCCAGTACGTCGAAGTTCAAGAGAAGCCAGCGGTTTGTCATCCAGAACGAGTACCACATCTAAACTGGAGTCAATACCTACTCTTATCGACCTACATTTCAACTCACCTTAGTAGTCGTGTCAATCCTTTTATGTAGATTGTTCAAGAAACGACGTTCTGCTGAGAATGCCCGCACAGTGACAATGCCTTCCAGCAGCTCCCCAAAGTCAGAGAAAATGGGAGAGCGGGAATTGGACTCCATCCTTCTCAAATCTCTACCCGTATTCAAGTACCCTATGGAAAGTTCCCGATATGCAAACCCAATAAAGATGGCTGGAACGAGGAACCAAGGGAAGACCACGCTATACAGAGATATCAGTTTAAGATGCCGCCGAATGTGGTTCTGTGAAACTCACGCAACGATAACGATAGCAGCAAAGAAACTAGCAAGCGAAGAGTTGACTGCCTGTAGAGATCCTGCAAGAGAAGAATCGATAGTTTCGATATCCTGTATAATGCGTCAGCGGGATGAAATGCAACGGGCGAGCGTTCACAGACCTTGCCAAATCGATTGAGCATTCGTCCTTGGGGAGTAGTATCATGGAAGCGGAACGTAGCTCTAACAACTGTAACGAGCAGTTGCCTAGGTAATTCTGAGTGAGTACATCATTGGTAAATAAACTTCTAGCGAATAACATACTTGAAAAGGATCCTCGATGCTCGCAGTGCGCCGGTATATTGAGTCGTAACGGAAAGAACGCTAGTGAGAGCATTTGCTAGACCAATGGCGGCATAAATCGCCACATAGAAGAGCGGGTATTCCAAAGGACTTGGAAGTTCATAACCGAAAATTGTTTTCTGCGCCGAGGTCGTGCTGATGGTCTGGTAGATGGGTATGTGGTGTTGGACGAAATGGTCGTTCATGTACATTTCTTCGCCCATCACTGCAAAGCTCTTCATATGGTATGTTGCGGATGTTGTTTCGTTCCTTCCATAAGCTTCACTCCAGGTCTATCATGCAATTAATTCAAAAGAGCGTATGCAGGCGAAAACCTTTCTTACTTTGATCCAAAGCTTCTCTGATAGTCCCAATACCTGGACGATTACGACCAGAGTACCAAGGATAACCCATGTCCAATATGACCTATTGAATAATATATTTATGTTGTTTCTTTTTTCGAGTATGTTGGTACTCACGATGCTTTTAAATAGCTGTTGTAAATGGTCCATTTAACACCACCAGTCTCTCGGTGTTCGTCTTTAACAAGCTTCTTCGGTTTTTTTGTTGAGGCTGTTGCGGGTTGACCTGATTCTGTTGTGGGTGCCTTTTCCAAGCTCTTATCGGCCAGAACTTGTTCTTCCTTGAGGACTTCCACTGATTCATCCTGGGCGATACCTTCCAAGAGACCTTGGGCTCTCAGTTCCTTAACTGATCCTTGGGTATCGATCCGGCCATCTAGCATGCGAACCAGATAACTTGCACCTGGCAGTACGAGCTCGACGTGGTGAGTGACCAGAACCTGGAATGCCCATCAGTAATATACATGTGCTTTAAACCATATAACGCACCACTGTACGGTGTTCCAATAACGGGCCTCTCAGCAGACGTTCATACAAAAACCTAGAAGTGTGACTATCCTGCAAGAAAAATCGGTTAATGTTACAGCGACAGACAAAGCTTTTACTTACTACAGCGCTCAAAGGATCGTCCAGGAGCACATATTTCGTTCGAGCATAAACAGCTCTGGCTAATGCAACACTAAGTTGGTGTAAGTATGTGCCTTGCAAGGCCAGAGAGGGATAGTGCTTACCGAGCCTTTTGGCCACCGGAGAGACTGACGCCACTGTAGTTAATTGCGCAGTCAGTATTGATTCGATAGAGAAGATCACATCGAATGGCTCACCGGGCACCTATTTCAGTCGCATCACCGTCTTCGAGCATTTCGAGGTCAGGCTTCAATGCACAGCATTCGACAACTGCTTCATATCTCTCCTCATCCAGAGGGTATCCGAATAGAATATTGTCTTTAATGGACTGATGACGAAGCCAGGGAGTTTGAGCAGCATACGAAATCGCGTGCATAAGACCGTGTTCATCAACTCTAGAGGGCTCTTTGGACATAATTATCCTCCCTGAGACGAGCGTAAGCTCTCCAAGGATCGCCATCTACCATAGGGTGAGCAATATAAAAAGGGAAGAGAAGAAAGGCCCACAAGTAAAGCAGTTTTCCCAGATGCAGTTGGTCCCGTAACGAGCGTTAATTCTCCTTCCGGGAATTTGACTGTGATGTCTTTCAGTTCAAAAACCCTGTCGCCAGAGTCACCAACGCTACGCTCTGATGCATTATCTCCAATGGCAGTACTGGCGTCATCAGCTGAATCGGAGGATGGAGATGCTGCGTGCTTTTTGTCCTTGCTCTCTGCGGGTTGTTCCACGACTTCGTTCCACTTGAGAGTAGCATTCTGGAGGCCTAGCCCTTCATTTTCGCCTGGAAGATGAAGCTCTGAGGCGTTTTTCTTCAAAGATGACACTTGCTCTGAAACCTCATCTTCGTCCAAGTAAACGGCAATACGCTTGAGGGCGACTCCCGTCTATAGAAGACGTTTATTACGTGCCTTATGGTGTGAAGCATTGGATTTATTTCACTAACCTGGAGAATTTGGACGATCCACGCTGGTATAACATTTAGAGGCGCACTATTGAGGACGTTTAGATGAGTGACCCGATAGACATGAAATAAAACACGGACCGAATCATGTTGAAGAGAGCAATAGCCTGAGAAACATGTTGTAAATAAAAATACTACAAAACGCAAATAGGCATGTCGTACCGTGAATGCTATGCCCACTGTGAGCTGATTTCCAACCATAACGAACGTGAAGAACGAAATGATAGAGACGAGGATCGGGGCGCATGTCCATAGAAGATAGAACATTACCGAGTTAACTCGGGCTATATATCACATATACATAAGTAATGGGTGTAGGAATGTGTCTCCGAAGACGTACCTTTGATCATCCACTTCATCTCGACTTCACGAGCATCCAGAGCACGCTGAATCCATCGTTCTTCCCAAGCAAAGAACTTGATGAACTTGACTGCACCGATCAGTTCGTTCAACACGCCCATGCGCTTGTCTCGAGCAGCTAAGACTCCTTTTTGGATGCGAATACTGCGCTTCGCAATGAAGCTGTTCAGAGGCCATCCAGCAATCAGAATGAAGAAGCCTGCAAAGGCACTCAAACCCATCAATCTATAAGAGGACTAAGTAAGAGTACGTAATGTTAGAAAGAGATGAATATCCCACTGGTAAAGGAAGACGCCAGCGATGATAATTTCAAAGGGCGCTAGAAATCCGTGTCAGCGAGGCCGCATGATGAGTAAAGTCTACAAAAAACATATATTACCTCCATAGATGAAATATGCACCGGATATCATTTGAGAGATCTAAATGCTTCATCAATCTATGTTTTTACAACAACAGAATGAGCTCAACCTACCCTGTTCGCGTCACCAGCCATCAGGTTGACGATTTTTCCTACATCAGCACCGGCTTTGGGATCGTCCGCCTTCGCCGCCTTTTCCTTATCCTCTTTTTTCTGTGCCTTTGTTCTGCCTATCGGAAGGTTAATTATAGAAAATTATCATAATAGCATTGAGCCCATTGGTTTTGACTCGTACCACTCGTGGGTTTATCTTCCTCTTTCTTGTCTTTGTTGACTATTCCAGAGAAGTCTTTTCGCTTGAGAGCTTTGTCATAGATGGCGGCCATAAGTTCAGACCGAATGCGAGTTGATGCACGTCGTCCGAACCATAGATGCTGGACGTCGGCTTGGCTCTGACATTTCGTTTAACAAACGCACTGAAGAAGGTGATAGAGGGCTAACCTTCGCAACTGAGCAAACAAATGCTAAGAAAGCATAGATGTACGCTTGCGACCTAGTTTCGGGCGTAGGGTTTTCTAGATCAATAGCATCCAAAATCCGCCTGAAGAACGCGATTAGCTTTTGTCGTAGAACGGTATATTACACTAACTTCAAGAAGAACGGTCCAGCATAGTTAAAGATCACGCTGACAAATGTCAGAAGGAAGTCAAGGCTATGTCATTGAGTCAGCAATAGTTGGAACCATATGGTCGTTGCGACTGACATGAGATCCAATGAATTAGCGGTCCATAAACGGCGCAACAATGTAGAACGACTAAAAATAAGTATGAGGGTGGTGCCTAGTATTATATTGATTCCATGACTCACATGATGGAGCTAAATTTGGTGAACACCGGTCGCGACTGCATAGTGGGGCTAAGATTCCAAACATCATCCTCATTTAGAGTGGTATCCCGACCCTACACGGAAGTATGTCAGTGGTACTTTTATCAACAAAAACCTGATGCTTACGCGTCTGACTAGGGGATACACCCAGCTGAACGTGATCCAACCCCACAAGGACGTATAATCTTCTGGAGAGACCGAGTAGCCCTGCGAATGGTCAGATCATGCGAGTGAGGATGAGAATAAACGTACAATCTGTGACTTGTCTACTAAACCACTGGGAATGCTGAGTGGCATACTCAAGATAACAGACAACAAAAGAACAAGGGTGAAAAGATTGGAAATTAAGGCGACGGTATGAAGAGTCGACGGCAATGGGTATCCAAACATGCTGTGATCGAATAGGATGCCCCCAATTTGAAGAGTGGAAGCAGCAAGCAGGATGATATACAATGTAAAGACATCATAGGGGGGAGTAGCAACTGGACGAGCAATGGGTCGGATAGCAGAATATAACCAAGACAAGGCAGCCAAAAAGCACAGTGAACCTTGAACCATGTCCTCTTGCGTGTAAAGCTGGAAAGAACCGTCCGCGATCCATATAATGCACTGTAGTAAGCTAAGAAAGACGAAAAGCAGAGTCCTCCAGAGCGGAACAACGGTGGGCACTTCGATAGTAGTTTCCACATCCTCTGATTCGTTTTCTTTCACAGCACTGAGGTCGAGAGCTTCAGCCTCGTGCAATGTGATGTAGGTTTTAAACGGCGCGCCAAGAACAGCAAAGAGCTTCCTGACAGGTGCCGGTACCGGAATCGAAAAGATGCATAGTACGAATACAAAGGCTGCTGGTAGGATTGACGCCCATGCTGCACGAACGCACGGGCTTTGGATATCCAAAGGCCCATTATCGCCACACAACTGCATTGTTGTAGTCGGTGTGAAAGAAAGGCTATCTGACAAAATTAGCCTAACCAACTCGATTGCGAATTGCGCACGTATCGGACCAATCACGTTTGACTAAGTTTGGAAATTACTGCCATATACAGGGTATTGGCGCATCGAATTCTGGTCGGGGGCACCAGGCTAGGGGCTTGTGAAGTATAAAATGGTAAGCATGACCGCGTCCATATCATTTTCAGGTTTTGAAGAAATTACTGTTAGCGAAATTCATACAATTTATTGTACATAGTTTATATGAGTATTGTACTGGAAGGCAATGCGCCAACTATGTAACTCTTTGACTATACACATCCAAGATGACCCAGGCCTGGATTATTACATACATGTTTGGGCAAAGGGTAGAGATAGCAGTCTCTGTGGATGGGAATGTTCAAGGTAGAACCCCCGAATAAATGTCCATCAATCACTTATTGCAGCCAGATAACTCTACAATAAAGTATTAGCTTGTATAACAACAACCCGAATACAAAATCTACTTGCCTCTCTTTCTTCCAGAAATTCCAAATACGTCAAGGCCATTGCGATCCAAAAACTTGTATCAACTCCAAGATTTTTCTCTTCGGCTTTATCAATCTCAATAACACCCGATACCGTGCGTACTGTCAAAACCGGGGTGTGATCATGGAACACTAGCAGTGGTTCATGAAGAATAGGCTCAGTAGGCAGTGGTTCAGATGCAACCGCCGTTGAAGAAGCATATGGAGGGGGAGGGCTCGAAGGGTTGAGGGGCAAGACGCGAGATAAAGTGAACGAACTGGAATGCGATGGTCGATGACTTCGCAGAACGGATAACGCACGAGCAAAAAATGACCCGCTAGGTTGTGGCTGAGCAGGTGGGACGGATGTTGGGGCAAGAATGAACTGTGTGATCTGGGAAGAGGCTTGAGCTGCGTTACTTTCGTGATATCGAGACTGGGAAGAGCTTCCGCTGCCCACTTTCGTGGTGGCGCTTGGAGTAGGCGGATATGAATGCAAATTCATGGAGCTGGAGGTAACGTCCTCTTCATCATTTATGGAGAATTGGACTTCTTTGTCGTTGACCACGGGGGATGATACAGGTGCCTGAATATGAGGATTGTTGGTACGGGTATTAAACGACATCGCAGCGTCGACATGATATGGCGCATTCGATGGCACAGGAATCAGAGGAATGAAAACGCCTGGAGGAAAAAATGGAGATCGAATGCGAATGTACCATCCTCGAGTTGGCCGATGTATAGTCCAACAAATAGAGTTGGTTGGTGCATGCTGAATTATGTTTCAAGTTATCGAATTGCCCGTCATAAAATGACAATATATTACCATAATGTTGACGATGATCTCGTCTTCGTCTAAAAACCTCTCCTACAAGTCACTTATTCAATATAAGGTCATGATCGCATACGAAGATGGATTTTACCTTGAACCAGATGACCTTTCCGGTTGCTTCATCGGAGACATTGATACGCATATCTGATATAACATCTGAACTTGTTGAACTAACATTAGAGAAAGAACCTGGTATCAATCAAGGAGGCGTACGTTTGGACAATAAAACGCGAAACCCCCGAGTTGGACGGTCCAGCATGTGAAGATTCATAACCAGCACTCATTTTCGATGATTCCTCTTTGCAAGGTTCTACTAGCAGTGTTGGCGTGGTATAAAGCAGAAGATATTTTGAGTGGTTACAGTTCAGAAGAGACTCGATACAAAATTATAATTTACAATGTTGTGTCCTGTCGAGCACGTGAATTCTACGGTTCAACTTGAACTCGGACCACGATATCCTTGTACTTTCCCCCCTCAATACTTAGTCCTCTCTCGACCGACCTGGGCCAGGCTATTTTCGAGGCTTTTAGGTCTACGTACATGCGACCTTACGACACCCCTTATACAGGGCATGGCTGATATAATTCTGTAAAGCTGTTCTTGCAATTTTCTTCTTCCTCTACGGCTGGTGGATTCGAGTTGACCTTCTCGAGGGTTCCTGATAATCACTCATCTTGGCTTCGATAACTGCTGGTGGTCTACTCATCTACACACATCTACCTGATAAATCAGCGTTCGTTATCTTCCCTGCCCCTCTGCTTAAAATCTATCTCGAGAGGGTCACTACTAAGAGGGTTGTGCACCGGTCGTGCTGCTAACTTCCCTGGAAATGCATCTGTCAACTCCCTCAACGGGTCGAAAAAGCTACTATGTTGAAACTTGAACGAATTTCCAATGATATGGCCCTTGACCCAATCATTGACAATATTAAAGGCTTGCTTCATGGCGATCGACATCCCTCATATCGATGACCCGGAACTATCCATCGCGGCGTTCATAATCTATTCGACCTTGTTTCAGCCATCCGATAAGTGCAAGTCCACCTCAAAGGATACAACCTTTTCTAGGATATGCACGCTAATGAGGAGAGTGCAGCAACAGCACTTTCCAAGCCATTTCCTTGGCTCGTAGCTGCCAGACTCAGATTTATGCCCACAAATTCTAATTTTATACTCTGTTTTAGACCCTCCAATCAAAGTATGGAATGGTAAAGCATAATCTCTCCCATCACCAAGCGGATATTTGGCCGAGAACATCTCAGCTGAGCACGTACGAATGGAAAGGTACCGGTACCAGTCCTAAAGGCAACCACCAGACTGACCAGTATAGTTGGTGTTTCAGAGATATTAAAAAGCCATCGCGTGTGGCAAAGGCGATCGAAATTTCAGCTTTTATGCAGGTTCGTATATGCATACTGGTGAAAGCGTTGTTGGCTGGTGGATTTTGTCTTCAAATTTTTGGCCCTGGTAAGCACAAGTCGAGTCAGCAGTATGTTCAACAACGTCATGCAGAAGATGTGTTTCAGGTGAGTGGATTTGGTGCTATGAAGTACAGACTCTATCGCTTGACAGGTATCCGATCGTTCTTCGGTGCAACTTTCGAAAGTCCTTTGCCACGAGTTTCTGGTCCGAGACCCACTACAATAACATTGGTGTGAGTACGAGACCAAGCTCAATCCGTTACCTCGGACGTAGCGGATAAAAACACTGTGGTCTATATCACATTGTAGGGGGAAAATCCAAAGTGGAAGTCCAGTGAACCTACAACTTACTCGAAAGGATGAAATCGACTCTACTAGGACGACATGTGACGTGAGGATGAAACAAATCCTCTGTGTTATGCGATCCCAAAGTTGCACACCTCGTCCATGCTACTTCATGGATGCCACCTCTTCGTCACATTTCTAGTTAGACGTCCGAGCATGATTGCTCTGACCATGAGCTTATCATGCGACTCCGGAGCCTGTATTGGGGTGTATAACAGTGAAACGAGGCTCACGGTTGGAACCATTTTGGTTCTTCACACTTGCTCACACCGCATGTAGACAAATTCAGACACACTCGTGAACATTTCTCAAACACTTGTAAAGGACGCTGGTCTTCGAAGGGTTGACATCGCATATATACCTGGTAATCCTATTCAAACCTGGTCCGAACAAGGTAAACTAACGCAAGCTATGTGTGATTGTATAGGAATGTCACTTCTGCATAAGATGTACAAAATGTATAGTAGCACATTAAATCTTCGTAAGCGTGTATGCGTCGTCCGAAGATGAAATCCATGACTGTGGGCCCATTTTAAGAATGTCTTGAAGGGCACGTATTTTCTTGTAGTAGCTCAACGGGATGCGTATAGCGCCTGGCAAGATGTTGATTTATAAAAAGCTGCTCACAGACGCTAGTACGAGTGACTTTTCCCGTTGCTTCGTTCCTGGTTTCTCGCCTATGGCTTGACACAAGGACCAGCGTGTATCTTTATCAGAAATCCGAAACTGAATGGGCAACGTTTTTAGGACGTGATTATTGAAATTACGGTTGTGGGGCTGATCGAACGCACACCAGCCTTTGACAGTGCGATCGAACTTTTGGTTGTTTGACCTTGACCGCAAGGCTCGACTTGAAGGCTCGAGAACAAAGCAACACAGACGATTCGAACGGCCGAAATATAGTTTTATCTTCGTATCACCTCTATGTGTTGCCTTTGTACAATTCTGTCTATATGACATCAAGAGTAATTTTGTGTAGAACGCGCGTACGGGGCAATCCAGATTGGTTCGTAGATAACAGTGTGCTCCGTTGATAACAGTGGAAAGAGTGTGAGCCGTGGCTGAGTACCTTGTAGTTATCCTCGGGTTGGCTGTCTCTTCCACCGAGACGGAAATTTTATGCCAAACGTTGATCATGATTGCATTGCTATCGATCGTTCGAAAGGCAGGTAAAGTGCCTTGAGCTCGATGCATAACATACCATAGCATCGATGTTTGGGAGGTAGGCAAATATATTTGATATAGATCAGGATTAATGAGCCTTACGCATGGTATCAGAATAATTTAGGCTTCAGGCGCCAGGGCACCGCAGGTGAGTTGCGGGCATGTTTACGCAGAACTTCGACAGAAGCGCCGGTCTCAGTCCACGACTGACGGCACTGGAAGTTAAATATCGAAAAAGGGTGCGCAGCACAGTTAGTCAGGGATGACGCCTGCGGATAGCCCCAATCCATATACACCTTTGAATTATTATCAGTGATTTCCCAAAGATAAGGCAGTTTGGTAGACAGATGACAGGACGGGCGACCACGCTGACACACCCCTATTTCTCAGGCGGCTTGAAAAACAAGCAAGGACACGTACGATGCCGACGTTGATAAATGCATGGATGACGTGGGTCTTTGGAAATGATTAATAGCGACCCCAGATTTTCCGCAAGTGCGCACTTTGCAAATGTCAGGTAAACTGCGGGCGCAGAGTTGAGTCAAGTGGTTAGAACGGCTGCGTATAAGCTTGAAAACCGGTCAATAAAGATATGTTTTGAGGATGAGCAGACGAAAAAAAAACACTGGGGAGGGTCGCATATTCTTCTCAAGCTGTGTAACCTCAATGTCTGATGGTTTGATTGTCCGAGTCGGTTTAGCATGAGGTTCTTGTGTGTTTGTCAGCTGAATTGAGTTGGGCGCTTTGGCAGAGTCCTTGGTTGTCGGGTTAACAACGGGTGCTGTGCAAAGCTGTGCCTTGTCGACAGTCCAGTTTTCAGTAAATTCTTTTCAAGAGGACTAATATGAGATATTACATTGTAATTTTAAATGAAATTATTAAGGAAAGTTGTTATTCTTGAAAACAAGGTTTATTATAATTTTTTTTTCTTTCTAACATGTGGTTGACATACTTATATGTGAATTGATGAAACGGAAATCAAAGACCGGTGGGATCATATTACGTAAATGCGCAGCAGCTGTATATGGATGGGATTGAGTTGTTGAGACTGTTTATTCCCAACTTCCATCTTCATTCCCTCTCTCTCCGCAGCATTCACAACATTAACAATGTCTGAAGCACAGTCGTACGCTCATGCCATGGAGGCATACAACAACGAGTTTATGAAGCAACAAAGCCTCGATTTTTTCTCGTTTCACTCTCCCTCAGACGTCGTTGCTCCTCATCCAGATCTATTCGAGTCCGATATCGACAATAACTTGGCTGCTTTTCCCGATCAGCTCCAGCTTCTAACTGTAGATTCAAACGACGCCTACAGCTTCTTCAGGACTGAGAAACCCTGGCAAGGTCCTCTGTCTACCATAACTGTCTCTTCAGAGTCTTTCGATTCTCTGTCTTCCCATTCAGAATCTCTTTATAGTGAAAGAGTACAAAGCTACGCTCCAGCTCCCGTAAACCACTCCAACAACCAACAACTTTTCGAATTTGAAAATCTCGGCATGGAATTCCAACGAGTTCGTGTAGGCTCTGACTATGGCGCTGTCCAACCCAGCCTCGCTATCATGGATGACCCCAATGACCCAACTTCCTTTGGACCCTTGCCTCCAACCCCACCTCGCAGTCCACCGATGCCCATAAGCTCCTCCAAGATGTATGACAAGCCATATGTCGCTCGTAGCAGCTTCTCGGACTACTGTCCCCCCAGGCGTAGCTCCACAACTTCGTCCGACTACTACGGTCACCTTGGATACACCTCTTCACACCCAACTGTATCGCCATTGCACATATCAACTCAGCTCCCTACGCTGGCTTCGGTTGGTCCTCAACCGATGGAGGAGTCCAAAGGTGACCCTCGCAAGAAGTACAAGTGCAATGCTTGCCCTCGTTGTATGTATACATCATTCGTTATGATAAACAACCAACTCACATATTCTTATAGCTTTCGCAAGGGCTTACAACTTGAAGACTCATATGGCTACTCATGACCCAAACCGCTTGAAGCCCCATGTCTGCCCTCAACGCTCTTGTGGAAGGTCTTTCAGCAGGAAGCACGACCTAGGACGACACTTGATTAGCATTCATCGTGACGAGGCCATTAGCGCCAACTTGCTTCCCATGGCCACAAAGAAAGCCATCGGTGTTGATGGAGCTGCTCGCGGTTGGTGTGACAATTGCGGCAAAGGCTGGGTCGGTCGAAGCAGCGGTTGCGACTGCCACGACGTCAAGTAAACTGTAACTTCATGCCTGTCTTTCAACTCCCTCTTCCTGTGTAAGTTTCTTTTGCTGTCAACTTTAAAGCACAATTGCTCAACTCGATTTACAGGCACTTGCTTGCCACCCCTCCATTGCTTGCGTCAGTGGATTTTTATCTATGGCTTATTTGTATTTAGTCAATGAGCCCGCTGCACGTCCTGCGCATACGATGTATCACGTTTCGTACCGTCCCAGCTCTATGCTTGACCCAGCGACGATCGCGATCTCGTTATGATTTCTTTTTCCTCCTCGTACTATGCTGAAGTTTTGTTGTTGTACATTCCTCTCCTTAAAAAGCTGCGGACAAATCCATTTCATTTATCATGTTTTTTTCCCCCTAAATTTCTGTTCTCTCTTTCTTATTCGTGTTTTTCTATCTTCTTTATTTCTCGAGATCTCTTAAATATCTACATAATACTATTTTGAATCTATCCAATGTAGCTATGTAACAGTCAATATACCTTTTGTCTACCTTCATTTCGTACAAAGTGAATAGAATAAATATATACAATGATACAACAAGGATGCTAAAGCGTTTATATGTACAGAACAAATGCAGAACTTAACCTTTGATGAAGAGCATGACAATAGCATAGGCATTTGCGACTAGGACGACACACCAGATCGCACACGCCAGTGCTGTGAGAATACGACCATTACTGTAGTCGATCATGTCGGTTTTTCTGGTGATGACTTGGAGCTCCTCGATACGTTCTACTATTTTTATTTCTGTCCGGTGCTTTTCGTCGTCTGTGGGTTTTTCACAGTCGGCATTGGATACGTCGCCCTCTCCCGGTGCAAGTCCTTCGGAAGAATGCGTGGATTCGACGGGCTGGGGTTTACGCACTTGCATCACAATCTCCGTCGAGGTCAGATAGATGAGCGGGAACGCCACGAATGGGAGCACGATGGACAGAACGACCTGCGAAGCAACCAGCAAGGTGTTAAGTCCACTACGTCCAACAGCAACCGCCACAACTACCGAGGGTACGAGGCTGATGCAGCGCGTGATGAGTCTCCGGAGAAAGGGCTGTAAAACCAAAGCCGGAGAGATAAAATTAGCAAGGTGTCAATATATGTACCTCGAAGCAACACGCTCGACTTGCCGACATTTTCCACTCGATGAATCCCTCGGACACGATTTGCCCAGCCAGAGTGACGGTGATGCTTGATGTTTGACCCGCGCAGACCAAAGCTAGAGCAAATATGAGTGCTGCACCTAAGAATAGAGATATACGTGTGTTTAGTGCAGATTCGAAGATGACATGGGTAGTTTCGAGGATTTACCATCTCCAAGTCTTTGCTTGATAAGGTCGTGCGCTTCGAACAGGCCTGCAGGCGAATCGTGGTTTCTGTTGTCGGCGTTATAAAATACGGTAGCTGCAAGGATCAGGATTCTGCCAACGTTTGTCAGAGTGAAGCGAGAGAAAATCGAGCGAGATAACTGACGCAGAATTGATTGGTACGGCTAGAGCAATTAGACTTGCAGTAACATCAGCGATCCCATGCGAAAGGTGCTGTTTCACAAAGGCATAGGGGTTATTTTCGCGTTCGCCGTACTTTGAACGATAGTCTATCGAGGAGGATACACGCTCGGCCCGGGACAAGCGAAAGAGGCGCCAAACAACCTGCTTGGCTTTCCCTTGGAAAGTGGTATTTTGATTGGTTGTGGGGGTTGGTAGTCGTTCTTCAGGTAAAGGATCTGTCACCCTGTCCTGAGTTGCTAAAGAGGAACCAAGGAATAAAGCATGTGGCATGACTGTAGCACCCAAGATTCCAACAGCTAGAGGACGTTAACGTTCTCAGCAATCTCCAAATGGTTGAATTGCATTCGATTCGAGCTTACCCGCATAAACAGCATCGGGCTCAGATTGAAAGAGTCCTTTGTTAGGTATGTAGCCCATAAACACTGCAGGCCAATCAGGCTGTGCTTTGACGAGAAGTGCGATGAAACATCCGAACACGGCCAAAACCTGACAATTGTTTGAACATTCAGTGTTCCGTATCAAAATCAAAAGTGATGAACTCACAAGTCCGATGATGGTGTATTCAAACATTCTGACAGGCCGTCCTTGGCCACGGGAAGGGTCAGTAAATGATAAGAAGATCAAAACGTCCGCTGCAGTCAAAACGACGCCTGCCCAAAGCGGGAGTTTTGGAAACAGCAAGCAAAAGCCGATGGCAGAGCCCAGTAATTCAGCCAGATCGGTGGAGATGATGGCAATTTCTGATAGAACGTATAGAGGGTACAATGCCATCCGCCTGACGAGCTTTGGGTGCCGAGGATGGTTATGCAGCAACAATCTGCAGTGGCTGGCCAAGTCTACGGTTGGCAAGATACGCTTTAGTAACGGTGTTGACCTTTGCGCGCATGAAATAAAAACCTAGTCCTGTGACACATCCAAGTTTGCATGCTAGAGCCTGTTCAAAATAAAATTTTGTGAATCATGTCCGCTTCGAAAACATGTCAAAGAAGCTTTACCTGTAGAACTATGGCGCCTAATCCTGCCATGAGGATCACAAATAGCATAGGTCGATAGCCAAAGTCGGACCCTGCCTGAAGATCCACACTCCAGTTTCCACTACAAGGGAAAGAAAGGCAAAGCAATTTCAATAAACAACATCACCCTAGAGCAGCATCGGAGAGAGCATACGGATCGAAATAGGCAATCGAGCATATTATGCCGATACCAACATGACGCTTTACATGATGAACAAAGGTGTTAAGACTGGCAGTAAACGCCGTTTTCGCGCCCGAAGCCAGAGATTTGGGTTGTTCATGATGGTTATTGGGGTAAGACATGCCAGCAAGAGGGCAAGGGGGGCGAAGTTGACGACCAGAAACCAAGGGTCATAATGAAATACGGCAAACCCAAGAGAATGGATTGAAACACGGTGTGAATGGGACTAATGCTTCCCGTGCGAAGATGAAGATATCTGTATTAGATTTAAAGTGTCAGTAAATGTCTTTTTACTTTTGCCCAATGATATGGTTTTCATCAATCCTGTGCACGCTCATTTGATCTGAATTCGTTCTTGGCGCTGCACCGTTACTTTGGTCACTTCTTGCTCACAACCCTCAACAATGGACCTCAACGATCTCCATCCTCCAGATGATTACAGTCATCGCTTCTTCATATGGCATGAGTGGATACAGGTATTTTATATCATTATTAAATAATATATATATCTAATTATTATATTCAGGCAAATGGTCCATTGACGTCTGAGAATGTCTTTGAATATTTCGCAACTTCTATGTTTTACGATAAACAGAGTACCAATCAAGTGCTACGGATGCAAACCATGTATATCGGTGTGCCAATACAGGATGAAGCAGCTGAACTAAGGTCGGTATGAGAATGTGAACTCTACAGGCATACCATTAATAGCTATTAGACGGTTTACCGGAGTGGAATTTGCGGTTGTTCATGCACAACCCCCGACCTTTTTCATTATACAGAAACGAGAAAGGTTATCGCCAGATGAAGGTAGTTTTTATCCAATATATTCCTCAACCAATACCTTGACGTTTTTTACTTCAGTTCGACCGTTGGCTGCGTATTTCATCATGAACAACAGAATTTACCAAGCACCCGATCTGTACACAGTCTTATCCAACCGTTTGGTGAGTATGTTGTTATCTTATTATAAATACACCCCATTAATAACTCTTTGCTCATTAGCTTACTGCCGTTACTGCTCTTCAGTCTTCACTCGATATCCTGCGTAGGCATCGGCCCGATTACACTCCTCGAACAGGATTCGTTTGGCCCATCACAGACCCATCACTCTCAAACCAAGAAGAGGGCGATAAAAAGAAAGAATCAGAGTCAGGTTTACCCACCGAACAGGACAGTTCAGTATCCGGTGTGCAACTGCAGGAGCGACGAACAGAGAACCCCAAACGGACACAAAACAACATGCTTTTGATGAACGCAATGGCTGCAACAGCTGCTCACTCTAAGACGTCGTTCACAACAAACCAGCCTACTGAAAGTAATCCACCGGATACGCCTGTGACTACCACAATGCGTTCGTCTGCGACTCCTGCTCCTCAAGATCTGTCTGCGAAATCATCAATGGCAAGCATCCCTCCCGAAGGTGCTAAGGCTCAAAAGAAGAAGAAAAAGCGCAAGTCTTTTTTTATCGCAGCTACTTTCAGGACCATCTAACGTTTTGTTTTAGGCACCTCGTTGGCCCCTCCGCTTGCGCCCAGTTGAGTCATACATGCTTTTAATGAACTTCGATGGAAATCTCCAATATTCCTACAATGTTTCACCTTGTCCCACCAGAGCCGTATATAACGTGCGGTCTGCTTTCGCCCTTCCCCTTCTATTTCCTCGAAATCGCGTGCTCTTCCGACATACAAAAAAGGACTGCACGATGTCGAGAGAAAGATAATCCTTTCCGGAAACGGGTAAAATTATTCTTGTGCCACCAAAAACCGCAACCATGGGAGGATACTACCACCCTCGTCCTAACCCATAAAGCACATAAAAGCACACGATGATGTATTATCTTGCTCCGACCCCGGCCAGCTTTCCGGTCAGCCATCCCAGTGGTGTTGTGATATTGCTACCACGCGGGCCTAGTCCACTACCCCCTAGAGATAAAGGATTCGATGACGCAAAGGATTCTTTCCGTGCTCGAGCGGCTTCCTGAACTATTGGCACCAATGTTATATACATCAGCTTGTATTCCCATATTTATGAGAAATGACACCCTGAAATTGCTTACCTGCTCTATCTATTTCCTCGACATTTGTCTCAAGCACCAGACCTCCTTGTATGATTTCTGCAAGAATGTGATGGACCTATGAAACAACATGTACATCAGGACTTGGTGGTCGGGTGCAGAAAGACATACCTCGTCGAAATGAAAGACCAAATCGAGCTCGCATACGTTCTCAAATGCACGATCTAATGATTCCACGAATACCTGTATCTCACATTTAGTTTGAAACGGTACGCGAGAGTGAAAGCAACAAGATACTGACTTGGATGAGATCTAGAATGCCCAGTTCACTTTCCGCTCCATCCACGACGAACACAAAGTACAGGGTTGCGTAACACCTGTATACAACCCTCCACCGCTCCTCGGAGTCTCCTTTGAAGCCCAAAAAGTCCTCTAGTTCAGGCGCATCGAGGAAATTGCAAAGACCCGTTGGGCGTGTGATGACCAAAGAGAAGATCTTCTGCACAATAGATGGTGCGGACTGGTGTAGTGGGGTGTAAAACTTGGTCAAACGCGCAATTCCTGAAGTGTTAACTTTACGAAATCGTCAGCGGGCGTAGCAGTCAGAGGTAGAGACCCAACGTTACAGATGAGGACTCCGTGAATCATGGTTATCGGAATGTTACACTGATCAATTAAGTTCCCCTCAGAGATATCAAAAACAAAGCAAAAACAGGGAATCGTCAAATGTTCAGCGAATATGCAATAGTAGTGTTCGAGCAAGTAATGAGTTGGAGTTGAAATGATATTATGACTTTCGCACTCCGCCAAATACTGAATGGGATGATGATGATGTAAATTAACTTTTAAGTAAATCCGACACAAATAATGGGTTAAGTTAGGGGTCATCTCGCGGAAGTTTGAAATCCCCTTGAAGTCTTCCAAACAAATTGCTAACAGGGCCAGATAAACCAGCTTGACTCTTGAAACTCTCCAAGAAGTTCTTGATCATGGTATAATCAAGGGGTTCATCTGTGTCAGAGTCATCTTCAAGAGCTTGCTTGAGCTCTGCTTCCATCGCAGCTTCAATGTCATCTTCCTCTTCAGCAATGTCATCCAAATCCATAACCTCATCCTCAACAGTTGCCTTTCTTTTCCCTTTATCTGATACTTTGGGTGTCGGTTTTGTCTCAGGTTTCTTGGGGGAAGACTGAGATCCTTGTCGACTTTCCATCAGTACGTTGTCCAACGCTTTCATGATCGCCTCAAACGAGTCAAGCTCTGGATTGATCTGTGGACGAGGACCTGGTTGCGGTTGTCGAAGAGGCTTCTCCGTCGCAACATTCGATTTCATCTCTTTTTCTGCTTTATTCGTTTGTTTTGGAGGGTTTTTCGCACTTTCTGGAAGGAAAGCTGAAGCGATGTTAATACTGGTCCAAGTAAAATGTGTAAGCACCGACCTCCTCTGTCCTTTCTGTCCTTGATGATATCCGACCATTGCGCATCACTGATCCCCAATGCCTGTCTTGAGAATTCTAAAAACTCTTCTTCCTCTTCACCCATGTCGATTTCGATTTCCCCAACAACTTGGGGTTTATCTTCGTCAGACTCTTCGTCCTCCACATCTTCGTCCGTCTCATCATCAGAATCCACGCCATCATATTTGTCGCGCTCGATGATAGGGGGACGTATGGGTTTTGTGTTCGTCTTTTCGCCGCTCTTTCCGTTGGTAAAGGTAGATGATGCTTGCTGCTCTTCGACCTGATCGGTTTCAATTGTTGTAGGAGCTACTCTTTGTGAATGGCTGTGGTACGATGCTGGCATTTGGCCATATTCAGAAGGGTCCAAGGCAGGCACAAGTTTGTCCATAGCGGCTCTTTTTTCTGCCTGCAACGATTCTTCGTTCTGCTCTGAGTCTTCATCAGAGATTTCGTTCTCTGATTCATCGTCGTCGCTTAATAAATCATCATCCGAAGCCTCGCTAAAGTTTGTGTGAGGAAAGCTAGATATAATTCGAAAAGCTGGACGCACTCCTCGAATTTGGCACCTTCTATATCTCCCTGTCCTTCCACGAACTGTTCGACGCGGTCTGCGAGTTCTTTGAGTTTGTGCGCTTGTTCGGATGCCACACGATCCTCCAGGGTTTCTGTTTGGTCGACGTCCATGGCGTTGGAAGACTGTCCAGGCTTCTTTTCCTTCATCGTGTTTTGCAATAATTCTTCGAAAGACTGGACGTCCACGTTTAGCCAGCTATCATTGTCTTCCTCTTCAGGTTCACCAATAGGGTCAGGCAGGCTTGCTACTGTACCGAGCGCTCGATCAACAAGAGTGGCAAATGATTCGCGCGAAGCATCGCTAATGAACACATGCGTGAAAAGGGAAGTCTGAAAGATGAAATAATGGAACGTACTCTGTATTTCTCATTTCCAGGAATGCAGCAGCAGCTTTATCTTCCTGTTCCTTCCAGCGCTCGGAATCTTTTACCTCTCCTTTGAAGTAGTTCGTCCCAGATAACACTTTGATATACTTTTGATACTCGGCGTCGCGTCTAAGCGCGTCTTTGACAGCCTCTTTCTAGAGACATTGCATCCGTCAGTACGCACATAAGCTGCGGAGGTTAATGGCCTACAGAAGTTTTAATGCCATTGGCCGACAAGTTCTCTGTGGCGTGACGACTTTTGCTTTCTTGATAGAGAATTTCAAATCCAACAGCCTGGAGAGTGGAGTTAGCATAGATATCGGTGGCATCCTGACGAGACCTACGATCTTCATTCCCAGATCTTTCCATCTTCTTTCCTTGGATCCTTCTGGTTCTGTCCACTGTCCAAATATTTTCGGCGGGAAAAATTTCTGTCCCAGAAGCTGAGCATACGCAGTCCGTGTCATTTTGACAGTGGCGACTGTGGAGGTACTTGGCGGGAACCTCGACATCCGATGCGCTACCTATCCATCGGAACCGTCTCTGTGAGATAACCGTGCAGTATACGATGTATAATTAGCTTACGCGTAACTGAATGCCGTCTCTCGTGTAAAATGCTTCGACAGCTCGTTGGATTAGAGCCGGGTTTCCTTTCAAGGCTTTTGCAATGTCAGCCGGTAGATACGCATTGGTGCGATGTACATGGGTTTTAGCAGCAGCCGGGTATCTGCCATTGATCGTCAGCTGGTCTGTGCATTCCTGAAAATAAACCACAAACCCAGAAATACGCTGCCAGACCGCGTTTTCCACCCCTGTGGGGGCAATCGTTTCGCTTAGTGGGTCTCTAACGAGGCGCACAGCATCTGCGATTGACAAAAACGTATCCTCGTCAATCGTGTCTATTCCCTCGTCGTCACTTTCCGTTTTCCCCGGTAGTTTGCGTCTCGTTTGTCTGCTGGATGGTGGAGACACGTGTGAGAGAGGAATAAGATGTAGTCGAGAACCGTGTATCCAAACCTACAATGATCAGGTTGAGTTCCCTCCCCGAAGAAACGGTTGAATGGCGCACCCTATTCTCAGAGTTGGACGGTTTTACCCATGATGGCAACTCCTCTGCGGCCTCAATCAAAAGAAATTCCCCGTCGGAATCAAAAACACTGTGAACGGTCTAAGCTGAGAGTTACGAGCAGCAGAGTTTAAGTACTGACTTGATGACGAGATCCCATTGTGATGACAATTGCCTCAGAAGCCAGACAGTACACCATTCATCGTCCACTGAATCACCAACTCTCATCCTACCTTCCAGAAACCACGATTGAGAGTCGGTGGGGTGCTGTGCTAGTTTAACTTCAAAAGCATCCCGATGCCAAATGAATCCAGGTAGAGCATCGTTGACATAGGCCTTGATGGATGCAGCCAGGCCTGCGACTGCTGCTTTATCGGCCTGATGAGGCGGGGGGTAGAGAGCATACTGCAGAGTGTCTTCCGCGATGGAAGGTGGCCTATTAAAGATAGAATCCACGTTCATGATAACGCGTCAAAGTTTTTTTTACAGCCAGAACGTTCAAAAAAGACCCAGATAAATGATGTTTAAATTGAAATTTCCAAAGCCAATGATGGTGATGACAGATTAAGGAGTCTCGGTGCGGGTGAAGCCACAGCCAATCATGTGCACATACCGCGGCACAGACGAGTGTCATTGCTTTCCTTCGTACCATCTACTTCTCTTTTACTTTCTTGAACAAGGAGAATGGCCACCTCCTTCAAGGACCGTGACCTCATCGCCGTCATTGGAGACGAGGTTAGAATGCAATATTATGACTTATCTGCCATAATTCTCAATTATAAAGCTAGGATTCTATTACCGGTCTATTGCTTGCAGGAGTTGGACATATAAACGAACATCAGAAGAAGAACTTTCTCGTAGTCGATTCAAGTACGGGTGCTAAATATGCATCGTCCAATTTATGTGCTGAATTTAGCGACAGAAACGCCCGTTTCGACGATTGAAGCCACCTTTCAAGAGTTCACGAACCGAAAGGACATTGCCATCCTCCTAATTAACCAACATGTAAGCTATATATTAATCGCTTGTTTTCTGTATTTGTTTTGAGATTGGACCAGATTGCAGAGAAAATCCGCCCTTCTGTAGACCAATATCAAAAGGCTTTCCCTGCTCTACTAGAAATCCCTTCAAAGGATCATCCATACGGTTTGCACCTATTGCATTAACCCATTAGCCAAGACTGACGATCTATCTCACACTTAGATCCTTCCAAGGATTCAATTTTGAAGCGCGTTCAGAAATTATTCGGAGAGTAGAGATTTCATTATACAATACTTCTGAGCGTATGCAATCCCTACACTGGTCTAATTGTGGAAAGGAAAGCATAATTATTAATTGATTGTACATGGTGTGAAATAAGTTATGAAACCCAGCGCATGACTGGTTCGTTTTCCCTAACTCCAGGCTGACGTTCGACAAACACTCGAATAGGATTATGCGATCGTGAATCTGCGGGGCTAACGTCAGATTGGTGAACTGGGAGAGAGGAAGCGAAACATTCTTACTGGGAATATCCACCAGCAAATAACGGAAGACAAAATAGCCATCTTGATCCTGCAAAGGACTACTTTAGAACCCAAGTCACGGACGAATAGAGCTAAAAATCACCTTGACGAGATCGGCATGGACTTCGCCTTCGGTGTATTGGCCTCGAGCGGTTCGAGATGCTGAGCTATCACCTTGAGATTTGGATCCTTTTAGCGAAGAGAATACCCCAGCAAAGCTCCAAGAGCTGCTTGCTTTCGGGGCGGATTCATTGACTTCTGGAGAGGGCATCTGAGGGAGCGACTTTGGTGGAAGCGGAGAACCCGACAGATATCTGAAGGCACGAACAGCGCTATCCCACATATTTTGGAAGCTCCGCTTCGAATTGTCAACAGCATCGTCAAAGGACAGCTCCGAAAGTGTGGCAAACTTTTCTTGAGACCACGTTTTGAGCTGCTCAAGGTGAGATTCATCAGCTGGGATCGCAGGTTCGCCCTCTGGTCTGCCTTGGACGTAGAAAGTCATGATCATATGCTCGTTCCCATACGCATCCACCATTACACGGGAAATAACATGTCGATTTCTGTGACGAGGTCGAATTGCTGAAGGAGGGTTGTTATGGAATGTGAAAGGCCCATTGAGATACCGTTGAAGCTAACTGAAGATTAATAACTTTTAACGCAAGTTGCATTAGCGCCGACCTTTTTGGAGTGCTTAATTCGCTCACAGGCGTCGCCATAAATAACGGTGGGTGAATTTTTGGAAAAGAGTTCCGAAGTAAGAGAATAAAGCAAAAGTGCAGACAGGCCAGCACCGAGCAAGATGACACCGAGGTTAGTTGTCCGAGCTGTCGTTCGAACAACTGTTCAAAAGCCGAGTTTAAAGTTAACTTTTTTGTATACGTTTGAAGAAAGAGGACATACCTTTGCCAGTTGTGCTAAGTTCAGACCATTTTGGAACCTTTTTACCGTTTTTTAAAGCCGACGGTGAAAGTCCCAGCTGAAATGGGCCAACATGTTCGTGTTTAGGATCTGTGGTACGCTGTTTGTTGGCGTCAGACAGCAGTTGGGACTTGTTTCCAAAGTCCATGCTGGGTTGTGCTGAGTAGTTGCGGGCTATCGGATGAATACATAGTCTTTCTGCAGATAAAAAGATTGCTATTGGTTTCTTAGAGCAGCGCGTTCGAGCCCAAAGCCTCAGACCTTGGGAGCTCATGGTTATTTTTGACAAGAAACGCGAACGACCAATTTGGTAAACAATCTACAAGTAATAACACCCACAAACAGTTTTATATCCGAAAAAGTTTAAGCCCCTTTCTTTTCTGTTCTTCTCTTCGAACAACGATACATAGGACCCATAATAAAGCTGCTTGCCTCTCCACAACATGGGTACTCGTCATCTCATCTGGTGAGTACCAGCTCGAACTAAATAACTCGTGCGCCACACCAACCAGTATTCTACTAGCATTTGGTGGAAGGGAGAATGGTATCTCGCACAGTATGGTCAATATGACGGATATCCTGAAGGCCAAGGCCTTGACATTTACAAGTTTTTAATCGTGCCTGGCAACATTGAAAAACTCAAGGTTGGGTTGGAGGAACATGTCTACAAGGTGACTTCAGAGGAAGCTTGGCGTATGGACACGTAAGATGATCTTGTTCTGCTAGCATTGTTCAAGCACATTTCATGCGTGCACAGGGAAATGCACCTCAGTCTCTCTGCGAGGACCGCTGCTAAGGTTTTATCGATCATTGCTAACGAAGCTACTTCAAAAGTCAATGACGATGAATCCAAGTCCAAAAAGACTATCCCAGTGTATTTGTGTCTTGATTTTGCCAACGACGGCCTATTCTGTGAATGGGCATACGTGATTGACCTCGACAATGAAGTCTTGGAAATTTTTGGCGGTGCTGAACACAAGACCGAGAACCATCGATTTAAAGATGTCGGCGAACCCTCCGACAGCGTCCCTGGCACCTTTTGCAGCTTTACCTTTGCCGAATTAGCGGAGATGAAGACAGAGGAGATGTTTATACAGCGGATCGACGATACCACAGAACAGGATGAGGATGAAGCTGAAGCTGTGTCGCAAGCGGATTCATGAACTTACACGTTTCGAGTAGCTCGAAATTTTGCATACCTCGGAAAATACTGCCATTAGAAGTTAAAAAACGCCCTGCAATAAGTACTACACCCTGTTGAGCTGCTATTGCCTCCACCAAAACCAATCGCAAAACCTTGGCAAAATCATCTTACGTTGAAGTCCCTTTTTCTTTCCCTGTTCTTTCCCCAGATGACAATATGACTCAGGATTAATTTCCAGATTTTGCATGACCTCGAACAATGTACTAAAGGCATCGGATCTTGGCGAATTAGTCCCTGGAATGCTTTGCGCTTGACTATAAGAGCAGTGACCTTCATTAGACTTTAGCTCTCTTCTCAAGCTAGCTGTGATCCTCACCTTGTCCTCAGCATACCCACTCCAAATAACAAACTCGTATCTCATCAAAATGAGCACTCGTTGTCTCATCTGGTGAGCCACAGTGCAAACCAGATACCCATACGTCACACCAACTCACACCAATCTGTGTTCTTCTAGCATTTGGTGGAAGGGAGGGTGGTATCTCGCACAATATGCAAGCCATAGCGGATATCCTGATGGCCAAGGCCTCCACATCTTCAAGTTTCTAATCGTGCCTGGAAACATTGAAAAACTCAAGATTGGGTTGGAAGGATGTGTCTACGAAGTGACTTCAGATGAAGCCGAGGAAATGAGTGAAATGTAAGATGACCTTCCTTCTGCCAGCGTCAATATTGTCCCATCTCATATCATGCCTACAGGTACCCCAGTCTCTGCGGGACGACTGGGGCTTACGTTCTAACTATCATTGCCGGCAGAGCCACTTCGAAGTCCAACATGGCTATCCCTCTGCAATTAAACCTCGAATTTGCCAACGACTCCGCGTTTTGTGAATGGGCATATGTGATTGACCTCGACGACGAGGTCTTGGAAATCTACCGTGGTTCCCAACGCAAGACTGAGGAGAACCATCGATTCAAGGATGTTGGCGAACCTCGCTACAGGGTCCCTAGGCTCTTTTGTAGCTTTACTTTTGCAGATTTAGCGGAGATGAAGACAGAGGAGGTGTATGTGAAGAGAATCAACGAGATCAGGGAACAGAAGAAAGATGAGGTAGATGACTGGTAATGAAGGCTAGACAACGAGACTGAAGACTGAGTACTGAAGCGTAAGGTGAAGGTGAAGCTGTGACGCAAGGATATTCCAGGCCTTAGCTGAATTTTCACATTCGACTTCGGAAAATACTGCCATTAAAAGTAAAAAAACGCCCTGCGATACTACTCCAGATGTTAATAGTAGAAAAAAAAACTTCGCCGAGGCCTGATGTCTAAAAAATCCCAGTCATAATTACAGACCCCGTTTACACACCTACTTAAAGCCACCCCAAATATCACCAAAAACATCATCCTTCTTTTGAGCAGGGGCATTGCTCGTGGCCGCATTGAACGATCCAAACAAGTCATTCGACTGAGCAGCCGGTGCAGGCGCCCCCCAGACAGAAGTGGTATTAAACAACGACTGCTGACTGAACTGATTTGCGGGTGCACCAGAGGTCTGCCCTGCACCGCCGGCTCCAAGCCCATTGAACTGCCCGCCCTGTGGCATGGTAGTGGGAGGGGTACCCCAAACATTTGCCTGTACAGGTGCGGCTGCAGCGGTGTTCCCTGACCAACCAGACGAAACGCCCCATACACCAGCTCCAGAATTACCCATCATAGATGTTGTTTGAGGTTGAGCTGCTGGTTGACCCCATACGTTGGCACCTCCGCCAAATGCATTCGCATTGGCGAAATTAGAAATCGGAACCTGTTGCTGAGGTGGAGGAGCAGAGAAGAGAGAGAGAATATCTTGTTTGACGTCTTTCTTTGGTTGCTCTGCTTGTTGTTGTTGCTGCTGCTGAGATGGTGAAGGAGAATGGAAATCTAGAGAAAAGAGATCTTGAGCAGCACTCTGTTGAGGTGCTGGTTGTGGAGCAGCAGGGACTGCTTGGGGTTGTGGTTGGGCTGGTATTGCGCCAGTTGGGCGATTGAGATAATTGGTAGAGAGGAGTTGATGAGGACCGGGTTGGCGGGTTGTGGTAGCTGCTGTTGCAGCTGCAGTCGCTTGTGCGCGTCCTGTTCTTGCAGCTGCAGAGATCGATGGTACACGTTCGTGCGTTTGTGATGGTGCTGGTTGTACTTGGGGCTGTGTTGGTGCTGATGATGTGGTCTCGGACGACGCGGGCGCTGATGAGTCCAGTACGGATGGATCTACAGGGGGTGGTCCTTCCATTGCCCACCTACGGGACTCGTACTTTGACCTGATGAACGATTCCATTTTGCTAAGGGGTAAGAAAAGGTTAAAGCTTGAAATATTGGAGGTTGTGGATGAAGACGTACTGGTCAGGGGGGACATGACCGGCTTTCAGATGAGCCTCCCAGTAAAGGTTTGCACGATGATTGCCCCACTTTTTGATAGACTGAGAATGGTAGATGTTTGAGTTACGATTAAAGCTCGAGAACCTTTAAACGCACCTCCATCTGCTCTGGGGTCCACATATCCAGGTCGACGGATTTGACCTTTGAGATATGGGTGCCCATCCCTCTATGAATTCCAGAACATCTTATACATAGAAATACACCTCTATCAAAGTATTTCAGCAAGCTTTTTATTCAAACAAGGGCGAGAAGACTCACAGATTCCACGAGGCCCAACGAGGATCTAGGACGGCGCATGAGCACGATGATGAAAAGGAAAAAGGCTGATATTTGAAACTCACCATTCCGTTTACAATCTGCACAAACTTTATTCTCTGGCCTCTTCACCAGCTCGCGTAGAGTTTTAGCGTGTCTTTCTGCTGTAGCACGGTCTTGCTGTCTCGACATGGTTGGAGTCAACTTGTTAGATCAACGCGTGCATCAATGGCATTCCATATCGGTCAGCACTGCCAAATATTTCCTCCTTGGGCCTTGGCGTCAACTCCATCAACCTGCTTTATGTAAACCGTAACACAACTTGTTCTCTCCCATCTACGAGGAAAGCGATAACAGTGATTATATGGTAAATATGAAAAGATTTCGACCAAGCGGAGAAAAGCGTCATAACGCTGCTTTTCGCCTGATAATTCTAGGAATTATAGCAGCGGCTTGCTGTGATACGTCCTGGATTTCTCACTCGCTCTCAGGCCGCGTATTATCTGTGGCATTCTGTTCCTGACTGGTGACCCACGAAGAAGATCTGGTAAATGTATTCAATTGACTATCAACATCACCTCTAAACTTCAACTTGAAACTCTTCGGAACGCTATGTGGATTCGGGCTGATCATCATTTGCAATCCCTACTAGTATTGATGATCTCTGGCACCTGGACCCAAGGCTTGACGCTTGATTTGTGATAATTGACGGGTAAGATATCGCGATGTAATCATCAGAACTGTTACCCCATAACCAGCAGCACGATTCGATTCGAACTTGCTTGTAACATGATAGTGGTGCCTATCCGGATCCTTTCTCAGGCTTGTCTTATCGCCCGTCTAAACCTCAACACATTCCAGTCGCACCTGTCTATCTGGAAATCAGCCACTATCAGGTTCACAAGGGCTGGTATACTTACACATCGCTTCAGACATTGAATGAGTCGGCCAGGTTCGTAAGATTCATCAACATCATTCACGTTTCTCAACGTCAAAGCATGCACAGCGCACGCGCAAACCCCGCCTCCTCCTCACAATTGCAACTTGAACGAGACGTCGACCAAGCCACTGGCATAACAATGTTATTAACAATCACAACCCACCTCTTCTCGACAGCACACCATATCCATTACACAACCCAACCACCACACAACCACTCATCAGTATAAACATCAAACCTACCTCCAAGGCGAGAAGGATATTGTGAAACTGACGAGGATAATATTAAACAAAAAAGATATAATACATCGAGTAGAACTAATTAAATGGACCACTCAAGTAATACAATTACTAGTAGATATAGAATTACGTTAAAGTAGATAGTACAACAGTAGATACGCTAGACGCAAGTCAAGGCCAAGGGGGGACAGTAGACCTCAGAGGCAATAAAACGGTCCAAAAAATAAAAATAACAACCTACCTCCAAAACTCAAAAATTACCAGAAAAGGAAACCATACACCTCTACACCTCCCAATACGCGCGCGTGGTATGAAATTAAGCGCCTACATTTTCTCACGTTCCCGAGCTTGCACAAATTCTGAGATTCGTGGGGAGCAGTTGATTGCGTTTTATATAAAGAGTGGGAGTTTGGGAATTGTGAGTTTGTGTGTGGAGGTTTTGAGGACAAGACGGGTTTGATCTATGTCGTCCAGTCAGTTCATCTTGAAACGCTACAGCATTCTAAGAAAGGCGTTCTAACGACACAATCGCACACACACACACACACACACACAAAATTCTATTCATCTCATAGATCAATGGCACCAAAAGAAAAAAAATCGAAAAAATAGATGTCTGCCACCTCCAAACCATCGAATAGAAACGGCTCATCTCGGCAACAAAAACAAGATAAGCACACAAGATCCGGCCGTCATTCATTCAGTACTCAGTTAGTTGTCAGTCAACGCCTCGCAAGACGCATTGCGCGCCCATCGGACCAACGCTCGGCGGGTCATATCACGCAACCCGCTCAAGCAATGACCACACTCCAATCACTCTCAATAACACCCGTCTGTCGTCCACTCAATTCTGTCCAGACGGCACGACTAACAGGACCCATCCCATCTTCACCCGTAGGAATAAGAATATCCTCTCCCAGATAACCAATCTTGTCAACAGGAGAGATAACAGCAGCAGTGCCTATCATTCGACAACATCAGAATGAGGGGTATTCAACGAGAAACAGAGAAAAGAACGCACCACTTCCAAACAACTCGACTAATCTACCCTCCTTGGCAGCATCCCTGACTTCAGACATCTTCACAGGCCTCTCAGTCACAGTCAACTCGAGACCCGTAGGCAAACCAGGCAAGGCAATTTTTCCCTGGGCATGCTCCCTCGCAAGCGTCAACACACTATCTCTAGTGACACCAGGCAAAATCATGCCGTCCAAAGGGGGAGTAACAAGTTCCAAACCGCCATTCTCCTTCCTGAAGACGACAAACATGTTCATAGTGCCAACTTCAGTGAGATAATGCTCCGGACCGTGTAACCAGAGATTTTGAGCATATCCTTGCTTAGCAGCTTCTTTTTGGGGGAGGATACCGGGGGCGTAGTTGACACCAAGCTTGTAGGCGCCGGTGCCTATTTAAGATTAAGAATCAGATGTAATGAATGAAAGGGGTGATTAGGGGGGATGGGGTTTACCTCCTGGAGCAGCGCGGACGTATTCTGTTGTACCGAAGAGGGATACGGGTTTGAAGCCGTCGGGATAATAAGGACCGACGGGGCTGAGAATGACGAAGAGTAAGGCTTCGTTCGGGGGACCTACTCCGATGGCTTTTTGTGTGCCGACTATATTTCGGATTAGAGTATAATTGGGGAATAAGGGATGTATATACTGACTCAGTGTGGGACGGACATATAGTGAGTGACCGGGGGCGGTAGGTATCCAGTGCTTATCTGTGCGAATGAGCTGCTTGATAAGTTCGAGTAGTGCGGTGCCGTCGAATGTCTGTGTGGCGTATTTATTAATAGGGATATACCCGGGATAAAGGGAAAGACGTACAGGTAGGGCAATACGCTTTGCGCTAGTGTTCATGCGCTTCATGTTCATGTCTGGACGGAAGAGAGTGACGCGACCGTCGTCGTGGCGGTATGCTTTCATTCCTTCAAAGATAGTCTGTGCATAGTGTAATACGGTGCAACTGGGGTCCAAAGCAAGAGGGCCGTCTGTTCGGATATAAGATGGGTGAAAGGACGGTGTATGGATGAGCCGTACTGACATGGTTGGATCTTGGGAACGCCCCACCCTGACTCTTGGGCCCAGGGAATGGTCAACATGTGGTCTGTCTGAGGGGATGGTTGAGGTGGATTGTAGAGTAGAATTGAAATGCATACTTACGAATGTATGACCGAACTTGAGTTTCGATACTTCTGGTAGAGGTTTTGGTGTTGCAATAGGATGGAACTCGAGACGAGATGGCTAGAAAGCGCGTTTAATTGAGAGTTGTAATTTTTTTTTCAATAAACATACGTCGATGTCTCTTTGTGAGCTCATTGACCTGAAATATACAGTAGCATTTCTAGTATTTGAGCTGAGTCGTAGAGATGAACGTAGAATAGAGGTGGCCATGATCCGAGATGATGGTGTTGAAGAGAAAGAGAGTTGATCACGGGAACAATAAAAGTAAAGTAAAGTAATTGTGAGAAAGTAAATCTTTCTTTTTCTTTACAACTCTCTTGTATAATGGCAGAGAGAAAACATTTACCAAGATTGAGTTTGGCTCTCCAACAGCCATTAAATGGAGGAATGTATTCTCCTGCTCTTCCAACGTCCCTTCAACAAACTTTTCATCCTCCTTTTCCTTCAAATTTAAATCCTTTACAAACTCCTATGCAATCTTTCTTTACTCCTAATCAACCACCAACAGCACCAATAAGACCAGGTCATCGTCCAAACCAAGCAAGTCTTCAATTGGCTGCTGCTGGAATTCATCCTCCTCAGCCTTTTATGCCTCTTCACACTCCCTTGGCTACTCATTTCCCTCATCCTTCTCTCGTCATTCCACAACAACTTCCACATCCTAATAGAAACAGGCGTCAACAGAGTATAGGTGGTCCACCAAAAGCTGTTCTAGGTGGTCCTCAGCGTAAAGTCAGCCCCTTGCCACCAGCCACTGCCACAGCAGCTGCAACCCCTGGCCTAACTACAACACCCGTGCCACCACCAGTAAAGCAAAAGAAGGTCGTCATCAATCTGCCAAAGGAATCCATTGTCACTCCAAAAGACGGCGAAGAACCAGAGGTCACTCATCCAGAATGGGCCAGAATTCCTTTACGACCAGAACAAGTCCCAACATACCCGGACATTCCACCCGTAGAAACAACCTCTGCCGAGTCATACCCCTCAGACGCGTACAGACATGGTCTCCCTGTCTCTATTGATGTCTACCTTCCTGGAAAGGTATTTATTTTATAAACTGCATCGTGTTTTTCATAATAACAACACTAAACGTCAATTTCCCCATTCTTGCAGCTCGCATGGGAAGCAATCAAGCGAAAGGGTATCGAAGAAAAACTCGAGAAATTAGGCGTAGAACCACCAACAATCCCTCACATTCACGCTCCCCATGCCAGAGCTGCTTCGGTAATTCCCTACACGTGTTCCTTGTTTTTTTCTTGTTTCATGCTAACCAACTATAGATATCATCACTAGCGGACCCCGCTCTCCTGCTTTTCAAGCTCAACAAGCTACAACAATCACAAGAAGCCTCACTCCCCGCTTCGCTCTCAGTGTCTCCTCAGCCTCCATTCGCCATAGTCCCCGGTCCTCTTGGCGGTCTCTCACCTTCACCAAGACCTCCGCGCTTCGTTCCCGGTGCTGCATCCAGGCACGGTCATGCTCTTTCTCTTGCTCAAGTTCCCTCGTATCAGTCGTCTCTATACTCGGTTTCACCAGGTCCTATCAATCCCTACGGTTCCAATCTCGCTCTCGCAACAGAGAGCGTCGCAGAAAGCAGCGACAACATCTCAGAACAAGGACAAACCGAAATATGGGCTCCTCACGCCCAAGCTCCCATTGGTGGCTCAGCTCCTCCCATCTCTGCAGTGGGAGGCAACAAGTCACACGTTGACTTTATCAGAGGCTTCGGATTGGACGTGCCTCTTGAGAGTGAAGAGGAAGGCGAACAAGAAGAGACAAAATCCAACGACGACGAAGCAGAGGCTGACAAGACCCAGGATATGGAGCTTGATAATGACTTTGGCCGCTCTGCCCACATTTCAGCTGTCGAAGCTGATACTGATGCGGACGTTGAACAGGAAAATGATGTCGAAGATACTATTTCCATCGACGAAGCTACAACTGCTCCTCATACGCGGTTACACTCCCGTCATGCTTCCAAGCTTTCTGCAGCTCTGTCGTTGAGGTCCCTTGGCGGACGTATCCAACCAGAGTCGAATGACAACGACGTCGAGGATGCCGTTGCGGAATGGACAGGATCAGAAGACGTGGGTGGTGCATCAGATGACGAAGTATGTTATATCACTTCTATCATTTTTCCTATCATTCCACTAATATTATTACAGAGCGTAGGCGAATGGTCTAACCCCTCTGACGAAGAACGAGCACGTCAGCAGCGTCTTGAGAGGCGTATGCGTAAACACCGTCCAGCCAAACACTCGGCTTCATCGCTCTCGAATCTCCAGCACAACAGCGGCTCTCCACACGAGTCTTATGCGATCGACCAGCCTCGCAGGTTGCCCGACTTTCCTCCTCCGCCTCGTACGAATCCCTTGTTCAATGGCGAGCCGACGCTTGCTATGGATGACGACGACATCATTTCCAATCCCAGCGAAGAGGGTATGATCATGGCACAGCGCGCCGAATTTATGGGTGTCCGCACGGAAGAGTACTATGCTCATCCCAACCAACACAATCACTCGCACACGCAAGGCAGCACACACACATTCGGTCACGCTCAGGGCAGTTCAAGTACTTTTGGCCCTCCAAGTAGCAACTTTGCAGCTCCTCATTCACGCGCGACGTCCGGTCAATACTCGATGCATGACCCCGCTATGGCTCATTCAAGAACAGGAAGCGAAAACTTTACATATGCGCCGTCTATGCCACAACCACAAGTTGCTCCTGCAGCGACATCACCTCCAACGACTGCTCGTCGGGACTCTCTTAATCCATTCGCCAAGCCTTTCGTGTTTGGCGCATCTCGCGGGTCTCCTGCCAGTGTTGGAGCTGTACCCGCCTCGAATTCAGGATCAGGATCATGGCAGCCTTTTGCAGGCCAACATCACTTGGGTCTCGTTTCTCCTCCTGCGAGCAGCGCCAGTGCCACCTTCCCCTCGTTTGGGAGCAACAGTGGACACTCCCGCGTGCCGTCCCTCGGCAAACCGCTTAACATCGCTGCGCCAGAATTCAAACCCGGCGGGTCATTTGGCGCTCTCGCAAGCTCAAATTCCCTCTCTTCCCATCTTCCCACCAACAACGGCGGTTCTGGTTCTGGAGCGTTCAGTTTCCAGCTTGCAGGAGCGCCGACGATGCCTGCGCCGCCTCCCGACTTGTCCCGCTTTTCGTTCCCGCCGCATGCATATGGTGAGGAAGGGTTGCATGCTCATTCGGTGTTGCCTCCTATTCCCGCTGTGCCGAGTGCGGAGAGTACGCCGTTTAAGACCCAAGGGAGGGAGAAGAGGCAGAGGGTTGTGAGTCCTACCCATGGGTTGGAGGATTCCGAGGCCGAATTTGATGTTGCGGATGATGAAGATGAGGAGGGGCATGAGCTCAATGCCAAGTCTAGTGCTCAGAGGGATAGGGAGGACGAAGAGCTGATTGAAGAAGGCGATAGTATGGCGTCGTTTAGGTTCCCGCCTATGAAACTCGACGGGTCGCCGCAGTCTATTCGTCGATCTGCTTCGAATAATAATATGGGGGGTGCTGCTGGTGTTGGTTCAAAGCCCAAGTTGAACCCGACTGCTCAGCCGTTTACGTTTGCTGGATTTGCGGCTGTGGCTAATAATATGCCGTGGGTGCCAAAGGAGGGTGTTGAGCGTGAAGAGTCTGTTAGGGATGAAAGCGAGGTTGATGGGGATGTGGATGGCGAGGATGGCGAGATGTACGATGATGCCGATGAGGACAAGGAGAATGATGCCAGCCGGGTGTCGATGCCTGTGCCTGTGCCTTTTAGGCATCAGCAGCAGCAGCAAGTCGAGGATGAAGAGGTGAATGATAATAGCACCGCTAAGCCGGACGGAAGTCTTGTGCATGATCAAGCTGCGACGGAGAATAACAAGGCTACGAATAACAACACTTTGCCTGCTACGACCAAGAAGCGCGCGCCTATTCCTTTGGACTTTAAGCATCCCATCTCGACCAATACCGTTCCTGCGGGTCTCTTCAAGGCTCTTGCTAACCCACACAGCGCTGGTGGGTCAGGGTCTCTTAGCGGTATCAATCCCAGCGAGTCGCAGTACGCCAACCTCAGCAACAACGCTACTGACGCACGGACCCGTCGCGGTGTCCGCTCTCGTCTCAGCTCTCGCGAGATCTTTGAGCACATGCATAGACCATCGATGGACGACCTCACCATGCCTATGATTGCCAAGAAGCACCCCTACGCGTCGCAGCAGCACAGTGGGTTCAACAGTCCCATGTACCACGGTGGTCAGCATCGCGTCGTTACTGACCCAGGCAGCCCCGCGATTCCCGCCGATGACGTCTTTGGTAGTGTGCATCATAATAGAAGGCGTTCGTCTCTGCCTGATGCGCTTGTGGATCCTGATTCGTTGCCTTCGAATTCGAATTCGCATTCCCGTGGTCCTGCGTCGAGTGTGCATGCGCCGCAATTTGAGCTGCATCATTTCGAGAGTGTTGTGGAGGGGTTGTTGGATGAGAAGTTGTCCATGTTGAAGAGGGAGTTGATGAGGAGGGAGCAGAATGGTGAGAGTAGGGCGCTGGCGAGTCAGGAGAAGGCTGTGGGTGAGATGGTCGAGCTGTTCCGTGCGAGGTTGGTGGAGATTGCGAATAGGAATTTGGAGGGACATGGTGCGGTTGGCAAGGCGGGAGATTCAGAGGTGGATGTGCATATGCTCAAGTTGGTGGTTGAGGAGAGTCATAGGGAGGTGATCAAGGCTTTCCAGAGGGAGGCTCAGCAAATTGCTGCTGCTGCTGCTTCTGCGTCGAGTGCGGCGTCTGGCAGTGTTGCAGCTGATGTTGCTCCTCTCATCGAGTCTATCGGTGGACGGACTATCAATGCTGTTGTTGAAGCCATTTCTGAGCTTTCTGCTCGTCAAGAAGCTGTCGCCAATAATGCTCCTGCTCGTGAACGAGACATGATCGTTGACAAACTTATGGGCATCCTCACTCCCATGCTTCACTCACTTCGCTCGGAGCCCGTCGATTACGAGTTCCTCACACGCGAGCTCACTCAAGCTGTCAAGCCTCATATCTCTCAACTCATCGACCTCGCCTCTGACAAGCGCGAAACGGCCGGTCTCATCGTTGACCAAATTATGCCTCTCATGCCTGATCCCAGGAACTTTACCTTTGACACGGATGCTGTGACACTCAAGCTGATCACTGAAGTGCGGAGGGCGATTGCGCCTATTGATGCGTTTGAGATCAAGGAGCAGGTTGCGGATCTTGTGGTTGAGAGATTGGATTCGAGGTTGGCTGTTAGAGACAAGGCGTTCAATGTGGATGTGGTGACGTCTAGGGTTACGGAGAGCGTTGAAGGGTTGCTCAAGTCTCTTTATGAGATGCCTGCTGCACTCGACACTGTTTCTGCGGCACAGAAGGAGGCTGAGAAGGTGCAGAGTGGGTTGGCTGCTACGCAGGCCGAGTTGAAGGATGCTGTACTTGTTGAGCTGCCCAAGACGTTGGCCAGCCAGATTGAGGGACTCAAGGCGTCTCAGGAACAAATCTTGCAAAAGATCGATCAACCCCAGGCTGTTTCCGCTCCCGAACCGGACAGCAATGTGCTCATCGTCAAGGAAGTCGTGGAGAAGCTCGCGGTGGAACAACACAAGTTGGCTCTTCAATCGGATGAAACGGTGTCGCAAAACAAGGCGTTGATGGACAAGATTTCTGGTCTTCCCGATTCATTCAAGGATGTTGCTGCTTCGCTTCAAGCTGCGCTCACTGAACTCATTACTTCGCGAGACACCAGTCAGCGCGAGCTTGAAGAGCTGCGCAAGGTCAATACGGAACATCAGGTGCAGGTTGCCAAGGCACGGGGAGCTCATGGACAAGTCCGTGTGGAGAAGGATATGCTAGCCGAGAAGCTCAACAGCGTGGAGGCTGATCGTGATCGGCTGCGTGCACAGGTCAAGGAACTTGAGAAATCGGCTTCGGACAAGGCAAAGGAAACGAGTGCCTTGGAAGTCAAGAATGCAGACCTAGAAGCAGCACTTGCAAAGGCACTTGAACGCCTCCAGGATTCTGACGTAGCTGGTCAACAAGACAAGCACAAGATCGCCGATTTGGAGAAGGCTAACAAGGAGCTTGTTGAAGAGAGGCATGGGCTGATCGTTAGGGTGAGTCTCCTTGAGATAATAATTTCTCTTGCTCTAGCTTCTGTACGTTTTACTAATCGCACTTTGTTTGATGGATAGGTTGAGTCATTGGAGGCCGAAGTTAAATTCGCATTCCGCGAACGTGACAGCGCACTAAAGGCTCATGAATCACTTCAGAAGCAGCAGCAAGAACTCATTGCTCAACAGGGTCAATGGGAACTGCTCAATGCCGCCACGGAGAAAATCAACATGGTGTATCACCTTCTCGAAGGCGCTGATAGTGAAGAACAAAAGGAGCTTCGTCTGCATCAGGATCGCAATAGGGCGCTCGAGACTGAGAATCTGGCGATGCAGAAACGTATGAAGGAACTGGAAGCTAAAGTGGCTAACAGTGATAGAGCCGCTGCGACAGCCAGGCAGAACTTGACTCAAGCTCAGCAACGTTCCGCCGATTGGGAACATCGCGCCAAGGAGTATGAAGGACAAGTGGAGATGATTCAAACCCGATTGGAGCAGACCGAACAAACTCAGCAGCAACTTGAAGCCGATTACAATACGCTCAAAGAAGAACAGGAAGCTGATAATCGTCTAGCTCAGGTAAATTATAACTTTACATCCTCCTTCATTACGACACTAACGTTATAACGTTATTACTTGCAGGATCATAAGGAGAGACTTCAAGCTCAGATCAGTGCACTAGAGTCTAAATGCAGTGTATTGCAAAACGAGCTCGAAAAGGCTAACGCAGCACGACACACGACGCCGCCGACTTCGACACCTTACAGAACGCATACCAACGGAGCTGTCACTCATCCTCCACCCAGGCCTGATTCGAGAACTAGCACAATCCACGATGGCCGTGGAGGTGACCTTAATCGACGTGTCTCTTCATCTCGGAATGCACTGTCGTCATCACAAAATTCCCAGCCTGCTCAATCTGTCCGGGACTCGATGCACGCACCTAGCACCAATGGGTATACCAGCAGCACGTCTAGCAAATACGCTTCCCCATCTCCGTACGTAGCCTCGCGTTACGTTTACACACCTAGCACGCCCAAAGCGCGCCACTCGGGTCTGTACAATTCTTTCAATGCTGCTCGCGGTCCTTCACCTACTCCGAGCGTGGTATCAGCGGTACCAACGCAAGGAGAAGACGGGTGGTGGTCATAAACTGAAATTCTACGTTATGCTTTTCTATTCCCGTATTTTCTCATCATCTCTATTTGCTATTTCAAATACCTCTGCTTCATCTGTCACATATTCATTATCCTACCTAATCCACGCATCGGGCCTTCTGCTTCTTGCATATTTTTAACGATATCACATCTTCTTTGTGTATCTGTTGTCATTCATTTGCACATTCGCTCTTATTATTTACCCAGCTATTACTTGCTATCACATATTTTGCTCATTTCATTGGATTTCTTTCGGTTTTATTTCACATTCATGGGCCTTTTTCTTACCATTTAATGTTTTACATCCTGGATGTCTATTTTTTCTTACTTGATTGCTTTGATCACAAAATCTTTCGGGAATCTTTGTATATATATCCACATTTATGATCAAATCCGTACTATTTGTACACTTTGGGGAATAGATTGCAATTAGCGAAATGCTTGGGGATGTACATTGAAATTGAGAGCTAAAATCGAGAAGAAAAAGTGAGGGGGGATTGAGATGCGCTGAAAACCTTCACCCAAAGTCTACAGGCCGTTGGCTGCGGTATCTGGTGCCTTTAGTGGGAATATCCATTGCTGGACGGCTGCAGTCGCTTCTTGTGGGTCTTTCGGCACCCTACCAAGTCAATGTAAGCATAATCTCGTTATCAAAGAATTACTTGAAACGCACTTGATCTTTGGCACCCATTGCCCATTCACCTTCTCGAAAAACTTTGGGACGTGGACTTGAAGATTCTCTTCAAGCCTTCTTCGCTGCTCTCGCTGCGCGTCCTCGACCGCGGTCTTTGCCACAGTAGCGGCTTCCATATCCTTTGCGACGATGGCGTCCGTTAGCTTATGCCACAAGCTAACAATATCCTCAAATTACTCTTGTATGAAAGGCATGGAAGTTTCGAATAGCTTACCGCCGTGATTCGTTTGGCTCTTGTTCACTCTCTGGTAGCACCCACTTGGGACAGATGTTCTGCCCATCCTTGACAGCATCGAATAACACACGCTTCTGGTTTGTCTACAAGAAACAAGTCAGAAGGGAGATATCCGGTCAAATAATCGCTACCGTACCTTTGTGTTCTTGAAATCCATTATATGGCTCCATCTGCCCGATACTTCGCCGATTTCAGTTGAGCCTTTCCTTATCCTCCCCGACAGGGCGTTGTACGTTCCAGAAAAGAATCCCTACAAAATTCGAATATAATTAAATGCCGCTGTTCATGTGAAATATAAAAATAAACGGACCTTGGTTTTGAAGTCAAGATCACAATACAACCCGTGTTTCTCGTTCTTTGCTATGCACGTGTCTCCCAGCTCAAGGACCATCTTCCCAAACAAGATCCCCCGAGCGTACATATTGGGCATTGTAATGACATACTCTATTGGCCAAGGTCAGATAAGATGCGGGGAACACGCGGGAGGAATAAAAGCCTACCCCCATCCTCTGGTTTTCCAAGCAGTGTCACTCGGTTTTCACCCTCCATCGTTGTGGACACACTGTTCCCAAGGAACTTGGATTTAGGTCGGAGTTCGCCAATGATACTGACATGATTTGCGGGAGAGATGTAGAAGAATGCGGAAATAGGGGGATGATGAGAAACTAGAGGCTCGTTAAGATAGGATGTACTACGCAGGAATAGTTGGATAATCATACCCTGCTCAGCAATATAGAAACCCTGTGTGCCGTTTGCGTAATCATATCTGCATCTAAAGAATTCCCCAAGCACAGGATTGTAACTGCGGCAGACGTGTACGCGTAAATGTCTTGACTCAGGAAATGTAATTGAGTGGACTGGAGGCAGACTCACGGTTTCTTGACTCCTTTCGGTTTGATATGCCATCCTGCTAGGTAGTATTGCAGCACCCTAATAAATCTTTCTTCTGGGTCATCGAATCCTTCAGCACTGTGTCAAGGATGATGAATGAAGCTTGAATATATAATGATTGGTATATTGACATACCCAAAGATGAGGTCGGGGTGAGACATGAAATCGGTGATTCTCTCTAGCATGCTTCGAGGCTCCAGGACAAATGTTGGAAAGGTTACTTTGGAAAGATCCATGCCGACTCTGTAAAGATCCGAAATTTACGATAGACAGACGATATAAGAAGGTCGAGGGGGAAGAAGGCAGCAAACATGATTAGACTAGTTGACTTGAACGATAGGATGGACCTCGTACCGCAACTGTGAGATCAACGAGGCAATGATTGAGCCTTCATTCTCGTCTCTAAATTATGAGTTCAGAAGCAATAAAGACTATTTTATGGAATCTTAACCAACAGGATAGAGGTATCATCTGGCTCAGTGTCTGAAGGGGCCTTGTCCTCTCCCTCGACGGAACCTCGAGGCTTTACGACCCGATTAAAAGTTTGACCTGCTGAACTGAAAAGATTTAACATGATAAGGTTTTTATGCAATCAGAGAGGTTATTGAGGCTCTCTGTAGAGTCCAGATGGAAGAGCCACGGATATGATGATGGAGGCAGGAGGAGAAGGAGATCAATTGCAGGTCCTTTGATGTCATCACCTCCCGTGATCATCTATACTTGTATTATTATGACTACAATAAAATAATAATACAACTAGTCGAATACAATCTTTGTTGGACCCTTTGGAACTGGAATATCATCTCTATAAAATGCTCCATAAGCTCCATGTTCCTTCTTTTTAATCGTCATAGGAAATTTTTTGAGAGCCTCGTAATCAAATCCTCCTTCTCTCAACACCCGCGCAAATTCACCGGCTAATGCTTTTTCGTGTGCATCTCCTGTGAAAAATGTGATCGACTTTCCGCTCTTTCCACCTCGTCCTAATAGTGAAGTCCACATTCTTAGTAAACCCAAGCAATCATTAAAATCTGATTAACCGACTTACCCGTTCGACCTATCCGGTGGATGTAATCTTCAATTGTCAGCGGGAATGTATAATTCACCACGGCTCCGACGTTGGGGATATCCAATCCTCGCGCCGCCACATCCGTGGCCACCAATAAACCTGTCGTCCCATTTTTAAAGTTCTCTAGCGCTTCCATGCGAGCATTTTGGTTCATGTCTCCATGAATAGCACCAACAGCGTACCCCTGTCTTCGCAACATTTGCTCAACTCGGGACGCCTCTTTTTTATAGAGCGCAAAAATAAGAATTCGCGCCTCCGCAGCACCATTATTGGTGGTTTTCTTGTGCGATAGAGATTTCAAGACGTTCAGCAATCGCTGACTGTATACATGTTAGCAAAAACCTTCAGAATAAAGAGGTAAAACAAACGCACTCTTTCGATCTCGAGTCATCAAACACCTCGACAACTTGCTCAACGCGGCTATTGGCGGTCAAGTCGTCACTTCCAACTGTAACCCGAACGGGATTTTGTTGGAAAGTACTGGCCAATCTTCGAACTGCCTCAGGCCATGTCGCACTGACTGTATTAGGGCCATTCGTTAGTCTGAATCCAATGACCAAATGCAACAAAACCTACACATCATTGTCTGCCTCTCTGCCGCAGGTTTCGTATTCGAGATAATTCTCCTGATATCATTTTCAAATCCTTTGTCCAACATGCGATCTGCTTCGTCCAATACAAGATAGTCAACACTACACAAACCATCAGCACAAGATTGATGAACATGAACCATATCCACAACGCACCCACTAAGATCACAAGCACCGGCCTCCATAAGATCTAGAATTCTCCCTGGGGTACCCACAATAATTCTCGTCGTCATCCCGTCCTTGCCCTTGTTTGCATTCTGCAACATCTTGACTTGTGGTTCCTTTGGCACACCTCCAAATACCGCAACACTCGCAATTTTGAACGGCTTTCCGAGCATAGATAACGTTTCATGTGTTTGAATGGCCAATTCTCTTGTCGGGGCTACTACGAGCATCGATACAGTAGAATTAGTGGCTTTCGAAGGTTTGATCGGGTTCTTTATGAGTCGGCACATTGCTGGAAGACCGAAAGCAAGTGTTTTACCACTGCAAAAATAACGAGATTGTTAGCACCTCAGCTGCCCATTACGACGCGACGCAAGTGAACTAACCTTCCGGTTTCTGCAATACCCACAACATCTGAACCATCAAGGGCGGGTGGCCAAGTGCATGCCTGAATAGGACTTGGCTCTTTAAAGGTAGCAAACGCAAACCTGAGCTCGGAGGGTATATCAAGCTGAGTGAACTTGACGATTGGGGTAACCGCAGGTTTGCCAGGGGGAGTATGGATCGTAATCGAGTGTTTTGCGAGAAAATCGGATACCTCTTGTGGTGAGGGCGTTGATACCGGGGTAGAAGATGGCGATGATGTACTGGATGTGCCAGCATCGGCGGTCGTTTCAGAGGATTCAGGGCTTGATTTCTCTGCGGCCTGTTCCTTCTTCCGTTTCTTCTTCTCCTTTTTGTCTTGTTTTGAATCTGAATCGGCGAGAGGTGCAGTTGTGTCTTCGTTAGCATCATCTCTCTTTCGTTTCTTTTTCTTTTTTTCAGAGGTTTCAGAAGAAGATGGGCCAGCTGCAGCTACAAACAATGTTCAGCTTCAAATTTTATGTGATAAGCAAGTAGCCTGACCTTCATCAACCTCCATTGCGTTGCTATCCTCAGCGGCTTTCTTCTTCTTTTTCTTCTTCTTTTCACCGTTTTCCTGTGCTGAAGTTGAAAATTTATCAGACGTGAAGATATACATTTTATTCCAAAAATGACATGCCGTCTGGAGAGTCAACAGCCTTTACCTCTTCAGTTGCTTTACTCTTTTTCTTCATTTTCTCGACACCTATACTTCATCAGCCTTAACACAGCTTAAAGAGCCATTCGACATACTGGTCCCATTCACAACAACTTCATCATTAACATCCTCAGCCTTGTCCTTTGACTTGGACTTGTTCGACTTCTTCTCCTTCTTCTGCTTCGTAGGGTCAAGGATATCTCCAGACATATCTAATCAGACTTTTTACGTCTATAGTTGGTTGACGTTGATAGTCTGATAACGGAGATAGAATTATAGTCGGGGTGTGTTGAGACAACACAGAAGTGAAAGGTTGCAAGTCTGTCGCTAATCAAACCCTGGAGGAAAAAAATCCATATTTCCTTTTTGGGTATGTATTTCGGCATCATGCAGTCGTCTAAAAATATCACAGCGCTACTCTTAAGCTCGACTCTGGAGGAAGAGTGCAGTTTTACATGTCATATTATCTGAAATTTTTATGAGCATATAAAAAACTCGGAGAACGAACCGGTAGCAGCCGAATGTGTCGACAAAGGTTCGACCAACAGCAGAAATATACATGTCATGCAGGAAAGAGAGAGATGTAATTGGATATAGTATTTCCAGGAAAAGCAGATGTAGGGTTAACGCCTGTTCATTCAAGTTTCTCAATCGTCCAACTATTTCCCAGAAATTTGGCAAAAAGTCTGCATGTCAACATGCAGCTAATACCTATGTGAACAGTGAAATTGGAGAGGTGCGAAGGCATGTTGCAAGGATAAACGTCATCCATCGCGCGCAAGGAACCCCTAGGATTCACTCATGTGCCATAAAGTAGGTCATCATAGATGAGGGGACGCCGTTGATGTCGATGTCGACTCGCCGGACACGATTATTTCATTCTTTCATCGATCGAACGTCGATTTTGAGCGTCGATACAGTTAAAACTACGTATCGAGGACGGGGGGAGCGAAGGGTGGTTTGGTCCGATGCAATCTGCGCATGCGCATCTCATACCGAAGAACAAAGGAATGTAAATGTCTAGTAAAGTTACAAATTGAGGAATGCGTTATCGAATCGAAAGGACAGCACAGTCGATCGATATGAGAATATACGTCATGTCGTAGGCTGGGGCAGGAGGCCCGGAGGGGTCAGCTGAACGGAAGGTGGGGTAATATAATTCAAATTTCATTGTGAATGACTTAATGATACATGCGGGGTTGCGGCTTATGTTCTGGTTGGTTCAACGGAGATTTGGACTTTACTGGTCCCCATGTACGATAAAAATAATCGATGAGCATATCGTATCGCTCCGAACACATGGGAATGGACTGTCTGTGACACGATAGGTTTTGTGGCATTCCATAGATCGAGTTATCGTATGCTCAGTGGACCGTATAACTTTGTCATATCTAGGATATTTCCCCAAGGACGTCGATCGAGAAAGTGCCGTTGAAGATTGCTCCCTATCCAGTCCTCCACCGTACTAGGACATTTCTCAGGATGATGATCAAAATGACGACACGACGACCATTTCACAATACCCGGCTCTTTTTAAGAATGCTGCATAGATCATTATCATGTACGTAGTTTAACTACAGATGTGAAAGTATGTATATGTCGACTGCCTGGCTGCCTGGCCACGCTTATGTTTTGTGAATTCACAATTGCAGAAATAGTTATGGCATGGCCAAAAAGAAAACACTTCGGCAAAAACGCCGTATCATGTGCAGGAGATCACTTGGCCTGGAGACTGTGTATGCAGAACCATGATGAGGACTTATTATAAACCATAACGTTTTCTTATCAGCTGTCTAAGGCCAACACACAGCCTACTGGCTGCACTATTTGGCCAGTAGACCAGAGTATACGATGCTTATATACATATTGAAAGGCAAGTAGTGGGCAGGTAGCTCCACTTCCAAGACCCAAGAGGCTTGAAAGGGCAACGATGGCCGCCTCATGAGGATGAGCATCGCAGGTGTTGAAGAAAAGAAAAAGATTCCCATACTCTGGTTGAAAGTGATATTATGTAAGCGATGGTAGCAACTGTAGTGCTCAGCCAAAACAGTGGATCAAATTATAGTCTTGTCGTCGTCGACAATACTGAACTCGAGTACGATTCTTCGTCCTCCACCATCATAACCTCTCCTTCATTTTTATTTTTTGACTTTTTTTTGTGAATATTGACGGGAATTTAGGGCCGTCAAGTCAGAAATCGCAGGTAAGCATCAAGGACACAGCAATTCGGTCATGACTAACTGCCAAGCTCAAACCGTTTTGTCCTATTGGCCGCAATCTGTCTCTGATTTTGCCTTTATTACCCCCACTACGAACCGCCCATCCTTTGAACAGGCGGTTTTTTTTACTCCCATTGATGTATCCACGACAATCTTTTCATGCGCTGGTCGTTGTTCTTCTAGTATCATGGATCCAACTAACGCAAGGTTCGCCACCCATAACTTTATATCTAATTTAGTTTCCCCTGACATCTGTCCGTTTTTTGTTGTTTCTTAAAGCTCATAGCGCCCCAGCTAGACCTTTGAAAAGAGTAGAGAATCCTGCCATTCGTTCTCTTGAAATTCTTCCTAGGAATCCCTACAGAACAGACAAACCAGATCTTTCAAGGCGTCGTGATGCTCCTACATCATCTCTTCGCTTCAACGACTCTTTCAGATTAATTCTGTCAGCATACCACGATACCTTTTACATTCATCTGCGCCCTAATGACCACCTCATTCATCCTGCTGCTCGTATCAAATATTATACCACTCTGCCTGACGGGAGGGAAGTCCTCAGCCACACTGAACCTCTGCTGCGCGAATCTATCAAAGCCTACTGGGGCGAAGTGATCGATGCCTCACATTCACCAGAACGCATGCGTGAGGACGCCGCTGGTGTTGTACCTCAGCCCCATCCCGCTGACCTCGGGTGGGCTAGAATTATGGTTCATCATCAAGGGGACTCCGAATCGGGCTCCCCTCCCGTGTTCGAGGGCGCTTTCTCAGCTAATGGTGTTATTTACCATATTATGACCAAGGAGAATTATCTCCGACACAAGAACGAGCTGGACCCTTTTTTATCCGAGCCGGTAGACGAAACTGATGAAAACTTGGTCATATGGAAGGAGTCTGATGTTATGTCGCCCGAGGAGGAGTATCGTGCCAGGACTGGATTATACCCCACTGAACCCGTCGCTGTACCGCAGTCTTGTGGGCATGATAAACTCGACTACAACGATCCTGATCAACATCCAATGTTCCGTCAGCCTGTGCGGGAAACATGGCTTGATCATCTCTTGACCCCCTTTGTTCATTCGAACGAGACTCTCTTAAGGAGAGATGACGCACCTACTGGAAACAGCGGAATGGGGACAAAGTAAGCGTGCATTTTATACTTGATCTCACGTTTTCTGACAAGTTTCTAGTTTTATTAATTCTATTGGTTCGACGGCGGGTTGTCCCACTACACAGAAAGTGGTAAGTCAATTTCTTTCTTGAGAGTTTAATAGTCTTTTAATTCCCCACAAAGTTATACATGGGGGTCGCCGCTGATTGTACATACGTTTCCAAATATGGCGGTCAAGATAATGCCACCAAAGCTATTCTTACGAACTGGAACTCGGCAAGCTCCTTGTACAAGGTAAAATATCCCCTTGTTGGTTGTCCGTTTACCACTTTTGCTCATGCCAGACTCCATAGACCACATTCAACGTCAGCCTTGGTATTGTTGAGCTGGAGGTCCGCAGCGGATCGTATGTTATCCATTTAGCCCACAGAGGAAACGTCCTAACCTTTGGTACATAGGTGTCCAACCGCTGCTGATCCAGCCTTCCCTTGGAATGTTCCATGCAGCTCCGCGGAACTCGACAGCCGCCTTTCGCTATTTTCTCAATGGCGAGGAAACAAAGGCGATGATGGTATTGGGCTGTGGCACTTGATGAGTGGTTGTCCAACAGGCTCGGAAGTCGGCATCGCCTGGCTGGCCACATTGTCAGTTATACTTGGACTGATAATGATATCAAATCACTTACAAAGCACCTAAAACACAGATGCCAGCAAACGACTTCAGGGAGTCCAGGCTCATTCGTTTCCGGGACGGCCGTATCAACCGCTGGTCGCACGGAATGGCAGGTCATTGCCCATGAGATTGGTCACAACTTTGGAGCCATTGTAAGTGGATTGAGTATTACCTAGTTGGATAATTCTTCATTTTAATCTCTCTCTTCACAGCATGATGTATGAAGTCTTCCCTGCCCGTCTTTTTTGTTTTCATTGATTTCTTATTTCACATTAACCTTTGCAGTGTGCTTCGGGATGCAATTTGACATCATCATGTTGCCCGTTAAGCAGCACAACTTGCAGTGCAGATGCGAGATTCATTATGAGCCCCGTGGCTCAGGCAGGCGAAAAAGTCTTCTCACCCTGTACGGTTGGAAACATCTGTATGTGATTCCGATTGTGATAATTATGTTCCCTGAGATTAACATTATTATTTCATTAGGTTCACTCATGCGAGGCGTTCAGGGTGGCCGCGTGGAAACAAGCTGCCTTGTGGATCCAGACCCGACAAGACAGACCATCTCCCTTCAAATGTGTGGCAACGGTATTGTTGAAGCAGGAGAAGACTGCGATCCAGGCAAAAGCTCGACCTCCAACTGCTGTGACGTTAACACTTGTAAATTCAAGAACAACGCCTCCTGTGACCCTGACAGCAGTCCTTGCTGCACGCAATCTTGCTCATTCGCTCCGTCAACACAAATATGCCGTCCATCTCGTGATTCAAGTTGTGATAGCGCAGAATTCTGTACCGGTAATTCATCGTCATGTCCGACTGACATATTTTCGCCAAATGGTGAGCAAGCCCCTTTTTTTCTAATGCGGTATTTACACTTCTAAAACATCTCGGATACTGACCCTTCTCCTTGTTTCTTTATTTAATAAGGACAAAGCTGTGGATCAAACGGCCTGGCATGTGCCAGTGGTCAATGTACATCGATTGCCCGTAAGTATCAATTATTTCCCCACAAACGTCCAAACTCACGTCGACACATTAGTCCAATGTCAAAATGTTGGTGGTGCGACAATGGGACTTAAGGCAGCCTGTCCCGACCGCAATGATCAATCGTGTCAAATCTCATGTCAAGATCCCACAAACTCAGCGGCCTGCATACGTCTCACATCATTGCTCATTGATGGCTCACCCTGTGGTAAGTTTTTGACACTGCTGTCCTCCTGAATCTGCTTTTCTGGCATTTATCACCTAACCGTCGTTTTCTTAAGGTTTCGGCGGTACATGCATTTCAGGGAAATGTCAGTCTGCTGGATTCCTGAACACTGCAAAGGTGCGCGCGCGCAATTTCCCGAGTTATTTTCATCTTGACTCTAATGTGCTCAATTTACGCAAATCATTCAGGCGTGGTACCTTCAAAACTTGCAAATATCCATTCCGGTCACTGTTCTTGCCGGTCTCGTGTCTCTTCTGATACTTTATGCCCTGATTCGAGGTACCTTTTTTTAAAATTCCATTGTTTCGAGTCATCGAATTGATCTTCTCGTGTCTGTCTTCTTTCCAGGAATAATTCGCTGCTGCGGTTCAGGACGTCGCTCGTCTGGTTCAGCGCCATTGATCATTCCCTCTGCAATGAATAGAACAGCAGCGCATGAGAGACTTTCGAGTACTGATAATAGAGGACCTACCAGATCCCCTCCTCGTAACATGCCAGGATCCCGGTAAGTTAGATGATCCTCGGAATTAGACGTTTTGACTAAATATTCAAAAAAATCTTCCGCAGCACATCGTATACCCGCGTACCTCCGACTTCACATGAGCGTGGAGGTTCAAGAGGAGAGGGTCCAGACATGCGATTCAATTATGCTACCAATAATCGTAGTCAATGGGTAGACGAGACAGCGTATAATGGCCCAAGAACATAGCGGTTGATATAAAGACTTGTATTTGCTTTCGTTTATTGGAAAGGACTTTGTTTAGTTGTACAGTTAGCGTTCGATTTGGATGTCTATCTATCTACATATATCTCGTATCTTAAGATAAAATCTGCAGCATGATGTTGTTATTAATATACCTCGTCGTTCGGCATCCAATGGGCTTGCTCTCCACTGATAATATTATCTCTACTTCATGGAAGTTTCTCCGGGGTCGGGGTCGATAGTATTATCCCACCCTTGAGTGAAGATTTTTACATTTTTCGACCACAAAGCCACTCTGAATTGCGTTCAATATACCCGTGCATAGCTAATGTTGCCCAGGCACAGTTCATGATCCACTGTCTATTTTAGTCGTCTCCAAGCACCCAAACCGAGACAAGGAATCGGTATCTTTTCAGTTAGGAGCTACTTGTCCCATAGCTGTCATTAAAAGGGAAAAGCGAAGGGTTCGAAAGGCGTGAACGTGAACAGTTTGAAGGGTCGAGTGAAACCGTCCGAGTCTTTTGCTTTTGAATTGGTGTCTATTCATGGCGGTGGGACCAATTTCCGCCGTTGACTTTGTAGATGTGTATGTATGTATATCACCGAATTCTCGTCTGACGTAGTAGGCACAAGCTTTTTTCGACCCCAATTGGTCGAAGAAGGGGGGATGATATACATGGGAGACCTATCGCCATTGATGGTTCGACAGATGATAGGTTGGGGGTTCGAGGTTTAGGTGCTCCGGAGAGTCACGAGTGAGCTGTTTTCGTCTGTTGGTGCGCAAGTCATTCAGACAGGAGGAGCTCCCCCTTTTTTTTGACGGTATCCCTCATTTCAGGATAAAAAGATTGAACCCCAAAGGCTTGACACATGTTAGGGAGCGTTCGTGGGTAGCATCGAGCTTATCGGCAGGCAAGTCTAAGCATGCTACAGAAGCCGATGTCAAACCTGGAGACAAAAGCAAAGAGTCTAGAACAGAACAAGGACATAGACTCATGGTATTAGCAAGGTATATTGTTGGTGATTTGGAGACCAGGCGGCTGATAGCGGCGTTTTAACTAACGTAGGTTATGTGATGTCCAGTAGAAAGAATCCTTCCACATACCTTAAACGTTTGACGGATTACTTGATACTTCAGCAGTATCCTTCAGCCTCTTCGTTTCTTCGAAAGGAAGTCCTGCGTTTAATATTAACTGTCCGAAAGAACGGTAGGGACCTTCATATACATGTGGTCTTGCTTGCTACCGTTTCGTTATTATACAAATGTGTCAACTGCAATTCTCCGAGTAGAGGCACCAAAGATTAGGCTGTAGACACGTACAAGTCACCACAACAAACACAGAGCACATACGAGCTGTAGCCTGTAGGCACACAGAGCCGTTAATGGTCTACTTACATAAATGAAGAATGGTCTCCGGTATGTCAGACGGTCGGAGCAAGTGGGGCAGACATGCCTGGATTTGAGTTTTTGACAGCCTGTATTGAGTCCCATTACTTGAAAGACTAAATCGGTGAAGCTGGGTGGAACCATCATCGGGGCGGTTTCATGCGCCGGTGACGGAATTATGCTGTGCCCAATCAAGTCTGTCGAAGGCGTATTAGCTCCATTATCGCAGATGTTCTGATCGATGATTGTCAAGCACAAGTACAAAGACGTCGCCAGGGGAGAAGCGTGATTATGGTCATTGATAGTGGCTGCCGCAACCAGTGAGAAAATCGGTCTCGGAATAGACAGATTCCAGCATACATATTTTTAATGCCGTGAGATAAGTGATGGTGATCAAGGTTCGAACGAAAGTGCCGAGGTAACTGGGTCGCGCACATGAAGGTCAGGTAATTGTCGAAGCGGGCGGGGGCAATCTGGATATGGTTGACTTGATGATCGAATAATCGCCGATGTGGATATCCGAAAAGCTTCAAGCTTCAGTGTCACTGTGTTGCACACCGTTACGAACGGAAAGCACTAAAATCATGACACGACTGCTTCAGGTTGATACTCAGCGAAGTAGAGTGGCATTGCTATCGATTGATGATGGACGGCCGTATTAGTGTCTCGATATTATTGTCTGGGGAAAGTTTTTAAGTTTAGCCATAATATATGTACATCGTACTTGGGTCGTGTCACAGGATGGATTACTCAGGAGGTATATCAGCTTCCGATGTGGGTCGCTTTTCCAGGATGCCATCAACGATACCGAAATCCATTGCCTCTTGGGCTTTGCGGGGAGAAACTTTAGTATTGAAGGATATTTCTAGAAAGGCCAAGTCTTTGTGCTTACCAGTCATGTAATAGTCTCGCTCCAAAGCTTTTTCTGGTTGGGGTTTCGAAGTCAGTAATAAATTGCTCAAGTGATGTAAGGTGGCTTACCGAAACGTGCCAGGCCTTCTGCCCGCGTTTCGCCTTCCTTGGCACAATGTCGTTGGTAAATACCTGTAAGAAGTTGGCGTATCCGTAGAATCTCCTTCGCGTGAATAGCAATATCAGTTGCTTGTCCCGAAGCTCCACCAGATGGTTCTGAGAATCATAAGTTTACGGTGGAGACTGATCTGAAAAAGGAAACGCACGATGTATCATGATGCTGGCGTTCGGAAGGCAGTGTCGTTTACCCTTCTCACCGGCTGCCAGGAGCAGAGAACCCATTGACGCGGCTAATCCTAGGCTGTAGGTGTGAATGGGTGATGATACATACTGCTCCATGCCAATCAATCAAAGTCGCATTTAAAGATAACGAGTGTTCTCCACCTGCATCTGTTGGACTTGAGATAATGATCATGTGGATTCGGAAAAGGGTGGCTTACTGTGTCATAGATCGCCAGGCCGGCCGTTACGCTACCGCCGGGAGAATTAATGTACAAATGTATGGGTTTTGTTGAATCCTCTGCTTCTAAAAATAGTAGTTGTGCCACGATTAAGGTCGAATCCACGTCCGAAATCTAACCCCCAAAAATTATAAAAGGTCAAACAAAGGGAGAGTGGTCGAGACGAACTGGTCCATGAAGCATAATCACTCTTTCTCTAAGAAGTCGCGAGAAAATGTCATATGATCGCTCTCCTCTTCCCTAGAAAACAATGAATGATAGTTTTCCGTTGCTATATTGTGGGACTTGCTGTTTGCTCGATGACAATGGGGACCAAGTTAGCTGTTGGTGCAGTTCTGGTTTGATTTTGTGAGTGAAATATCGAGCTTCCGGCTAGAGGATGGAAAGCTCTTCTATGGACAAGCCCAGAAGCATTGCGTAGAGAACCGGATATTATTCTTGAGAACATGGATGTTGAGAAAAGAGTTTGGCGGCGCGACCTAGCCGAGGAGGGCCGTGTCAATTGGCTGAGAAACGTGGACACGTGACCAACGCGTCAACACCGTCACACGGTGAAGTCGAAAAGCTTTTTGGCAAACTGTCGTCTTTTCGCGATCACCACCACGTTCAACCATGGCTAATCGATTTCCGTACTCCCAGCGCTCAAAAGAGGCGCCAATGGATTATCAATGGACCAACAGAAGTCCTATAAAACCTGCCTGGGTAGCTTCAGGGGATGATGACGCAGAAAGTACACGAAAACGTGAGCAGTTCGAACAATTTTGACGCGAGAACAAGCTAATGAGTTGTTCTTAGGCTCTCATGACAGAATTGTATCACCTACTCCTACTCTAGGTACACCACAACCAACCTTTGGTACCAACCAAAATGTTCCTTTTCTCTTCCAGCCTGCACCAGCGCCACCTCCTCCAGCGCATCCTTGGATGCCACCACCACAATTTACACCCTCAAAAGCATTCCCTGACATCAAAGACGTTGATATGTCAGAAGCAAGCCCTTTAAGAGCTGAAGATGCACCCCATGACCAATCTAAATCTCCGGAGAAGGAATCCGAGAGCACAAATAACCGTCCACTTGCAATCGGTGGTTTGAGGCGTGTATACAACAAGCGGACCAAACCAAAAAAGAGTAAAGTTCAACGTGGTCATGAGGAAGACGAGGATGCAGCCAGTGAGAGTGGGGAAGAGGGTGCGATCACACCAGTATCCAGAACCACGTCCAACCACTACACGCTAAATATGCCTGCACCTGCGGCACCTCCATCTGACCTCCCCTATGTGCTCCTTGGGTAAGTATTTTTGATAAGCTCTCTATCACCGTACTGATACAAAATATGGTGTTACAGTTACCTACAGTTCTTCTTCAATCTCAGCCTAATTTTAATCTTTTTATACCTATTTATTCAATTCATCCTTACGGTACAAAGGGATGTTGAACATCGGATTTCCGAATACTCACAGGGTACGTTTTATATAGTCGACAGGATATGACACTGATTGGAATTTTCTCTGTAGATATCATTCAAGAGATCAGCATGTGTGCTGCCCAATACCGAAATAATCTTTGCGACACCAATCCCATCCCAGCGATGGTGCAACAATGTGCAAACTGGCAGACGTGTATGAATCGCGATCCCACAGTTGTCGGCCGGGCCAAAGTTGGAGCTGAGCTAATTGCGGAGGTAGTCAACGGTTTTGTCGAACCGATCAGCTGGAAAACGCTGGTAAGGCCGCGACATCTCTCTTGGAATTTATAGACGAGTTGGCTAAAAAGGGATATTGTCTCTTTTAGATATTCACGCTTACCTCGCTCGCTTTCTTGACTGTGTTTATCAACACATTGCTGTCTTTGTATCGTTCGAAGCACCAACCTATCCGGGAAGTGCCGCCTCAGCCAGCACCTGCGTTTCCCATTGCACCCCCAACACCTTTTCCAGCACATGCTTACAATCCCTATCATACCCCAGGTTGGGGTCATTATCGGACCGACGACGACATGGAGTCTCCGACTAGAAGGCGCAGGCTTGAAGGGGGTGCTGCTGCTAAAATCAAGTAAACGAGTAACGATTATTGGAGAAGGCATATCACAATTATGCATGACTACTATCACAATCGGTGATTATTAGATACGATTATTTATTCTACCTGCATGCATTAATGCTATCACATTAAGGTGAGTTAGAGTTCCGCTCCGCTCTACGTTTCGTCATTGTTGACTTATTTCTAGATATTATCAAGAGGGAAATCTCCGCTCTTAAATATGTGTCCCGATGGATTGGGGCATGATCGCCTTGTGTGGGCCAGTGTATGAAGGGTAGCACACTCTATCGGCCTTCTTGAATCGCTAGACAAAGTAGGGATTCCTTTCTTTACCGGTCTTCTCCGATGTCGCAGTTCATTCAACTCTGTTGGCCACGGAGCTTTTGCGACGTCTCAACTATCTCGGAAACGGATAAAAATTACGACTGCTCTCATGTCCCACAGTGAACAGCACGAGTGAAGATCACTCTCCTTTCGCCAATCGATCTCCGACTGGATCTGGTTCACGAGTAGGTGATGTTTGGGAGTCAACGACGTTGCTGGCGAGATGATTGACATGTCGAGAACATATGTTTTCCGGCAGACTTGATGGGTCAGAACATGAAATTGCTCACCACGATCTGGTTGGATGAGAGATTTCTTTTTTCTTGTTTTTTTTCATACACAGGACATGTCCAGGTGTTGAATTCTCATTCTCATGCCTGAGCCTGTCAGTCTATCTCACGTTGGATGAGAAGTTTCTTTAATGGATTGACCCCCCTGGTTTTTCGCACTGGAATGGGTTTTGGCCTCGTGTGAAGCCGCATAGGTGTTGCTATGTAAGGTCCCATCGACAATTCTGAATCCTGTGCACGGTGGACGACCGAATGGGCGTCGACCCCTTTTTGTAACATGTCAGATTCAAGTCCGTCATAGACTTCACGTTGATGTCAGCATCGGGTTTCAATAGTCCGGTTGACGTCGGTTCATATTGGGATGGGGGACCTGATTGATGTATATGTAGTAAAAAGGCAGTTTGTCCCCACTCGTATCCTGATTCCTGAGCCTCTGAGTCTCATGTTCCGTTTTCAGAATCAGAATTATTCGGTAGCAATGAGGAGTAGTACGGAAAGAATATAAGAAGACTGCTCAACTGCGCATAATAAAACGAAGCCTAAGTTGTGGGCAAAAAGTAATCTATTATAATGGCTGTTGGATACACACAAAGCGAATGCATTGGTTGCGAGGTTGCGGACCTTTATGTTTTATGCATGGATGCATGTACGCACCGCACATAAAAGCCCGGTCGCCGTGTTGGTCTTGGGTAATGATACTGACATATTTATTAGCGCATCTTGAGATTGTTTAAGCAAACGGAATGAGAAGCCAGGCAGGCAAGCATGGATGGATGATGATGATGGTGGTGGTCCGGGTGGTGGTGGTGCCTCCCCTCTCGATCTCGTTTCTTTGGAATTGGATGCGAGATACCTGTCCATTCAAGCCAAGCTGGCAGTTGTGTTTTCAACCCTGCAGTCGGACCGTTGGCCGAATATTGGGTTTTGGATAGGGTCCAGCAACGTATCGCAAAAAGGAGCTATGTACTCTAGAATTTACATTTGCCCTTGATGGGACTCATAAACATACATAACAGGGCAGGGGCGGGGTTATGTACATAAACGGGCAATAAATGGTTTAGCAGCGAGCAGGGGCGCGTTCCAAGTCTGGCCAGGTGACGGCGGTACGAAATGGATGGCATTTTGGGTATCATTTCCATTCCTCCTTCCCAGTTCCAAGAACCAAGAACCAAGAACCAAGAACCCCTAGAAGGGAAGGGGGTATTCGATAACCCCCCACCATACCGAGGATCCAAGAGAACCTCTAGCGAGGAGCACGCAACGTCAGCGGGTGGTGACTTGTCCCGCCACGACGAAGGAACAAGGAATGGATCAATTGAGCGGATCCTTTACCCTGTTCAATGATGAAGTGAACTCTGGGCTTTTTAATTAAAAATGAATTATTTCTAGGTTGTAAATCCTTTCCCCTGTTTTAGAAATTTTTAGTGGAGTGAAAGAACGGGGTTTGGGGGAAGAGAGCCCCGTTAGCATTGGTTTCGACAAGTGTAATGGGTGAGAAGTCCACCCCACCCCAGATGGCAATTGTTTGCGTCGCCGCGGCACTGTAAAAGAGCACGTCAAAATGATTTTGAAGGGGGACGCCGGACATGTGTGGCATTTTTTCTCCTTTTTCTCTCCATTTTTTTTTGCCGGGTAACCCCTTGAACTCTGAGATTGAGCGGGATTTCAAAGCAAAATTGGAGAAGACGGCATTTGATTAGGGTTGGATAAACACAAGCACAAGGACAGGGATGATCACCTCCGATTGTCCGTTTGGGTCAGATATGATGTGTAGCGTCGTCGGAGAGGTCATCAGACGTGGGTCAGGTTGCCATCTACCCCATCCTTCGATCCTCGGACCAATTTCTTACCTCTCTCAGACACAATCGGGGGCCTACTTATTTCAACATTATCAACAGCTCAGCAATGGCCCATGTTAGTATGTATATAATGCAGTCCCAAAGTACAATCCCAATCCATAAAAAAAGTAAACTAGGTCACCGTCCGTATCAAAGAATTAAACAACAAGTGATATGGACGGACAAGGTGTTATCCTTTATTCGACCCGGATGCTGCTGCTGCCTTTTCTTCCTCCTTTTTCTATAGGAGTTGTGAGGATGATATTGATGTTCGGCAAATAACGGACAGACCTTTTGTTTAGCCCTTAGCGCCTCTGCATCACTGTGGCATATTCAAATTAGAATGCGGTGCTTGGGGTGACAAAGCGAGTCATACTTACGCCTCTTTTCGCTTGGCCAGAGTGGTTGCGCTCTCTTTTGGTTTCTTTTGAGCTGCGGCTTTCTTCTGAGCCTTGAGACGATCCTGTTCACGTTGATTGCCCCCTAAAAGCAGAAAAATGGTGAATTTAAGCAGCCCTTGACATGCATAGTGCTGTGCTTAAATGGCGTAGATAGTGAAAAACTTACGGGTCATGATGGATGGGTATTAAGGAGAGATGGATACGATAATATTGGATGGTTGTGTTGATTGATGTGAATTGAAGCGGAGATTGTATCGGAGTATTAATAATTGTATTTGATGGAAAAGGTGTAGCAACGGGGATTATTGTTTTCGTTAGTGGATGTTAGTAGGTTAAAGGAAGATTGAAATGAAATGAAGTGTAATGAAGAGACTAAGGTAATGGTCGGTGACTTTGTGAGTTCAGACGCCACATATAAGTATGAACTAGTACGAATCGGGATAATGATCTGAAATGATGGATTAATCCGAAGTTTATGTAGTGGAATGGACTAGGACGGTACCGGGATAATGATAAAAGACGGGATTGATAAGATAAAGTGGAATAGATTTAATCTCGATTTAATCGGGATAGATATTTAATATAAAAGGAAATAGCAAGACTCCTTTTTAACGGCGGCCTGGATTTAGTTGTAATATTCTGATATCGATGAACGGTCTCGATTAAACTTTTTTAGCGAATGGAGACCACGCGAGTGACAGATAGATCTTGATTTTAACAACGGAAACAATCTAAAGTTGGCAAAACAAAGGCACGCGGCTAAGAGGAAAAAAAAAAAAGACTGACTCTACCCTGCAACGAGAAAAAGAGAGATGAATCTCCAACTGTTTGATCGCCCATGATCATGTCCCGCTTCTTGGGCCCTGATCTCTAATATATATACAACACGCCACCTCTGACGAATACTCTTTTGCCCTTCCAACTCCCCCAATGTCCCATAGACACATTTCCCGCCAGCAGGACCGTGACGTCCGTATGCTGGATCCCTCACAACAACTCATTTCTCATCCTCCTCATCTCAACGGTGCTCCCCCTACCCCTGCTCTATCAAATGGTTCAGTAATTCAACCACCAGTACAATCATCTTCAGCTCAAAGTGCCCCAGGTCCATCATCATCAGCAGCTGCATCATCATCAAGTATTCTACAAAAACTAACAACAGCGAATGAGCAGACTTGGCTGTTAATTGGTATGTCTGACTTGTATTTTATTCCAGTCTGAATTTCTCAATATTTCAAAAGGTAGAGTAGCGGAGCAGATGGGAGATTTGGAACATGCTCTGTCAGCTTACGAAAACGCTCTGCGGCATAACCCAACTTCGGTTTCTGGTCTTACTCAGGTAGCAGGTATCGCTCGGATCAAGGAAAACTATCCAAAAGTACGTTTTTTTCCCTCTCCTGTGTGTGTGTTTGCCGCCCGCTTTCTGCCGCTCTTATCCGCGGCTCTTTCTTCAACTTTGTTCTTGTTTGGTTCAAATCCTTATGACGACATTCTCAGGCCGTCGATTACTTTCAACGTGTGTTGCAGTTGGAGGAGGACAATGGTGAAATATGGAGTGCACTAGGTATGTTCACCTCCCTTGTTTAATAATTCATACTTATTCATGTTACAAAAAAAGGTCACTGCTATCTTATGCAGGACGACCTTCAAAAGGCATACTCTGCATACCAGCAGGCTCTTTACCTTCTTCCAAATCCCAAAGAAGATCCCAAACTCTGGTATGGAATCGGTATCCTTTATGATCGTTATGGTTCTCTCGATCATGCAGAGGAAGCTTTTGCCTCTGTTCTAAGAATGTGCAAAGGTCTGTCCATCAAACATATTCCCCTTGACTATGACTCACGGTTTTTAAAGACTTGGAGTTTGACAAGGAGAACGAAATTCTCTTTAGGCTAGGCATAATCTACAAGCAGCAGGGAAAGTTTGAAGAGTCTCTGCAATGCTTTGACCGGATACTTCGCAACCCACCAAGTCCCCTCGCACATGCCGACATCTGGTTCCAGATTGGTCATGTGTACGAGCAGCAGAAGAATGTTGGTCTTTATCCCTTTATATCTCTTTACTGTATTTATTCTATCACTCTAGCATGCTCGCGCTAAGGATGCCTACGAACGCGTCGTGGAGGCAAACCCCAGTCACGCCAAGGTTCTTCAGCAACTCGGCTGGCTCTATCATCAAGATGGCTCCTCATTTCAAAACCAGGACCTCGCCATTTCATATTTGACCAAGAGTCTGGAAGCCGGTGAGTATAGCCTCATTTTTATTTTTGGTCCCCTTGTTCATATGGTCCTTGTAGATCCTTCTGATGCCCAGAGTTGGTATCTTCTTGGCCGTGCCTACATGGCTGGCCAGAAATACAACAAAGCATACGAGGCTTATCAGCAGGCTGTGTATCGTGATGGACGCAACCCCACCTTCTGGTGTTCAATTGGTGTTCTCTACTTCCAGATCAATCAATTCCGCGATGCTCTTGACGCCTACTCGAGAGCCATTCGCATCAACCCCTACATCTCCGAAGTCTGGTTTGATCTTGGCAGCCTCTATGAGAGCTGTAATAATCAAATCACCGACGCCATCGACGCCTATGCTCGTGCCAGCGAGCTCGACCCAGGAAACGCGGCCATCGCTCAGCGTCTTCAGCTTTTGAAGAATGCTCAGGCGAACGGCACTCAGCTGCCTGCCGCCCCTAGTCCACATGACGTCCACCCAACTGCTTATGCCAGCTCAGTGGTTCCACCACCCGGATTGTCGGGTCCTCCTCTGATGCTTCAGACACAGAGCGGAGCGCATCGCCCTCCTTACAGGGAAGACTCTAGGGGTCCTCCTGGAGAGATCTCTCTCCCACCTCCATCGCAGGTTAACAATGCTGGCAGGCCATCGCCTCCCCCTCCTTTCCGAGGAGGTCCTCCGCCACCCGTCATCATTGACGAGTCTCGTCATATTTCTAACCATGCGCCTTTGGCACCCATGGACGTCGATCGTCCTCATCATGGTGGTCGCGATTATCCTCCCTCGCGCGAGCAAGGTCGTGGACCTGCCAACCACCAATCTCTCCTTCTCCAGCACCCTGGGCCACCCCAAGGGCCGGAGGATCCTCGCAATGGATCCCACATGCACCACCAAGACCCTTACTACAACCGTCGCCCACCCTCCCGCTCCATCTCCCCCGCACCCCATAGTGCTCGCCCCCGATCCCCACCTCCACCTCACTATGGTCAACCCGGCCGCCCACCCGTTGGTCCAGGTCAACCAAGCGCTGTCCCACCGCATCGCTCCCCTCGTACCTTCTCCGTCCACGAGCAGGCACAAATGGAGCAAGAGGCGGCGTGGGATCGTCGAGGTCCTCCACCCCGCGACGAATGGGATCGAAGGTCACGTCATGGTAGCGAGTATCCCCCACCTCATCCTCCTCAGCAACATCAGCAAGGATTTTACCCTCCCCGCTCTCCTCGCGCTGCTAGTCCCCCAGCACCATCTCCCCGAGGGCCTCATTCGGCTAGGTACTGGGACAACAAGCCTGCGTCGACAACTGGCCCTTCTCCTCATCAAGGATTCCGTGGTTCGCCGCCCCCTCCTCCACCCGCTCAGCACGAACAACCGACTCGCCGTTACGATCCCCGTCAAGAGGTCCCAAACCGCGACTACGACCAAGAGAGGCCTGAACCCCGAAGCTATCCCATGTCGCCTGAAATGCGAAGGACGCACCCTCAGCCCCATCTCATCAATAGCAACCGAGGATCAGAAAGCCCACACGTCGCGCATGCACTCGCGGATTCCAAGGATAGGAGGAGGAGGAAGGAAAGGGAGGAGATGCCTGCCCCGCAAGGTCAACCTCAGCTTCACCCTCCCCCACCACCTACCCCGGCTCAAGTCCCACAGTTTCAGCAGCCTCCGTCAATGATGTCACCAGCCGCAGTGGCAGCAGACTCTGCGCCTAAGCGCGATCGTAGGAAGAGGACAAATGGTAAGAAGACCCAACAAGAGATTGTTGTACCAGAACCTCAAAGAATTTCTTCTTCAGGCGCGATTGAACAACGTGGACCAGGAGGTAATTTCAAGGTGATGCCTACCTATCCCAAGGGACCTGGGTCTCCTGAGACCAACTCGAATGGATCTGGTTCGTCGAGGTCGATTCAGCCTTCGCCGACGAGTGCGACTCCCCGCCCGCCTTCGAGGATTGTGGATGACGACTATGATGGTGGCGCTGTTGATGCGCTCATGGGACTGTCGACCTTCCGCGGTGGTGACAACTCTAACCCCGACGGCCCGGCGCACTCCCCTACCATTTCATCGCATAGCAGGCATTCTGATCCATCGCCTCGTCCTCCTCCTTCTCATCGCAACTCTGTGTCGTCGAATCATGCTTCGCCTCCTGCCCAGGCTGCCCCTCTGAAACGTGCTCTTAGTCCCGGTCCTGAGGAGTCTGATAACAAGCGCTCAAGGATGTCTGATATGAAGGGTCGCCCATCGCCTATTAGTGCACCTATTCCTTCGACTCGCCCATCTCCCATTCCCTTCCGCACCGGTCCTGCTTCTCGTTCGCCTGATGGACGCCAGCCTCATGAGCAATTCCCTCCCAGCCCGTCTTTGCCTTCTGTTCTTCCTCCTCATCCCCGCCCTATTGGAAACACCGGACATGCTCAGTCTCATGTTTCCCAGCCGTCCAACAGTGCATTGGCTCTTCCTTCCATTGCAACTCTTTCGCCATCACCGAGTGACGCGCCGAGCAATCATGATGACAAGATGATGGTTGATCAGCGCTCGCTTTCACCGCCTCAGATGCGGGGTGGGAAGATGATGGATGGTCGTCCATCGTCAAGGTCGCCGACTGCAAAGCAGACACCTTCGCCGCCGTCTGAGAAGAAGGAGGCTTAGACACTTTTTTTATCTTATTTTTTTCCTTGCCTTTTTTGAGTGAACAATTCTATCTTTTTTTTTGCTGATACATAGCTTTTTTCTTTTCATTTCTTACGCATCTTGACTGATTGAATTCACCCCATCGAACCGTACATACATCATCATCATTATCATTATCATCCATCTCACTGCTATGCCATCGATCTCTTGCGCTGTCTTTTCACGCTGCTTGTTTTATGACCTTTATGACGACGCCCCCTTTTTTTATATTATATGTTTTTTGAACCCCATCCATTGAACCATCTCATTCATGCACAATACACATACCTACCATCCATCCATCCACTTTCCCATTTGACGTTTTCATAACATACCCCTCTCCACATACACTGGCACTGGCACTGTTCATTTTCATTTTCACGTCATAGAATAAAGTATAAGTATAAATCAAGTTGTGGTTTTGTGTACGATACATAGCGAATTTTGAAGCTTTTTTTCAATTGTGGTTGTGATTGATGTGACTTTGAAGATTTGAAGATTGAAGATTGGATGGTTGGGGTTTCGTCATTGTTCACGTTGATGATGATGATGATGATGGGGACGGGTGGTGGGTTCTTGGTTTGGAATTCGAAGGGGACGGAGTAAAAAAAATGTGCCACAGTGTACTTGTGGAAAGCATATACAATACGTATGCATGTGTGGTGCATCAGAGTGAGCTATTTTTGACGTTTATCATGGATGTGATGGGTTGATCATGAACATCGCAAATGTAGGACTACTACTTGCGAGGGTGATTATGATATCGATTTGGATTTGAAGTAGATTTTTGGAATCGATACTTTGTCAAGTTTGACCTTTGAATGATACAGCGCCTATAGATAGTGGTGGTCACGGTAAGAAACTCCACTGCAGCGTGCTCTTAGATTTAAATTATATCCGTGTCATTTCGTTGGCGTCGCTTGCGGCTTGCGATTGACGGAGGTCGCGTACAATGTAAGTACATTTGCAATATGAATTTGTAGCAGTAAAAGCCATGGATCAAGCGCGGATTTTCACGAATGGAGGTGAGCTTTTTTCACTTTGTCGAACATGAGAAGTCGAGTCTTGACGTTGTTCAAGTTGGTCTCATGGCGAGCTGTCAGTCTGGACCATTCGCACTCGTTTTTATTATTATTCAATTTAGATTGAATGGGTTTGAATTGTATTGATGACACTGCCGGATTGGGCGACTTCATCGCCTATCTCAAACTTCTGTTGGTGGTGGATCCTGAGCCTGAGGCCCTTGGATAACGGCGAAATGCCGCGACGCCCGTCGCGTCGCGTCATTGTCAAGAACCACGAGTTAAGTAAAGATCCCCTTATTGTCAATGGGCGGTGCGGCCGTTGTTGATGTCAACTTGAATGTGTGATGAGTGCCAGTGATGATCAGGTCGGCGCCAGGATCAAATCAAAGATACATATGTTGTAAGTACATATGCAGCAAAGGAAAAAAAAAAGGTGTCAAGTGTTTTGTATTGTATTATAAATTGAATTATAATTATAACCCATGATTCGTAGATGAAGATGGAGATGAAGATGGAACATCGAAGTTTGTTGTATATAATTCAATTTTGAATTGGGGGTTCGTGTCAGGCGGGCGGAAGCGGGCAGCCTTGGGTGCCATAGCCATAACTGTCGTGCTACATGTCGGTTCATTCTCGACGTTTTTTTTTGGGATGACAGTGATCAAAGCACGAGCTCATGACTTGTGAATGACATGATAGCATGACAACTTACAAGCACCGGCTGGCTAGTTGCAATTCATTTATCTTGGCAGTTTTGTAGAGTTCTGATTCATATGTATACATACCGTTTGGCAGTTGTGTCAAACTAGATTATGATAGCGCTACGGTGGTTACATACCTACACGGTATGAACACAAAGTAAGTACCTCCCCCTGGAATGATACCGGATGATGCCTGAGTGCAGATGTCGAGTGATTATTTAACGATAAATAAACAACGTACTGGTGTGAACAGCGGATGTGCATTCGACACCAACTGCAGAGGTACCTGCCTGCTATTGTCACCGGTTAAAATGACGACAACATATTGGACAGAAAAAAAGTAGAGAGATGATTACCATTTTTGTATTAAAATCCATAAAAAGAGGGGATTCCGGAGCATGCTGTGGACTGTGCCAATTGCCGTTGGCTATTATCAAGCCCTCATCAACTGACACCGGGTTCTTCAATGCATTCATACTGACGTATGTACGTGAAGCCGGAACCGCCCAGTTGTTGTTCTGTAGGTTTGTATCAGCGAAATCACAGCCTAGCGGTGACTAGTGAATGGATGTAAACGTCAGACAAGCGCCATTAGTATTCACCTAAAAGCATTTCGTCATCCTAGCTGTGTGGGTTGGCGTTGCACACATACACGCAATTGTGATTTTGGCAGTAGTACTTCGGGATGTTCCAGAAAATTGATGTGAGATCGCGTTGCAGTGAAGACTATAAGACGTTATAACGATACCATTCCGTACATTCATAACGCTTGTATTGCATGCTAAAGTGTTGAAGGGTGCATCACAATTGCACGCCAAGCACTGCATCGCAACCCAACAGGACGAAGGCTGGTAACCCATGATCCTTGGAGCGTTCCTGCCTCGATCCGATAATAAGCAGCGGCGGCTGTATCATTATGTAGACATTGGTGGGATCTGGGGCAGCATATTCCCATCGCGCCAACTTGAGTCACGGATGGTAGGCTTGGGCTTGCCCGAGACCGGACTTAGAAGGGGCGATGACACCATAAAGGAAGTTACGAACAGAAACCCCCATTTTCCATATGCGGTGCGACGAGTCTATCTGCCACAGACCTAGATAAAAATACGGCATAATCAGATTATTTCTGGATCATAGTCGGCTATGAGTGGGATGGAAGAACTGCGTTTTGTGCTTATCGATCGCCGGGGGTGGGATAGGCGTGTTGCGTAGGGTAGTCATACCCACACCCGTTGGGTTGCAGGAAGCCAAGGATGGGTTTGCGTGGAAGGGGAAGCCGTCATTCCATCTCGTTCCATCGAGCCGGATGGAATCACACTAATACCATGGCTGGGAAGGGACGAAAAGGCGTTCTAATCATAGATGGGGAACGAATGAACAGTGAACACGGGGGAGATGACCACTTGTCCCATCACCCTCTCATCGCCGATGTCTACAAGATAGGGTCCATCCGATGGACTTAACTGACACGTACCCATTGGGTTAAGCCGATCTTTATATATAACCGATTGGGTTTGCTGCACTTGCGCAGTCAGTGTCATTGAAACAATGCGAAAGATTCTGTTGGCATGCGTTGCGGTGATCTATCAATGGGCATGTGCTCCGTGCCATTTCCCTAAGTTGCCCTGCCAGGTTAAATGGAGCCGACTTACATGCTCAAATACCATGATCACGATTACGATTGGAAGCCAGTGGACAGCATTACATGACCCCGCCATCAATACACAGAGCATGCCAATGCTGTGAAGACCATCCAGATAAACACCCCGATCGGGGAAATCAGGGAATGGCGGCACTCACACGAAATGGCCAGGCATATGACGGTCCAGCAGGCCTATTAACGGAGAGATGTGGTCTACCGCCTTTCCCTGGAGAAAGGCACCCATGACATTCCCATAAAACCAGAATGGAACTTGGGGTACTGCTTTTACTGCAATTAGAACAGTTTAAACCAGCTTTAACATAGTCATATCATTTCATCTCAAGATCTATTAAAAATGCAGTGAAGGTGAGTTGTCTCAAGGGAATGTTGCGGAAAAAATATGTATACCCTGCTTATCTGACTTGCGCGATGCACATGGAGAGACTGTGATTCAAGATTTACTCGGACCAGAGGTATGACAGGGCAGAATGGCGATGGAAGAGATGTATTGCTTCTAAGCAAATCCCCAGAATAGAACGGGAAAGGCTGGTGACAAGGGTGAGATCCTTGTCAGGCCCCTCGGACTCGCCATTCGCTTTGCGGATTCGAATGTCATCAATTGGAAAACATGCGCGTAATTTTGGAAACCAAGCGTGCTTGAGAATGGACCTCTGGCTTCTGAAAAGAAGAGCATCCACGAATGTGTCAACCAATGATAAACAGTGAGAAAGATAAGAACTTGGGCCAAACAGACATGACCTATGTTTATTGAGCGGTTTTCCAGCGGTAAATTTCAGGTAAAAGTCGTCGCTAACACGTAGTTGCTGGTAATCACTGGTTCCTTGCTCCCATGGATGTCGTCGGCCCGATTTGCACAGACGAGCTTCTCGAAATGTCATATTCGTTGGTGACAACGTCTATAACACAAGGTGAAAGTGGATCGTTCCCTTCCGGATCTGGTATGCTCATCGATATGAAGGTTAAGCCGCCAACGTCTCGGGGAGTAAAAGGTGCTTTGGTGGCCAAGAAAGGCAAGATGGTGGAAAGAAAAGGGAATCCCGGAAGTGACTCCATTTGAAAGCGTGCTGAATTCGAGTTATTGTAACGCGTTAGATAGTTTATCATGAAGCCAATGTTAACCTCTGCATCACAGCAGGCGATATGAGGTAACGAATAGTGTTGGATGAGTAGGGTCCATTCTTTAGACAGAATTGATAGTTACATATCAGGAGGAGCTCCTTAATGTTGGAAAACGCCTTACCGTTTGCATCTAATAAAGGGGACTTTCAAAAACCCTAATAGCGTGTATCTTGGTTGTCTTGACAGATGGAATTAGAGTGCCGCTACACAAGAGAATTCCATGGGCATTAGCCCATAGAGGTTTGAGGGAATTTGTCGGACGAATTCCTGGTGGCGAAGCCTTAGACTCCGGTACGCGATAATGAATGAATTCGAACGCGCAACCGCGGGCGCAAGTTCTTCATTGATTTAACGAACTCTGAGCAGTCTAATTGACAAATCAAGGCAAAGTTTGAACTGGGGTGACTTCGAGAGGACTCAAGCCGCAGCGCGGTGTTTGACCTGCGCTAGAAATCATGAATCATAAACAAGCGTCGAGTCGAGAGTTATACGTGTAGAAGCTTCTGATAATTACCTTTTGTTCCATCCGTAATTATTGTGTACATTCTAATTTCCTGTGAATAAGATACTTTTCATGACTTGTAGACGTTGTTCAAGGTTAAGTTCAAGTTCAAGTTGACCGTAAAATGATTTGCCATCAAAGATTCGTAAGCAAGGGAACGCCTCAAACGACTTGCACAATGCACACAACTTTCATCCAACCTCCTCAAACCCTCGTCTTTATCGATACTGTGCTGGCAACACGCTCGAATAAGAATCTAATCTTACGCTTGCTGGCCATCTATTGCTGGAGTTAAACTGCTTGCTTGCACGTTCATGTGCTTGCGTTATTGAGGCACATGTCGACAACCTCAACATCAGCAGACAAACTTCCTGGCTCTGAATACCCCGTACTTAGAACAACTCAAGCGGATACTTCTCAAAACGTGTCACAAGCACAGTCTGCAACGCAAACACATTCACTGTCATCGAATACAATGTCTCATACAACCCCTGCTGTACACTATCGATCCAGGTCTAAAGACTCCCAGGTTGCACACTCGCTAAAAGGAGCCGAAACAACCATGACAGTGGAAGGCGAAATTACTTCAGCTAATCTTGCGGACAATACGTTGGTTGATGGCGAACCGGACAACCAGGCATCAAAGCATGCAAAAGGCGAATCTACTAGCAGTTTTGTTTTACCTCCAACATTAGTACCGAGCGATGGAAATGCCAGTCAAGCTGGACAGAATCCGGTACATGGTCTGCAGGACAGCCTTTCGCGTGATGTCCAGTCCATTCCGACCGATGACCAGACACTGCCCGCCTGGGACCCGCTTCATGGTCAGGCCCCTGACCCTCAAATTGGTTTACAAGAGAAAACTATAACTGTCGACGAGGACGAAAAGGCCGAAGAGGATATCGTCGATTCAAATGGGAAACTTCTCATCCCCGATCAAGATGACGTCGACCCAAAGTCCATGGTATCGAGGAGAACATCTCATCTTCGACTTGACCTAAAGCCCGCTTCACCGCAGCCTTGGGACAAAGTGGAGCCCCCTTTGGACAACAACATGAAAACCGTTGGAGGCTATTATTCACCTGCAGCTTCACAGCAAAAGTTCCATGCAATGCAAAATTCTGCGTGAGTAATCCTACATTCAGTCACCACCAGATCCAACACCCCCAAAAAATCGGAAAGAGCTTTCCCTTTCAACACTCCTGATTTAATTGATAAAAGTTCTGTTCTCATTTATCTTTTGCTGCTTTCTAGGATGTCTCGCTCCCTTATCCCCAAATCGTCGTATTATTTTGGACCCCCTCCCCCTGATTCCGCGTATGGCACTGCACCTATAGGCCAAATAGGTGTTCACCACCCTCGAGAAATTCTGAGAGTTGAACGCGACTACACAGGGGGTGAAGTGATTCAATTTGCTCCCATATACCCACTTGAACTGGAAGGAAGGGTGGATGATGCTTTACTTTTCTCCTGCATGCATTCACTGACTTTCTCTGCCATAGCTGACACCGACACAATTTTTGGAGTCCATCAACTCTATAAACGAGCTACTCATCTCGGCCCATAGCTTACGATATTCGATTTTCGACAATATGCTAAGCATTTTTACCCTTCAAATTTCCAAACTATTCCGGACAACACATTTTGAGAAGGTCAGTTTCCTCTTTTCGTTCTATCTCTCATCTTGGCACACGTTTTCAGAACCTAAAAGCGATCACTCCCTGGTTTCGGTTCTTACGATTTCATGTGCATGTATGGAACGTGTTCTTCACTGCTCTTATTGCGCCTTACTTCTCTCCTCGCGAGATGAAGCCGTCTGGGCCACATCTAGATGCTGCATCTGCCTTATGCTTGCATGGCTGATCATTGCTCTTCGATCGTGAGCTTTATGAAATCTGGTCAAGCTCTGGAGCACTTTCTGCTGGCCTATTGTGTGCTCCGTCTGACATCACTGACAACCATCTTTCCAATTCTTCCAGGAAATGGGCCGTTTACATGATCTCATTGATGACTTGAACGCTGAAATGTATAATCCTGTTGGCCTCAATATCTTATGGCCAAAAAGCGTAGCTTTCCTCTATGTAAGTGTTTTTCATTCCTCCCTAGGATCCAACCCTGCTGACTCGTGTTTGCCTTTTCTGTTCCATCCCCTTCTTCTTTGGATTTTACTGCTGTTCACCCTTTTTCATTTACTTCGTGCATCTGCCGTCGCTTGTGCATTCCTTGCGATATGACTATGGTTGGCGATCTACGTTTCCGGAAACGTGTTTCCCTTCCCGTTGTTCATTGTGCTTATTTCCTTCATCTGTTTTGCCTGTTGTCCCACAAAACTGCGGACCTGGACCTCGCACCCTTTTCGCCACCTCCCTGGGCAATATTGACTTTGGTTGATCGCTCGACATGCTTTACGTTGTCGTCATACCTGGACATGCTTCGGTCGGATACGATACGGTACATTGCGGCATCCCTCGCCTCGTCCATGCAATCGCAATCCCATGACACACTCCATTCGGTAACCATCATGTCTTTCCGACGTCCGCCTCTGATTCGCTTGTCCGCTTTCCTCACGATGTCCATTGCCACTTGACCAAATCTTCTGGTCGCGCCCCTATTATCATATCTTGCCCCATGGTCTTCTTGTTCCACCACTCCACATTGTGGATATGACACCATCGGCGGCACTTCTGTCGCATTGATCTAACCGATTCATCACATTGAACGGCGGCTCTACGCCTTGCGTTTCGTCCGGCTCACCTATTTTTGTCATAAAGTTGGAAATTGAATACTATGTGAGTATTTCTGTCTCCTCCTTCTGTCAAGTTATTGTCGATGGTTGTCATAAAACCACGAACTATCGCGGTGTTACCGCATAGTTCTCCTCGGATCTGCTCAAATAGGAGACCCGCTTCTTTGCTTTAGCGATTATGAAGCCTGGAGGGCTTCTTGTGTGGATTGCCACAGGGACAGTGTGCCGAAGGCGCTTTTGTTCATGCACTCGCGCGGAGTTTTTGTGGAGCAATCAGGGTGCAATTGTTTATTTCTTCGATAACCTGGCCGTTTTGTTTTTGACATCTAGACTTTTGACTGACCTCATCTTCTTTGTTCTCATTTTCACAGTGAATGTCATTGCCTATTACCGACCAAGTAGTCTCCCTGCATGGTCTTACAGCGTGGCAACGCAATTCAATCCCCTTCATTTCCCTCCGTCTGAATTTCTGGGATCTTTGTACGCCATTAACGCCGGATGGCTTTATGTGGTGTGACCCTGAGGTCAACCTTTTCTGGGAATTTTCTAGATATCACGAACAATATTTAACATGCTTCAGCCTCCCTTAGGCTTTGCGTTAGGCTGGTGTGGTTGCATTGGATCATGTCGCATCGTCCCTTTCTTCTAGCAATTTTTTCGGGTCGTTGGGGATACAACTCCATAACTTCAATTCCGAATGGGATTGTGCACTGCAAAAGGGCAGAGTTGGGGATGACGTCGACACTGGAAGGTGATCGCAAGTGATCGTGGGCGCGAAGTCCTGCATTGATCGCTCTCGACTTGCTTCTCGTTTTTGGAAATGTGGACCTTCGTCCTGATACGTTGTTTGCCTTTTAGGCAACAAAAAGTTCTCCCTCGCCTTTCTTTTTCTGTCTTCCATTCCGTCTGCCTTGGCCCTTTACCCTCCCTTTTGCTTCCGTTTGCCATGCGCATCTACCGATCCCACTCGCCACCTCGTAATAATACCCATATATCCCTTGGTTAGCCGTTTGTAGTTATGGCGTTTCTTGTACATTTAATATTCCTAATTCTACTTAGATTCCTTATGAGACTCGTTGGCTCCTGCCTACCCCCCATTAATATTGCACTCCTTTTGATAGCTCAGGCACATCGAAATTTACTGTCACACTCACTAATCTTCCACTTAAAGCACTGTCTTTGTTTCCCCGTAATAATGAACCTTTGAGAAATCACACAATAATAAAACGACTACACGACCATTTTTGTTTCTCTCCAAATCGATCTTCAACATGCTGGATACTGTGTAGTCATGTTGTCGATCGAGTGTGATCGATTTCTGTGCTTGGGTTGGTGTACCGGCCAGGCTCGGTAAGCGCTGGGTTTCTACTTTGTGGTACGACAATCGCCACGCTGAAGCTCGAATGAGGATTCTACCAAATAAGATCTTGTATTGTGGATCAATGATGCATTGATGATCGCCAGCAATGGAAGCTGATGCAAGATTCAGATGATCGAATATTAATCGGGCGTCTAAACAAGCTTCAGAATCATTCCACGCAGTGTTCTATTATTAACACCACAAGAGAGCGCTTATATTATTCTTCCGTGCATCGTTTGCTTGTTTAACGAGTGAATCATGTCAATATCACGGATCGGTGCTCTTGTGCGCAGCAGAGTCCTCACATTGCCGACACCGATTGTTTACTACCAATTGGAATCAGTCCAGAAACGTCAGCAACCAAAAAGCCTTTCGTGATGTCGACCAACCGCCTATTATTCTTCGGAGTTTTATAGTCTGATGTTGCAATTCTGTATTTTGAGCCATTGCTCTATGCTTCTGAGTCCCATGAAATGGGATTCAAGTTTTCTGGCTGCTTCCACTGCTTGCCCCATATTCTTTTGCTACCTGGCTTCGTGTACGATCAACTTTAGCTCAATTTATCTTCCGTCATTAGCTGTATTTATACATAGCTGAGCTCCGTCGCGATGGACTTCAGGTCCTGGTCAAGCCTTTTGTGATGCTCGAACTTGAAACATTCCAGCTGCAATTGCGGCGGTGTTTGAATCGAATTACAGAAGCTGACAAGTTATGACAGGTGTCCATCGGCAAGGGCCACCTTTGCACTTACTAGTTTCTTTTCGTTTCAGTTTGTTAGGGACCCAATTGTCATAAGCCCATGACCTGATCTGGCCTGATACACTGGTACTTGATTAGAACGAACCTCGATGCGCATCCGAAACGCTTGGGGAAGGCGGTACGACTCACAGACTCACCGTAATCGGGGCTGTTAACTGCTGTTAAGTTATAGTATGTACATGAATGTTAGAACTTACTTTGGACCTGCCGAGGACGGCTAAAGCGTCGACATGGGCAGCATGCGTTAAGGGTTTAACTTGTTGGTCGTTGTTACTCTTCTGCTTCATCAATTTCATACCATTCGGGCCATAGCAAATGATCCCGATGCTACTTGGAATCGGCGTCTGTCGGAACTGACTCCTGAGGTATGTATATGTAAACATTCCAAATTCCAAGTCTTCTCTGATTAATCTTGATTCAAATTCGAGCGAGAATGTCGGGGCACTGGCGCGGGGGATGAATGGTGCGTCAATGATGTCATTGATTGACTTGCGTCTTGACGCAAGTCGCTGCCAAGGCACGGGCATCAACGTGTGTTCTAACAGAGAAATGGTAGACGTGCGAGATAACGATTTTCCGACTTTCTGCCCTGTGTTCCTTGCGTCATGGTGTCCACGCAGCCAAACCAATTGACGTATTCCATGATCAGAGTTGTGGCGAACATAATTTATGAATAAGGGCAGAATTTCACTGGTGCCCTGTTTCCGACACCTTGTTTCCGACGATATGGGAGGTCAGGATTCGACCGAGCTTTTCTCCTTTCACCTTTGTGCTTGTTTAGATATAATGAACTGTAAAGGATCAGAATCAGACCTCATGTCATCAGGCTGTTAGTACAACTCTATCGTAACTCTATCTCATTTTATTTACAGATATTTTTGCGACGACGTTTTGCAATTGATGGATAGCTGGATGACATCGACGCAGATTGGGGGTATCACAGATGTTGACAATCTTTCATAGATTCATACTTGGAAAAATACAGCGGTGCTGGCCAGTCTATCTAAGGCTCTCAGAGCGGTGATGACTTTGAAAACGGGTTTTTTACATCGATTCAGAGCTATGAGGCGTCATTTTGATGCCCTTCTGAATCAAAATGAAATTCTAGTGGTATTCCCGAGGCTTTGTGTTGAATAAATGAATGGCTATAAATTCAGGTGCTATATTAAGGCTGGTATACCCCAGAATTTTAGCTGTAGGGTAAGTGGACAGGCTCCGCTAGGACACTCAGGTTCTGTACTAGTACCACGTACCTGGAACATACAGCCAATCACGTATAGACATTCCCATCATTCGAAGTACTACTTTCTCGCAGATGCATTGAGCCTATCGAAGATACACATAATGAAAGCGAAATATAAATGATCAACCAAACGAATCATACATAGGAACCAATCCGATATGGGACATCTTCACAGATGACAATGAACCTCCGAGGATATAAGCTATAAATGTATAGTCTCAGTGGCTCTGAATCACTGAGAATCGAAGGGCAAAAACACTATGTTGTCAGTCAATCATCCATGTAAGCGCACCATTTTCTGGCAAAACGACATATCAGGACCCACGCTTTAAATAGCCGTCTGGCTGTTGTTTTGTTTGGGGGGTTGTACCCACCAAGCGCGGACCTGCGCGTTGTGTTATGCTTTCGAATCTTTACCCAGGAGAGCGCGTGCACGAAAAGGAGTAGCGAGAAACGTGTCAATTGGGACCGCTTATGTATGATTGGCTAAAATTTAAATGCGGCTCATTGGACCCAGCTCAGACTCGGAGGACTCTACCTTCATAGTCAATCTCCCACCACAGGCCGACTATTTTAAGCTTCGAAGGAGTGGGCACACATTTTCACAGCTCTCCAAGGCACACCAAAATAAGCCAGCGTGCGATAATAGACCATGTGTCGCCAGTCTATACTGTGCATAGCCTGGAACGATGATCTTAAGCAGACAGACTCGAGATAACCGTATTTACTTGAGCGTATAATTGAAACGCTCACCAATGGCATGTATGATTGTGTTGATGACAAGCGAACTTCCGCTATGGGTCCGTAAGTACATGGGAGCTAGCGTCATAATAGCTGAATCGAGGTCAATTCAATCATTTTATGACGGGGAAAGATTGCCTCCAGCATACGCGAAACTGTGGTGAAATCGTAACTAGTAGCGAATCGACCGGCCAATAAGGGATTGTTTGATTGCACATTTAAGCGCCGCCTGCGCGAAACGTTTCAACGGCGCGCTCGGCTCGTCCCCGTGGATAATTATTAATCACCTGTGCGTCCAGTAGCGATTCGTATTTACTCAACGGTACGCGTGACATTGATATTGCTTCCATATTTAAATACAACAACTATATTAAAATCTGTGCTTGTTATTTTTGGAAAGAAGAGCTGCATGACACGAGCTGTTCCATCCATGGTGGCTATTATGAATGGGAATATGCCTATGCTTTTCAAGTAATTTCATTAATCTGGAAGAACTTAAAGAAAATCAGCTGTGAATAGACGCCAACATTTGCACCTACTTCCTGTAATCGTGGATAGCCTGACTCGGAGCTCTCGTTAACTATGTCCAATGCCACAAACAAGGGGGATTACAGTGCTATGGGTGTGAGGCATCGTGCTTGCCCAAGGTTGTCAACAAGAGCTTCCTTTGTAAGTGGAGTGGGACTATGTGGCTTAATCCCCAGACGGTTAAAGAAAAATTGACCATACTTATTAGAATCGCATGGAGAAGCATTACACGCACTGCCTTGTGAGATTAAACTTGAACCCGAAAATGTCTGCGCTTGGACGTGTTCTTGTTCGAATTGATTTATGTAAATGTAATGATTCCCCTGGTTCAGCAACTTCTATACACTCCCAAAATGTTTAGGTCTGCACCTATGAGACCCAGATTTTCAAAATGAACTCAGTCCACGTTCCCGAGGTGGTTACTACCTCAGTCTGATTAAAATGCAACGTCGACTAAGAGAACGAAGAGAATAGTCACACTGCTCGTGAGCACCTCCCAGGATCAGGAGGGTAATAAACGGTCTATCATTGTCAATGAGCGGCAAGTGTCTTGTCGTTTGGCGTACGTAAACCAAAAGCGGTATCCGCTTATACAAAGTAGGAAACTTCCGAGTCGTGCCGTCTCTTCAAGACTCGAGAACTCAAGCACTGTCAAATTTCAATCGCACTGTTCTTTTACCACCACTGGGAAATTTCTATCATATGACTACATTCGATGCATATATATTCAGCTATCTTTCAAGTTCCTCGTTACCATTTCCTTGAGTCTTAGTTGCCCATTCTAGACCCTTTTTCACCGGAATGAAGTACTTGACCGGGTTTCACGATAGGTATACAGACCCCTTGTTGTGAAGATTTACATTGTAGCGGTCAAGGTGTCCTAATAATTTGCCTAAAGGTTGCGGACTCATCCAACAGAACGTCGAGTCTCCCCGATGGCCGAGCGATATAAATACTTTCCGTTAAGGTTTGAATAATCAGAACCGATCCAACTGTCACGAGAGGAGAATATTCAGTTACAATGCCGATGTGATACCGTTTCAGCGTATTCGTGATCACTCTTCCACGCGCACGGCGGTGAGCAACGGGCATTCTATCTCTTGATCATGATATCGATTATGGATTGAATAGGTTGCTAGTACTGGTGGCAAATGATGCCGCTTTTCTTGCGTCATGCATATCATTGCGTCAGGATGTAAAATGCCAGGCATATCAGGTGATATTGTAGCTCTTGACGTCTGTCCCCTTCCAGAGAAAAATTATGGTGTATCAAATTATTATAAATACCAAAAACAGTTGTCCTTGATACACTGTCAGGGCCTCATTGCGTCATTGCAAGAAGTTCTACTTATCGGCATCAATTTGGGACACAGCTATTACCCCCAGATTATAGATATCACAAGTTTATGACTTGGCTTTATCACTGTGTATCAAATTATTATTTCCTTGAAAGGGCCTGCTACAGCAATTCGGACGTCAGCGGCCGCAGACGAGTACTAGTATCTTTAATTGACAGTGAACAGTACACGATTAGCATGAGCTGCAGAACATCTATGTTACATGCTCTCTTGCGTTGTGAGCAGTGCGTCAGATACTGTTTATTGAGCTATGTTTGCAAGGGCCGGGCGTCAAAATACGTTCGAAGAGTCACGCCCGAACTGCGAATCATAGATCGCTAAAGATTCTGGCGCTTAATCCGGACTGAAATGGGCAGTGTAAAGTGCCGCATGATTTCATAGAATAATTTAACTGAGAAGATATGGCAGATAATTCATTGATAATTCCCATCGGTGGAAAAATTCGAAGCAAAAGATTTCACATAATGGACACGTCTTGGCTACTACGGAGGCTGTAACTGCTCTTGTCCGCTATATACGCGGTGATCAGGAGTCTGTAACACTCCTGGAAATTTTGTCGGGGACGTGAGGTCCAAGACGTCCCATCGGCAAAGCGTGGTATTGACAGATAGGGACAAGAGGTATTGGGGTCTACACCTGAATTCCGCTCGCCAGCCTCGAAGTGCAATCGATCGGGGGGTGTACTTCGTCGCGTATTGCAAGCCTCCTGAGTTGCTCTTGTATGTACATATGAAAAGGTGAGCAGCTTCGTGCCATCGGATTTGAACGAAGCCATAATGATAAGAAGGACCCAGGTTCACGGCTTCGAGATATCTATCATAAGTACCTTCGGTTAAGTTATAATGCTAAGCGACGTCGTCCTACCGCCGGTCATGGTTAGAAAAGTATCATTCCTTCCTTCATCGTGCTATCTGGGTCCTGGAAATCTGCGTGCGGGTACATGCGGAGGAGAACCGATATGCACCTCCGCGGCATTGGCTAGATTAACGCGAGTCTGAGATGAATTCTGACACCGGGATCAGTTTGAAAAGAGCATGCATACACATACAGGGTCGTCTGTCATGGATGAATTAGCAATATCCCCCAGAGCTCAATCGCCAACGACAATTGGGTGGGAGTAAGTCGGTCTGGCATGCATTGGGGTACGATTTACCTTTTTAATCGCTTTCGAATGTTTAATTTACGTTCGAATGTCGAGCTACCGTGCAGCGTGTTACATTCTGGGATCATAAAGGCACTTTTGCTCAAATTTGGACGTTCAAACACCACATTCGAGCACGGCGGTAGCAAAGCCTGAGCAAAGCACTTTCTGACCTTAAAACCCTCTCCGTAAAAAGAAATTCAGGGGTTTCATAACCTTCTTTTTCCACTGCACTCTGCAGGGCTGTCGTCAGGAGCAAGGAATTCGGACCGCAGGCTGAGATACGTCGAGGATTGTCCGTGTTTTTCTTTCTTGATAACTGTAGACGTCATGCTCGATCCAGGCCTAGACGGATTCTGTTAGATCCTCCATTGGTACCGAAAGCAAATGGCCATCGAACGCTCCAAAGAGTGCGTATATACAAGTACTATAAGCACCGAAATGGCTGCTACAGGCCGCAGAAGCCTGAGGACTTGGGGTCTAATGAATTGGATTCGACTTGGCCGAAGCCGTTGTTTCTTATCTGATAAGAATTAAATATGGTCAAGGACTTTCCTGCTGACTAGCCGGTATATATCTAAGTATGCGTTCGATGAGTAGGTTGATAGGTGGGACTTATCCAATCCAGCGCGAATCACGGAAAGCATCGTATGATTCACTGGCAGGTGTCGCCAAATAATATATTCTGCTGCCTGCATGAGTCAGAGAAGGTATGTAAATCGCGCGTTATTTTTATCGAAAGCTGGGTATTCGGTTACATTACCATGAATTAGTAGGTACGTATGACAATCAAATAATGCCCACGGCTAAGATTATCCTTCAGTGCTTTCGCAGTTTTCGAAAGGTCGGCCGTGATTTTGATCAGTTGATTTTAGACGCTCCTCGACGCTCGTCTATTCGGGGGTTCAATATGTCCGATATTTGGGATGGTGATTCTCGAGAGGACCTGAAGGTGTGTCAATTGCCCAAATCTAATTGCAACCAAACGCAGGCTCCGTGCTGCGATGCATCGAACATAATTGTACATTCATTCCCTGGAGAGCCTGGTCCCTTTCCAATACTTAGGTTTCTCTCGAACGGTGATATATGACCATTGAAACTACAAATTGTGCTGCTGGCTGCTGTGCGTAACTGGGGCGGTACGCGCGACTGATTGAATGATGGAACGGGGAACGCCCGACGGTATGCTCGGACTACACTTGTGCTGCATAACAGATTATCCGGTGTTTCGAGTTTCGAATGGATTCGAAGGCACCTTACTACTCTAGGACGAAATTAAAACATGAAACACAGTGTCCAGTTTCCCGGCCCTGACAGCGAGTGGTGTTAGAAGGGCCTTATTATTACCTGAAAGCATTGAACATATATCTGAATGAAATGAAGTGTTGAACCCTCCTCTCGAATCTTCAATGCTTGTTTCGTTCCCGAAGACCAGTAGTTCAAACAGGGATTGCCGGGAGGAGATTAGGGCGCCTGGATCCTCGTTACCTATGGTTGAAGCTTACTGCTCAGGCAACTGACTGCGGATCTGGCCCTGCAAAAAGCACTGGTGCATATACCCTTCGCGACGCGTCCCTCATTTAGATACGTAAAGTAGCACTGTTGTTGGTGATAAGTACGGCTATACGATATAACCGGCGCCGGGAGTGATCTTTCGAAAGGGGGGTCAACAAAAGAGCACATTCAATGTTCGACATTCAGCGCTCAACGTTCGTCGATATTTAACTGACAAATGAGCTCGAGCGAAAGCTTACCGCTGGTCAACTCAATCGCTCTTGCACGTTTCTAAATGCGCTAGTGTCAACGTTCAAGATATCTCATGCAACTCAATTCGGAATGATGGGCGGGGCGTGATTGATTGGTACCATATTACCAGGATAGATGTGGTCAGGGTGCCCCAATGATGTTACGGCTCGAGGCAGAGAGCATGGAGACGAAGTTGAGTGTGTGAGTTGATCACAGAACCTAGCAGCGGCAGCTATGTTGGGAAAGGTGGACTCCGAAAAGATATGTTTTCGAGGGTTTGTCGGCATAGGTCGGATTGAGGACGGTCAACGGCGAAGAGCGGAATGAAGACAAGGGGAGTATTGTGACGGGCGTGGTATAGAAAGCACCTACAGATTTACATATACAGAAGTGAATGCTTGACATCAAGTTTCCGAATTCCTGGAGTCGTTCGATCATTAGTCTGTATCTATTTGCATGTGCCTTGTCGTAGTGTCGCTGCC